>CAWUFW010000766.1:3000000-3392666 GCA_963921515.1 Calotriton arnoldi | reverse complement strand
ATATATATATGCGAACAAGAGCTCCTTCCGGAAACACAGGGACCCAAGAGAAGTGGCACACACGCCGGCAGAGCGTACCGGCAATCAACAGCACATGCAATCCAAAGATAAGTGTGCTCTCAGGAAACCAGAATCCACGACACGGTAACTTGGCAAAGCGTTTATTTACACGACGCGTTTCGACTGCAGCCGCAGTCTTGGTCACGTGTAAGGTGCACACCCAATGAAACACTTAAATAGAAATAAAAAAAAAAAATGTGTCACATGGTTCTGTAGACAGGAAGTGTCTGTACATAGAATACATGGCGGCCATCTTATAGTGGTAAAAATACAATGTACACATACAAGTGCAGATAGCCCACTGGAGTACAAATGAAATCAAAAATGTGGTGCATGATAAAAGGGGCAACGCCCGTTAAACTCAACATAAAGATACAAAGTTACATCATGTTAGATCATGTTGAATAAAGAAATGACGATGTTGTCCAAAATGAACACATGTACATCAAATGACATGACATGCCAACTAAATGAATAACACACTTCACATGGTCTAATCTGTGCAAGAAGTGCGTGGCAGCCATCTAATGGTGGTGAAACTACCTAATACACATGCCCGAACACATTGGGGTCAAAGTAAAGTACAAAGGAGAGGGCAACACCCCTGCATTGTATAGATATAAAAATATCAAAATTATCAACGCTAGGTAGAATGGACAAATATACTGCAAAGTGCATAAAACTGTGCGCCCTACTCCAAAATTGACAATTGTCATGCCGACCCAGTGGGCAACGACCTACATGGTGAAAGTAAATCATCCACAAAAAAATGCCCCAATGGGCAACGATCTGTGCGCAAAGTATGAGCCAAAGAATAATGCCCCAGTGGGCAAAAGCCTGTGCATAGGTTATGAGTCAAAAATAAGCCTATGTCCTGGTGGTCTGCACGTCAGGTGTCAAAGATAATATGCACCCAAGATGTAAAGAGTAAAAATCCTAAATGACATAGAAACACCAGGAATATAATGGGCAAATACGCACCGGTTACACTGGTGAAACCCCCATAGATGAGCAGGCAAATGTCTCTATATTCCCAGAAGAGTAATGGAAACAGGCTAAATTGGCCCAATACAGTTTGAAACCTTAACGCAAACAGAACAGCAGTATGTGAGTTCCACGCTAGACAGAACTGAAGACAGTTTACCATGTGAGACGATGATCAAATGGAGTGAAAATCGAAGAAAAGGTTGGGTGGCCCGTGCTCGTGACATCCAATCATGTGGGCCCCCTCCTTTCCTCCTGCAAAAGAAACAAACAAAAACAAATGTTAAAATGGTAGACCCCACCAAGGGTCAGAATGTACATGGTTCCAAATGCACTACTGAAAAAAGGAGGTAAGAAACTATTCTAAATGAGACAATAAAAACTGATTGACAGCAAGGGTACCTCTATCTAGAGAAACGAGAGAAAAAGAAAGAAAAAGAAAAGAAAAAAAGAAGGAAAAAAGAGAAGGAAAAAAGAAGAAGAAGACAAAAAGAGAAAGAAAAAGAAAGAGAAAGTAAGACAGAAACATCCTATTCCCTTTTGAGGTGAATGGCTAATTCCTCATCTTGGTTCAACCCCCCCGGGATCTTGGTCTGATAGTCTATTATGTACTTGGATTCTTTCTGCCTCAGTCTGAGTGTTCTATCTCCTCCTCTGGGGTTGTTACTAATCTGCTCCAAGATAAAATAGCTGAGAATAGAGGAGTCAGAAAAATGCTTGGTTTCAAAATGGCGGGCAACTGGATATTTGGGATCTCTGTTAGTTATTGCCCGCATGTGTTCTAGGATGCGTTTTTTGGCCATAAGAGTGGTACTGCCAATATACCATAGTTTACAGGGACATTCTAATACATATATCACATATTTGGTACTGCAGGTGAGAAATTGTGTGATAACTTTTCTCTGAGTCCCTACTACGTACTCTTTGCAGAACATGCTGTGTTTGCAAGCCTTACAGTGTCCACAGGGAAAAAATCCCTGTAGATTGTGTTCGCTGTTGGTCATGCGCCTAGTGACATCGCTATGGACAAGCATGTCCCTAATGTTCTTACTCCTCCTGTATGTGATACTGGGTCTATCTTGTATATCTTTTCCTATGGTGTTATCATTCTTCAAGGTGTCCCAATTTTTTGTAAGAATCCGTCTGATATTATCGACGTCTGAATGGTATGTAAGTATGATCCTAGTGTTGTCATTCTCTGTCTCATCTTCTAGAGACATTTTGTCCTGCAAGGTTTCGTCTCTACTGATAAGGTCAACTTTGTCCTTAGCTTTCTTCAATACCCAATTGGGATAACCTCTTTCCCTGAATCGATCAAGCATAGTGCTGCTCTCTAATGCAAAAGCTTCACACGTGTTGCAATTTCTTTTAGCCCTCAGCAATTCTCCAAAGGGAATGCTCCACTTGAGCGTCTCTGGATGGCTGCTGAGGGCATGAAGAATGCTGTTCCCAGCTGTCAATTTGCGGAAAAGTGTGGTATGGATCTTGTTGTCCTTGATCACAAGTTTAACATCCAGATATTCCGCCTCTGTGTTGCTGATATTGCCAGACAAACTGATGTTACATGCATTAGTGTTGAGTTTGTCAATAAACTCTCTGGCTCCAGGCTCCGAACCCCTCCAAACAATGAACAAGTCATCAATGTAGCGAAGCCACATGACCACCTGTTCAAAGTCACCAGAGAGGTCCAGATCGAGGAGAATCTCTTCTTCCCAGAGTCCCATGAAGAGATTGGCGAAACTCGGAGCAAAGCAAGATCCCATCGCTGTACCGGTGGTCTGTATGAACAGCGCACCATCAAATAAGAAGATGTTATTCTTAAGACAGAACTCCGTCATATCAAGGATCATGCGACTATGCTCCAAGAATCTAACCTGTCTCTTTCTGAGAAAATGTTTGCAGGCATCCAATCCTTGTTTATGATCAATTATGGTATAGAGGGAATGGACATCCAGTATGATGAACATGTAATTAGTTTCCCAGCTAAGATTTTTTATCTTGACCAAAAAATCTTTCGTGTCTCTGACATAACTAGGGAGATTCATGACATATTCCCTGAGAAAATGGTCAATATACTTGGACACATGCTCTGTCACACTCCCCCTGGACGATACAATAGGCCGTCCCGGTGGGTTGGTCATATCTTTATGCACTTTGGGCAATAGGTAAAGTACAGGTAAGATAGGATGGTCTTTTTCAAATAACAGTACTCTTCCCATGTGATAATGCCCTTGTCTTTCCATTCCACAAGTTTGTCCCATATAGTAGTGATACTACTGTGATACACATCATTAGAGATGGGAAGGTAAAAGTTGTTATCATTGAGTTGTCGTAGGGCCTCATTGATATAATGTTCCCTGTCAAGAATCACAATGTTCCCGCCCTTGTCAGACGGGCGAATAACGATGTCTTTGTCATCGCCCAGAGTCTTAAGTGCCTGTCTCTGATTGAAGGTGAGATTAAATGTTCTCTGTTTGTTCCTGGGATGTCTAAATCTCAGATCCGTGAGTGCTTTGATAACATTCTCATGGAATGTATCAATCCCATCGTGTGGTAAAATGGGTAGAAATGTGGAGTGTGGTTTGAAATTGGTGTTGGATGCAGCGTCATACGTGATATCTAGGTCAGAAAGAATTTGTAATTCATTGCCATCACTCATGTTGTTATCTGAGTCTTGTTGGAGTTGTACCATCGTGACGAGGGTGTCGATGTCGCCTATCTCTAAGTTATCGTCACTATGTGTTTGTCTATTCAGAGTGTGTCTGTTGGTATCTAACCATTTCAACTTATGCCATTTTCTAAGTTTGAGTTTCCTAACATACTTGAAAATGTCTATTCTGGTACTAGTAAAATCAAAGTGAGAGGAAGGACAGAAAGAGAGTCCAAAACATAGTGTCTGTTTCTCAGTATCATTGAGAATTCTTTTGGACAGATTAACAATTGTCTTATTAACCATATTCATATCCATCATTGGACTCTTCCGGCACGCGTCTTGCTGTTTCCCATGGCGCCACGTCCCTTGCCTCTTCTGCCAGCGTTGTCTGATACGTCTCCGTCTGTTCCTTCTTTTTCTTTGCCTCTTCCCCGACCACGGCCCCTTCCTCTCGATTTCGGTATTGGTGTATCTCTTGTTGTCATACGGCCTCTGCGCATATGTCTGTATTCGTCTAAAAAATTAGCCGGTCTGGAGGTCCGTTCACTATCCGATGCATTGTTAGATGACAAATCCGACTCACTCACACTGGTGACAGAAAAGTCTGAGATAGACCCCCTTGTAGGTTCAGCTTGTGTGGTATTGAGGTTCTTGTCAGAATAAAGATGATCATATTTTTTGCTGAATGTCAAAATCCTTCCACACTCATAGTCAGCATAGTCTCTATTTAATTTCCTCTGTTTGCGTGCTTTTATATCATCTTCATGCCTTGTTAGTCGTTCTTTCATTCCTTCTAGCATTCTATTCAGCACTGTAGATTCCATGCTGTTTGTCAGATCATCAAGTAGTTCTTTAATTTGTAACAGTATCGCCTCCCGATCTATCCAGGCGTATTTTATTAATATTTCCAACATTCTGTTAGAACTTTGAGTGGAATTTTGAGACCATTCTTCTAACATTTTGGGGTTAGGAGACTCGTATGAGGGTACTGTAAATATCCTCAGTCCCCTTGGAGCCATTGACTGATCCACATAATGTTGGAGGGAAGTAGCTTCCCACCATTTGGATATTTCTGCTCGTTTGAGTTTTTCTAGTTTTCTCAGTTTTTCTTCTGTTTGTTGAATGGGCTTTGAACTGTCCCCTTTACTGGCTGTTGATTCTGGTTTTCTCGTGAAAATAGCAAGAGCAGCCGCTCTTCTATTAGTTTCTTCCTCCATGGTGCACTTATACGCTTTGCCGTCTGTTGTAAAAATTATCTGTGCGTGTCCTGGTGTCCCCCACCAGAGATGCGGGTTCTTCTTGCCAAGTGTGGTTTGCCTCGTCAACCAGACGGGCAATACAGGCTTGCAGTGATGCCACTTGGGAACGGGAAGAGAGCACAAGCACAGCTAGTAAGCTGTGCGTGCAGGCAATGCTGTGGTGCGCGTGAACGCTAACACCGTCTGTGGAAAGAGCAGGACGGAAAAGACGTGCTCGTTATGCCGCTGCCTCGGGGGGCGGGAGAGCGCGAAACCCTCCGGTGCCGAACAACCCCACCCCACACAAAGGACGGACAATGCGTGCGCCGGATTACCTCCGCTTCCGAGTCCACGTAGCGACCTCTCTCCTCTTCTTTACACCATCCTGTCTTCTATCAACACTGGCCGGTCCAAACGTGTTCCTCAAACAATATGCGAACAAGAGCTCCTTCCGGAAACACAGGGACCCAAGAGAAGTGGCACACACGCCGGCAGAGCGTACCGGCAATCAACAGCACAAGCAATCCAAAGATAAGTGTGCTCTCAGGAAACCAGAATCCACGACACGGTAACTTGGCAAAGCGTTTATTTACACGACGCGTTTCGACTGCAGCCGCAGTCTTGGTCACGTGTAAGGTGCACACCCAATGAAACACTTAAATAGAAATAAAAAAAAAAAAATGTGTCACATGGTTCTGTAGACAGGAAGTGTCTGTACATAGAATACATGGCGGCCATCTTATAGTGGTAAAAATACAATGTACACATACAAGTGCAGATAGCCCACTGGAGTCAAATGAAATCAAAAATGTGGTGCATGAAAAAAGGGGGGCAACGCCCGTTAAACTCAACATAAAGATACAAAGTTACATCATGTTAGATCATGTTGAATAAAGAAATGACGATGTTGTCCAAAATGAACACATGTACATCAAATGACATGACATGCCAACTAAATGAATAACACACTTCACATGGTCTAATCTGTGCAAGAAGTGCGTGGCAGCCATCTAATGGTGGTGAAACTACCTAATACACATGCCCGAACACATTGGGGTCAAAGTAAAGTACAAAGGAGAGGGCAACACCCCTGCATTGTATAGATATAAAAATATCAAAATTATCAACGCTAGGTAGAATGGACAAATATACTGCAAAGTGCATAAAACTGTGCGCCCTACTCCAAAATTGACAATTGTCATGCCGACCCAGTGGGCAACGACCTACATGGTGAAAGTAAATCATCCACAAAAAAATGCCCCAATGGGCAACGATCTGTGCGCAAAGTATGAGCCAAAGAATATATATATTGTTAGAAATGGGGATCTCTAGTTGGCCGCGGCTGGCGCCGAGGTCCAAATAGGGATCCTTCTTCCTAAGTCAGATTAAGGGGGCTACACCCTTTGATAACCCCTGCTCAACCCTGTGGTAACGTAGCACGAGCAGACAGGCCTATCTCAGAGGCAGTGTGTGAAGCATTTATGACCATACACAATAACACAGGAGAGACGCTACAAACGGACACCACAAGTAGTTATAGAAAAATAGTTATCTTTATATAGACTGAACATGAGGCTAAAAGCACTCAAGGAACCACAATGCACACAATTACAGATTCACTTCAAAAGCAATAAAGGCACTTGAAACGGGGGTGGAACAGACTTAGTTCGGGGTCGGGGTCCACGCGACCCGGTGATGCCCAATGTACCTGAGATGTAAAGGGGCACGGCACGCAGCCTCACAAAGAAGCCGCGGTGATGACAGGCGGACTCGCAGCGGCCACAGCTCCCGGCTGTAGCGGTCCGCGGCGTGCACTCACGATAATCCTGGGACGGGGCTTAAAGACGGGCACCCGGCGGTACCCGCTGGTGGTAACAAGATCCTGGAAGTGGTGACTAGTGTGGGCACTCAGCGGCACAGCTCCTCAGCTGCAGCGGCCCACAATAGCGATAGTGATGATTCTGGTAGGACGGCAAAGGCGGGCACTCAGCGGCACAGCTCCTCAGCTGCAGCGGCCCACAATAGCAATAGCGATGATTTCAGTAGGATGGCAAATACGGGCACTCAGCTGCAGCGGCCCACAATAGCGATAGCGATGATTTCCGTAGGATGGCAAATGCGGGCACTCAGCGGCACAGCTCCTCAGCTGCAGCGGCCCACAATAGCGATAGCGATGATTTCCGTAGGATGGCAAATGCGGGCACTCAGCGGCACAGCTCCTCCGCTGCAGCGGCCCACAATAGCGATAGCGATGATTTCCGTAGGGTGGCAAATGCGGGCACTCAGCGGCACAGCTCCTCAGCTGCAGCGGCCCGCGATAGCGATGATTTTCGTAGGATGGCAAATGCGGGCACTCAGCGGCACAGCTCCTAAGCTGCAGCGGCCCACAATAGCGATCGCGACTTTCAGCCCGCGTTCCCCGCAGTAGAACCAGAGGCTCTGGAATTCTCAGCAGAGGCCTCACCTGCGGGTAGAATCCCCCTCAAATAGGAATCCAGACGGCTGATGGGTGAAGTCTAATGTCCCTGAGACTTCAGCAGGAGGCGAGCTCAAATCAGGCCCTTGGGTAGTTGCTTCAGCAAGATGGATGAAAGTTTCAAAGTCCTTTCCCTCTAGTTACACGGACAGAGGTTCATCTTGGCATCCAGAAGTAACACACCGTGTAGGGTTTTCGGCGCAGATCTTTATACCCCACAAGACTTTGTTCTCTCAAAAGTCACAAGTCACTCAACCCAGTCAGAACAAGTTCGGGGAGGTCCTGGGGGCACGTTGTTTACGAGGCGGCATCTTGCCTTTGAGGAAGAGAGGGTCTGCCATCAGACGCACAGTGGGGGCTGGAGCCATCATTCACCTTGCCAGGCCCAACCCTGCTCAGACCAAAGGGTCATCCCTCCCCATACTCCAGCTGCAGATTCTTCTACTCGACCCAGGTCGGGTTCAGCATATCCTGTCCCACCAAAACCAGACGGCCAATACACATAACAGCAGAGCACACAGGAAGATTTAGGCAAGAAAATACCCACTTTCCCAAAGTGGTATTTTCAAACACAGAATATAGAAATAACCCTCACTAAAAGATGTACTTTAATATTCTGAGCTCAGGCATACCAAATTCGACTTTCCACTTTACAAGCTGCTTCCGTGGGTGGCGCAATCAGCGCTGCAGGCCCACCAGCAGCATTCGGTCTACCAGCCCTGGGCACGCACGGTGCACGATACTAGAGACTAACAGGTAAACCAAATGAGCCAATTATGGGAACATCAATTCATACAGTCGCTTTACCATAGGGAGCATTCGCGCTGTGGCACGGAATGGCCGTGGCACAGCGCCCAGAGCATCTAACACCAGCAAACACAGAGGAGACAAAAAGCGAGAAATGGAGGGGAGACCCACGCCAATGGTGCCAGGTCTAACATATATATATATATATATATATCCAACGAAACCCCACTCCACTTGGAAGAGAGCACGCACATGAGGAGTGCTGAGTATAAAGGCATCTTTTATTCCATAGGGCCTCCTCCGACTCAACATCAAAGAGAGACGTGTTTCGGCTGTCACAGCAGCCTTTTTCAATCTAATGAGTGCCATTTTACTAAGAACATTTATACTGTGTCTTGCAATCATTGACATAGAAAAAATTACCCAGTTTCATTTTAAAAGGATACATACATGAAAAAAGTGTGCACGTATTTGCATTCACTTAAAAATGCCTTAATGACATTAGTGGTCACATTTGTATTTAAAAGAGACATGATAATATTCAAAATGCATAGTGCATAATTCATTTACATGTACCCTTGTGGGAGGGATGGGCGGAAATAGAAGCTAGGAGGCTTAAGTGGCTTGTCAATGGCTGTATTTTATTGATAGTTGTTGTGGATAATAAATCTTCTGAGCGTGAGCCTGTTTGTTGACCACCGTCCCTTGGTCCGTCTTCTCCCTGGCTTTGGGCAGGAGGGCTGTTCACTCCGTTCGTCGCCCCCCAGGAAGCTCGGGTAAAGAGACAAAGAAGACGGTAAGTACTCCATACTATTAGGGTATCAGGATGTCAGAGTCACGTCAGAGACCGTCACCAAACCCGATGTGTAGGGAAGAAGTAGGAGTGAAGTGTCAGAGAGAATGCACAGTGCCGTCTTGTTTAGACCAGAGCGGATTCTTTCTCCCTCCTGGTCCTTTAGAATACACAGCCTTTATCCGTGCTACTTGCTACGGTGAGAGGAGGTGATAAAAATAGAAAAGGGGAGGGGGAAGAACTAACTTAGGATAGTGCCCAAAGATCCCCACACGATTCTCCCATTTTTGTGTGTCCGTTTCCCGGACTGTGCCCTCGTGGCCTTGGTGACCTGTTCCTTCCCTCCCGTCCTCCCCGCTCCCTGGTACTCCCACCCGATTCCCTTCTCTTTTAGCCCTTAGGCTCGTATACGGTGTCACTCACCGTCCGGGCCGTAACTCTCCTGAGTTACTGCGGCGTTCACGTCCTCCCTGGGGGGAATCCACCATTCCTCGCACCACTCCTCGTCTTCCGTGGCACCTTCAGGGATTCTCCCGGACTCCTCGCCTCTTCCCAGCGTCTTCTCCGGTTCTGCGTCCTCAGCTTCTCGCGACTCCTCCCTGTTTCGCCTTCCGGGTTCCTCCATGTCACACCACTCTTCTTCCTGTTCCGCCTTTTCTTCTGGTTGCCGCGGATCTGATTTGCTTTCGTTGTCTGGCACGCCTCCGTGTTCCTGTGGGGAAAATGTCCCGGGCCAAGAGCTATCCGGGGTGTTACTGGAACAATCTTTTGTCCAGGTGGCAGCGGCTTCAGTTCGAGGTAGGGGGGTGGCTCCCGACGGCCTGGGGTCAGGTCCCGCCCAACATCCCCCTTCCCTAACTTTCTTGTTTACAAGGAAAGGTTCGAGTGGGTATCTAGAGAGGAAATCAGCATTGGTTTGTGCCTTTCCTTTACGATGTAGAGTGGTGAATCTGAAAGGTTGCAAAGCCTAGAACCATCTTAATATCCGGTCATTATGCCCTTTATTACGTGAAAGCCACTCAAGGGGTGCATGGTCCGTAAACAAAGTGAATTCACGACCATCCAGGTAATACTTTAGGGATTCGACAGCCCATTTAATGGCCAAAGCCTCTTTTTCGATCACTGCATAGTTTTTTTCTCTGGGGTATAGTTTACGGCTTATATACATGACTGGTCTCTCATGCCCCTGTGAGTCATGCTGTGATAAGACAGCTCCCAGGCCGTATTCTGATGCATCCGTCTGCAGCACGAATGGCTTGGCGTAGTCTGGACTGAGAAGCACAGGGTTGGTTACTAAAGCCCTTTTCAATCGGAGGAACGCGTGCTGCACGGCGGCTGAGGGGTTTTTGAGCTCTGTTTCTGTTTTTTTGTCTTTTCTGAGGAGATTGGTTAGGGGGGCAGCCGTTTGGGATAAAGATGGTATGAATCTTCTATAATACCCCAGGACTCCCAAAAATGCACGCAGATCTTTTTTTGAAAGGGGGAATGGTAGTTGGGATATGGCAGCGACCTTCTCTTCGTCCGGTTTGATGTAACCTTCCCCTAATAGATACCCCAAATACTTGACTGATCGACCCGCTAGATGGCTTTTGGCCGGGTTTATGGTCAACCCTCCCTCCTTTAGGGCCTGGATCACTTTGTACAAATGGTCTACATGTTGTTCCTAGGTATCACTATATATGATGATGTCGTCAAGGTATGCAGCTGCGAATTCTGAGTATGTGGTTCATCAGTCTTTGAAAGGTGGCAGGGGCCCCGTGTAAGCCAAAGGTAAGTACGATAAAGTGGTACAAACCCCCAGGCGTGGAGAAGGCTGTTTTCTCTCTATCCTGTTCACGAAGAGGCACCTGCCAGTAGCCTTTGCACAGGTCCAGGGTACTGATGTATTGGGCTCTGCCTAATCTTTCGACCATTTCGTCGACTCGGGGTAAGGGGTAGGCATCGAATTGTGATATTTTATTGATTTCTCTGAAGTCAATGCAAAACCTGATCGATCCATCAGGCTTGAGTACGATCACAATAGGGGAGCTCCACTCGCTATGTGAGGATTCGATAATCCCCATGCGTAACATTTGTTGTACTTCTTTTTCTATAGCACTTCTCCGGGACTCAGGTATTCGATAGGGGCGTAGCCGTACCTTCTTCCCTGGTGTTGTGTGAATTTCATGCTGTACTAGGGTTGTCCTCCCGGGGTTTATTGAAAACACCTCTTGGAGGGGGGATAGCTTTTTACAGAGATCTCGTCTAAGGACCATTGGTAGATCACCATCAATACTCTGATGGAACAATGGGGTGGGTTCCTCAACCTTTCCTACCAGTGCGGGTCTAGGGCCTTGCCACTTTTTGATAAGATTTACGTGATAGATTTGTGTGTTCTTTTTGTTATGGGGATCAAGTTCTATGCGGTACGTAACAGGGGTTATCTTGTCTATAACTTTGAAGGGGCCCTGCCATTGCCCTATTAACTTGTGGTCGGAGGTTGGCATCATTAGTAAGACCATATCTCCTACACTCAGGGTTCTCTCAGTGGCTTTTTTATCATACTGTTTCTTCTGGGCTTCCTGTGCTTGTTCCAAATGGGTCCTCACTATACTCCTGATTTGGGCGAGATGTGATTTTAGGCTCCATACATACTCTTGGAGGGGTTTGGCCCCTGTCCCTTCCTCCTCCCATTCCTCTTTAGCCATGTCTAGCAAGGTACGGGGCTGTCTCCCGTATAGAAGCTCGAAAGGGGAGTACCCCGTGCTCTTTTGTTGTTTGCATCGGATGGCAAAGAGCGCCAGAGGCAACATATCCTCCCACTTCCGTGACTCTAATTCCAAGAGTTTCTTTAGGGTTGTTTTAAGGGTGGCGTTATACCGCTCTACCAGGCCATCTGTTTGGGGGTGGTAGGCAGCCGTGCGGATTTGCTTTATCTGCATGGCATACCTGCTTCATTAGCCTGGAGACAAAAGGTGTTCCCTGGTCTGTAATAATCTCCTTTGGGAATCCCATCCTTGAGAAGAAACTAATCATTGCCTTTGCTAATTGGGTGGTATTGGGTTGGCGTAAGGCAACGGCTTCCGGAAATCGTGTCGCGTAATCGACGATAACCAGAACATACCGGCACCCGCTACGGGAGGGTAACAGGGGGCCGATCAGATCCATCCCAACCCTGGAGAAGGGTTCTTCTATAATAGGAAGAGGTCGTAAAGGTGCTGGGGGGGTCTGTATCTGCTATTCTTTTGGCATGTGGGACACTCTTGACAGTACTTCCTTACCTGCTGGTATATACCAGGCCAATAGAATTGTGCGAGAATCGTTTTCTCCGTTTTCTCCCCTCCAAAGTGACCCCCTAGGAGGTGGCTGTGCGCGAGAAACAGAACTTTCTCTCTGAATGCCTGAGGTACTAATAGTTGTGGTTTTTGGTCTTTCCCCCCTTTCATATACAGTAGCCCTTTTATTTTTAAAAACTGGGGACCTACGTGTTGAGTGTCTTCTATTTCTACCGCCTTGTTCCAGGCTTCCCGTAGTGTGGGGTCTTCCCTTTGTGCGACATGGAATGATTGATCGTGCTCCCAGAGACAGTCGTCTACGGTTTTTGTTAGTGCTATCCGTGTCCATTCTCGTTTTTCCTTTCTTTTCTGTCCTTTGCTTTTCTTCTGTTTGGTCGGAGGCCATTCCTGATCTGTGAGGTAGGCAAACGGGGCGGTTTCCCTCCATTCGTCCTCATTAGCTTTGGTCTCTTTTAATAGGTCTTCTTTATATGGATAGTCGTGTCTAAGGACCAGGGCTTCGGGCAACTTGGGGATAAGACCTACATTAAGTGACACCGGTTCGACGGCGGGGTCATGCTGTACCATTACCTCCGTTGTTGGATATGGCTTTTGATCCCGTGCACACACAGAATATTCACAGTCCCGCGGGTATCTTGAACCCCCCCAGGGATGACTTGTGGCTGTATGACACTCTGTAGACAGCCTGTGTCGATTAGGGCCTCCCTTGGTTCCCCATTGACAGATACCTGGCGATGATAGGGGAGGGTTTTTCGTTCTCCTGGCATACATAGATATGATCTGGTCAACCCCACCTCCATTGGTTCTTCCTTTTGGGGGCACATTCTGGCTATATGGCCGTACATTCCGCAATGGAAACACTGGGGCCCTGGTGCAAAGGAGGTCTTGGAACGATGAGGCAGCGGTCCGGGCAGGAGAGTCACTGTCTCTGGCTTTTTTGGATGAGGGGTCTAGTTGTCCTGGCGGGTATTCCTCTTTCTGGGTGTCTCCATGGGAGGTCCTCTCTTCCTTTCTGGCTCCCCTGTGCTCTACTAAAGGCACTGGCTATTTCCACTGCCCTTTCCAGTGTCAGCTGAGTATGTTGTCGAACCCATTTTTGAATGGGAGGGTGTAGGGACGACAAGTACTGTTCCAGGTAAACTTTCTCCATTATCTCGTCCTTGGTAGCAATAGAGGGTTGTAACCATCGGTCAGCCAGGTCTCGCACTCTATAGTATAGTGCTCTCGGGGTTTCCTGGGATCCCTCTCGGATCTGCCGCAAGCGGATCCTGAATGTTTCAGCGTCAATTCCCATACGTTCTAGTATGCTCCTTTTTACCTCCTCGTAAGGGGTCATACCCAAGGGATTGGCTGCTTGGTATGCCGCCTGTAGGTCTCCTGACAGTAGTGGTCCCAGGTACTGTCCCCATTTATCCTCTGGCCAGGCTACGGCTCGGGCCATTCTCTCAAAATTGGAGAAGTAATAATCCGGATCTTCACCGGTAACGTACTTTTGCATAATGACAGAGGGGAGAGAGGTATGTGCTCTTGGTTGGCCAAGGGTCTCCGCCAGTTTGCCTATGATGTCTCCTGCGCGTTGCTTTGTTCAGTGAGCGTCCTGTGTAACTTCTCTCTATCTTCCTCAGCAACCGCTAGGAACTTCTCCATGATTTTCCCTAGTTGTTCCTGGTTGTTCGCCATTTTCTTCATGACCGCTTCCATTTTTGCCGATCCCACTTCTGACACCACCTGTGGGAGGGATGGGCGGAAATAGAAACTAGGAGGCTTAAGTGGCTTGTCAATGGCTGTATTTTATTGATAGTTGTTGTGGATAATAAATCTTTTGAGCGTGAGCCTGTTTGTTGACCACCGTCCCTTAGTCCGTCTTCTCCCTGGCTTTGGGCAGGAGGGCTGTTCACTCCGTTCGTCGTCCCCCAGGAAGCTCGGGTAAAGAGACAAAGAAGACGGTAAGTACTCCGTACTATTAGGGTATCAGGATGTCAGAGTCACGTCAGAGACCGTCACCAAACCCGATGTGTAGGGAAGAAGTAGGAGTGAAGTGTCAGAGAGAATGCACAGTGCCGTTTTGTTTAGACCAGAGCGGATTCTTTCTCCCTCCTGGTCCTTTAGAATACACAGCCTTTATCCGTGCTACTTGCTACGGTGAGAGGAGGTGATAAAAATAGAAAAGGGGAGGGGGGGAAGAACTAACTTAGGATAGTGCCCAAAGATCCCCACACGATTCTCCCTTTTTGTGTGTCCGTTTCCCGGACTGTGCCCTCGTGGCCTTGGTGACCCGTTCCTTCCCTCCCGTCCTCCCCGCTCCCTTGTATCCCACCCGATTCCCTTCTCTTTTAGCCCTTAGGCTCGTATACAGTGTCACTCACCGTCCGGGCCGTAACTCTCCTGAGTTACGGCGGCGTTCACGTCCTCCCTGGGGGGAATGCACCATTCCTCGCACCACTCCTCGTCTTCCGAGGCACCTTCAGGGATTCTCCCGGACTCCTCGCCTCTTCCCAGCGTCTTCTCCGGTTCTGCGTCCTCAGCTTCTCGAGATACTCCCTGTTTCGCCTTCCGAGTTCCTCCACGTCACACCGCTCTTCTTCCTGTTCCGCCTTTTCTTCTGGTTGCCGCAGCTCTGATTGGCTTTCGTTGTCTGGCACGCCTCCGTGTTCCTGTGGGGAAAATGTCCCGGGCCAAGAGCTATCCGGGGTGTTACTGGAACGATCTCTTGTCCAGGTGGCAGCGGCTTCAGTTCGAGGTAGGGGGGTGGCTCCCGACGGCCTGGGGTCAGGTCCCGCCCGACAACCCTTTAGCCACATAATATAACATCAGACCACGACGATATACTCGCTGTATGTACACTTAATCATCACAGTAAAGAGGTATCTTTTTTCTTCTTTTTTTTCTTTTCAACGGATTAAAATATCTGCTACAATTGAATATCACAGACAACTTACGTGTGACGCTTTTAAAAACTGCAAGTATGCTGCGTGAAAGTAATGCTTCAGGGAGATGAAATTGCATTCACCTGCTCCCTTGATTGGCGCGGAGACCGCTTAAGGAAATTGTAGTATCCTGCTCTTGTTAATGTCATGTAATTTACACCTCATGCTCAGCCAGTGTTTGTGCTGTGTGCTCAATAGAATGTTGGAGTCATGACGTGCCTCGGAATGTTGGGAGACAGTGAGGTGAAGTGACAGTTGAGCATGGACTGAGCAGCAGGCAGGCTGCTCCTGGTGGGGCTCCTCTTCACATCTCAACTACCTGTTGTCTGGAACTATTCAACATGTTACCTGCTTGAATAAATCATCTTTAATTTCATCCTACAAGCGTGGACCTCCTTACTACATTTATTTGGCGACGAACCTACCTGATTCAAGTGGATCTCAGGAACCTGGCGTACAAAAGAGGACCTGAAGATGGAGCAAACTACAGTACCTACTGTTGCTGCCAATACAAAGTTCAAGAGGAGGTATCCACAGGAAAGGAAAAACTGCGAACATGATACAAGGGTGTTCTCACAGAACAACTAAGACGTCAACAAGCAAGAAATAAGTCCTTCACAGAAAAGCAAAGAAGAAAACAGAAACAAGTAAAGATGAAGCACTACGCCTCTCAGCCCCACCAGTGTCATCACCATCTGACAGCCCTAGCCCAAGCGTGCTGTGCTCATCTGATCAACTTATTTGGACTTTGTTATTTTACAAGCAATGATTCTGTAACACAAGGATATCCCATTCAGGCTACTACCAGAAGAAAATGGGATGATGCTTATCACATTTTGTGTATCAATGAGCGCAAAGAGGTTTTATGGAGGCTACATGCAGGAGGAAAATTCGGGATGATTGGTATCACAACATCTTCTACACACGTGTCTCCTCCTCAGCCATCCAGGGCGTGTGCTATCGTTGGGAAATCTCGCCACTATGTGCCATCTCCATTGTGTTCAAATTTTCTCTGACGTTGTTGTCTATGCAAATTACTCCCGTGTGGCATGTTCATTTATGCCATCTATATTGTGTGATCCCGAGCATTTTCTACTTTCATTTCTTTGGAACTGTAATTTTAGTGAAGGCATTTGGCTGTGGAGGAACCAGACTACTCTTGTCTGGATTTCACATTTCTCCACATACTACGTGATCACTGAGGTACCGGGAGACGGAGGGGACTGTGTTACCTGTGTTTCACTCATACTGTGGTGAGTTGCTCGTAATATTTGGTTCTCCTCATCTATCTTTGCGCTCTGCTTGAACAGTGGCCGTTAAACCGTTTTTTTTTACTGTTAAAAAAAATGTGTGCGCGTGCTTCTTACCTCATGCTTTAAGCCGCGCGGGTCTCCACGAAAATCCTCCTATGACGACACCTCGCTTCATTCCCTGTCTCGTGAAGCCCTCTGTGCCACACCAGTTGCTAGGCAGCTCCCCGCGCTGCTCTTTGACACTTTTCCACAAGAACGCGCTGGTAGCCACCCGGCTCAGCGCATTGTGCGTGCCGCCATCTTTTGTTTCAATTGAAGCTATCTCTACGAGCTTCAGTACATTTCCGGACATTCCAATGCACCCCTCACACTACAAAGAGACTTCTCTGCTTCAAATCTCCACAAGACGAGATGGTGAGGAATTTTTTCACATTATCTTCTTTTTCATGAGCGGCGAACGAATCCCACTTGGGAACACAGCTTCATGGGACTTTGCTGTGACCGCATTTTCTCCTTACGTTAAGTTTCAAGGAAGTGCATTTCGGATCGACTTCTTGTCTTTATTTGCCGTGATGGGAAATTTGAACATATCCCCTCGCTCAATGTACAATTACAGTTAATGTTCCTTTCAAAGTAATTTTACTTCGCATTGGCAGAAATGTATTGATTGTTTTATGTTTTTGCTACAGTGTTTGCTGCTGTCACTACGCCTTTGGTTTGACTCCGCATCCAGGGTCCATATGTCTGGAGTGTAATTTAGTAGCAGTACTTGGGTGAGGGTGTCTTTTATCCCCATCTTTAAACACTTTGTTACTTCCTCACATGCCATACACGTTCATGGTTTCATTGTGTATTTCCTATGTGTTCATTACACCTTACGCTTCCCTACATAGGGATGACAAAGGGTCCTAGTCCCATTTGTTCTCTTTACATTTGCCTCATATGGGTGTTTCTCCCATTTACTCTGGCTCATGTTGTCAACCCTCACATAGGGTACCTCCTTATGGGGTTTTGTCTTATTTACATTATCCTTCCTCACTTATCCTGCATGGGATGGTTTGGTGGGTTTTGTTGGGCTCATCATTTTACGCACATGGACTCTTGGTACACACCTTCAGGGGTTCATTGTTCATTTTACATGTGTACGTTTTACACTCTGTCGCTTCCCTACACAGGGATGGCAATGGGTTCTAGCCCCATTTGCTCATACACGTGCCTACACGGGCTACATACGGTTTTCACCCTTACACAGGGCATCGTTGCATGGGTTTCTGTCCCATTTGCATTTGCTACTCACTATCACTACAGGGAGTAGGTCATGGGTTTCAGTCCCATTTTCTCTTACACTGATACCCTCACACAGGGTGTGTCTTATTGGGATATTTCCCATTTACATTTGCTTACGCCCTCTTGCCAAGGGTAGGTCCTGGGTCCCTTCCCATTTATAGTATCTACCCTCCCTTACGTCTCGGGGTAGGTCATGGGTTTCTGTCCCATTTGCTGTTATTACCTTGCATGGTTATTCTTCTATTATGTTACATTGTCTATTTGAAAACCCAACGTTTTGCTTATTCCTCTTGAATTGTCAAATTGAAAATGGGGGAGGATGAATTATACTCATTGTATTTTATTCTCTCTTTCTCTGTTTTCTCGCCTGTTCAGTTCTCCTCGTGATGTTTCACATTCTTTGCATCCTTGGTTTCTGGACTTTAATTGGTTGTTAGTCTTCCCTTGTCTCCACCATTTTCCTCGTTGTAGTTTCTTCATTGTTTTGGAGGAGATCCTTCCTTGTCCTTTTCGTGGTCTTGGTGTAGTCTGGTGTGTAGGTCGTGTCATGCCTTTTCCTTCCTTCCTTGCTTGCCTGCCTGGCCAGTGGGTGTGTTTGGGGGTAGTCTTTCCTGCGTCTATGTCTTTCTGTTTACCTGTTGTTTATTTCACCTATCTCTTTGCTCTCTCCTGTTAGTTCACTCATTTTGCATCCATTTTGTGTTCGTTGTTGGAGAGAATGGGTCATTTCCCTTTGTGTTCTTTACCCATTGCTCCCTCCTCGTTTTCTTCCACTTGTCTCTTCGCTCTGCCTTTCTAGTTCTTTTCTCTGACATACTTTCTGTCCCATCGTTGTTCCTCCTATGTTTTCTTTTCTTGGTTTACTCTCATTACATATTATTCAATTACAGGACTTGTGCTTCTCCTGTGTAAGGAAAGGGGATATGTAGTATCCTGCTCTTGTTAATGTCATGTAATTTACACCTCATGCTCAGCCAGTGTTTGTGCTGTGTGCTCAATAGAATGTTGGAGTCATGACGTGCCTCGGAATGTTGGGAGACAGTGAGGTGAAGTGACAGTTGAGCATGGGCTGAGCAGCAGGCAGGCTACTCCTGGTGGGGCTCCTCTTCACATCTCAACTACGTGTTGTCTGGAACTATTCAACATGTTACCTGCTTGAATAAATCATCTTTAATTTCATCCTACAAGCGTGGACCTCCTTACTACAAAAATGCCATTGGAGCTTGCTCATAATGGACAACTAAAGCTATAACTGCTAAGAGCTTGGACACTTGTCAGCAGTCAATGTAGTAGGGGCTCGAAATCACTAAGGCAAATAGCTTACTGTCGGAATATAGCACAAAGTGTGTAATTATTACGCTCTAATAACGACCTGTAAGCGTCTAGTTAAAAACCACGGGACTCATAGTCCCATAATGCCCCATCATGCCCCATCTAAAACACTTACATACTTTTGAACAGGTATCTATAGATTGCAGGCAACAATAACAATTATAAACATCCAATTGGATAACTCAAACATAGCCTGCACAGATCGGCAGGCGATCGAAAAGGTTTAGTGCCTTACGGTACAATTATAATGCAAACATAGCTTTGCCATTGTGCTCCAAAGGCAAGCTCCACACTGGATATCCATGAAAGAATGTGAGTAAAGCACACCATAGTACTATAAATATCATACAGTCTCCGTTGTAAGCATAGTACGCAGTTTATGCAGATTAGTCACTGTGCAGGGTCGGGGGAGAACATTGCGTCAAAAATATATATATATGTAACCAAGCCGGAGTGGCTCGTTTCTCCCACAGGATTGTAGCGTTTTCGTTGGTGTATATATATATATTCCCCCGACAACAACCCAACAGGGTTTCCCGGCACTAAGCAGGACCAGTCGCAAGCCACAAGTTGCAGAAGGGAGCACAGGGGAGTTAAACTTGATTATAAAGGAAGGTCATTAATTTTTTGCGAAAGGCTAAGAGCGAGTGACACAACCAAAGGGAGAGAATTCCACAGTCTGGGGCCAAGATAGGCGAAAGAGCGACCTCTCATGCGAGTAAGACGGAACAGAGACCAGAGAGAGGCTCACTGATCTCAGCTGTCGAGTGAGCACATAAGGTTTGACCAGACTTTGTATGTAGGGGGGCATCAAGCCATGTTTGGCCCTAAACATGTAACATAAGGCCTTAAACTCCACACGTTTGTTAACCCTAAGCCAGTGGAGTTGATAGAGCAAAGGTGAGGTTGAGGCATGACGAGGCAGCCGAAAAAGAAGGCGCGCCGCTGCGTTTTGTATAAGCTGTAAGCGATGGACGGAGGATTCATCAGCGCCCAGGTACAAAACGTTGCCATAATTGAGTCTGGATATTACCAGCGCCTGCATTACTGTTCTCTCAGCAGCTGGAGGAATTAACCAGAGGATTTTTTTTTAGCCACTTAAGGACCGCAAAGCAGGTCGCGGTGACCACAGACACCGAGCTTTAAGGGAAAGATTGTTATCGATAATGAAGCCCAGATTTTTTACTTTAGGGACTGGAGCAGGTAGAGGTCCCAGAGAGTCAGGCCAATGGGTAATTCCCCAGAGTTCTGGATTGTTTCCCAGAATGAGAACCTCAGTTTTTGAGCCGTTCAGCTTCAAGGTGTTGGTGGACATCCACCTAGAAATCTTACTCAGTCCAAGCTGGAGCAGGGAGGGGTCCTGATGCTGTGCGGCCGAAAGAGAAAAGATGATCTGAGTATCATCTGCGTAGGAAAAAATGGTCAGTACTGACTTCCCCACTATATCCGCCAAAGGACGGACATAAAGATTGAAGAGCAAAAGGCTCTGAATTGAACCCTGTGGTACTCCAGAAGTCAAAGCTACTGGATTAGATTTTACAGTGTGTAAAAAAACTTGGAACGAGTGATCCCTTAAAAAAGAGATCAGCCACACCCGCAATACCTGAGGCTTCGAGACGGTCAGCCAGGATAGAATGAGAGGCCGTGTCATATGCAGCACTCAAGTCCAGTAAAATAAGAGCTGCTGTACCACCGCAATCAAGCTGCTGCCTGAGAGATTCAGTAACCCCAAGCAGAGCAGATTCGGTGCTGTAGCCAGATCGAAAGTCGGACTGTGAAGGAGGAAATAAATTGTGAGCAGCCACGTGCAAGGAAAGTTGGGAGTTGATATGCCTTTCCAAGACTTTAGAGAAGACGGAGAGAAGGAATATAGGACAATAGTTTGACCTGCAGAGAGGATCAAGGCCAGTCTTCTTTAGTAGAGGGAGCACCAACGTGTGCTTCCAGCTCTGCGGAACCTGCCCAGAGCTTAAAGAGGTGTTAATAAGATTAAGAATCACGTTAAAGATCGACTCATCATGAAGTCTGAGCTTAGATGGCGGAAGAGGATCGAGTGGGGAGCCAGACTTAATAGTTCCCAGTAAAAATTGAAAGGTGGCCAAGTCGAGTGGGAGCCAGGCCCTAATTTTTTGAGTCTCATCAAACGAGGAGGCCTGGGTGAGTGAGTCGGCCTGGTCAGTATGACAAATGGCAGGAAAGGTAGAATAATCTTGAAGGGATAAGTCAGAATCTAGCTGACGGTGAGTAGCCTCTATTTTATTAAGAAAAACAATGCTAGCTTGTTACATTGTACGAGCGAAAGTGAAGGAGAAGGCAAAAAAGTACTAGCAGCAGAGAGTTGTTTCAGAACCTTGAAAAAGTTTTCTGACAGTGTTGGGAGTTCGTGATCCTATCCGTAAAAAACGTAGTGCGAGCTGATCAACACAAAGCATGATATTTTTTCAGTGCAGTCTGAAAGGCTAACTTAGCCGGAAGCGCATAATGCTTCCTCCATAGTCTCTCTAAAACTTTGCAATGTTTTTTCACCTGTTTCTGGGAGTCATTAAACCACGGGGCAGGAGGATGCACTCTGAATTGAGGTTTGGCTGATAGTGAAGAATTGAATCAATAGCCTCTGTGCGTCAATAATGCACAGAGATTTGATCACGATCAGACTGAAATGTAAGGGTGGGTATAGTATTTGAGAGCTGCTCATTAAGTGCTGGTATACAAAGTTTGGACCAGTTCCTAGTTTTTGATATTACAATCGGGCGGGAGGGAGGGACCAAGAGAGACTTGATAGTGAAAGGAACAGCAAAGTGGTCCGACCAGCTAAGTTGGATGGGAAATGCAGCAGACAAAGTAGACAGATTGGAAAAGATGGGGTCCAAAAGGTGCCCCGCCGAATGAGTAGGGGAGGAATTAATGAGCCGAAGGTTATGTTATGTTTCATATAGGTACCCTAATATAGGCCCGGGTAATATCATACACTGTCACCTACATTTTCCCCCTTATACTACACAGTAACAAGCCTTTAGGATTGAACCTTTACCTAGTTCTAGTCCTGGGTGCAGAAGGAGGGTTTCTCCTAAACAATAGAGTCCTATAACTTCATCAATAGACTCAAACAGTATGAATGAATATTCATAAGGGTTCTCGGAAACCAGGCAGGGGCTACACCACCTACCCCACCATATCTACGTACAAGGTTCATCCCATACGTCATCCTCAAATCCAACAATGACTAATACATGAGACAAGGGACAAAGGAACCCTAGATACTTTATGCATAAATACAGCATATCTTGCTAGCATTAGGCAGAGGGAACCGAGACTTCCAGGCCGACACATTGACAGAGACGCTGAGGCTCCTGCATGCAGACGCTCCAGCTGACAGTGGTCTGAACATCCCTCGCGGGGTGTCCAACTCGAGACCAAGAAGGGCTCCTACATTCTCACACTTCAGGTAATGGGGTTCGACTAAATCCTAGAGGGATTCTTGGCTTCACACCTACTCACATGCTAGGTACATCTAGATAGGCATCGTAGGAGTACGTGCTTTCTTTTATCATGCATTTTATATTCATGTATGCATTTATGATTATTGCAAAATGGTAGAACTGTACTATCCATTTATATTCACTATACTGCTAATCTTATATATCTGCTACTGTCTAACGATTATTGCAGCACATCTATTTTACACTAGAAGAACAACTGTGCAATAAATACTTATTGTAACACGCCCGACTGTTTCTTCTGTGTAACTCTCTGAGACCGAATAAGTGAGCACGAGTGACTGAACGAAAAGTGGTATATTGTTTCCACGATCCTGAGGGATCAGGGTTGTCATGTTCTAAGGTTGCCAGAAACTATTCTCTCCCCGATAAGAGGAGACATAATGGCACTGTGAGCTAGCTAATGTAAACAGGCTAACATTTTCGGTGGGGGTGTTCAGAGTCAGTCTGCCACCAAGCCCACAGTTTATGTTATCCGAACGCGCAGGTCCTGTATGGGTAATATAGGAACTACACGACATGGCGCCGCCAACGTTGGTTGGGTACTTATTTAACAGTAGAATCTGAGTAGTTCAGTCGTGCTATTCTCAGAGACCCCTACTCACAAAACACCAGAGACGTCTGGAGTGGGTGGGCACAAAACTCCGCCACAGCTGAGTAGGCGAAATATCCTATTTATTGGCTGCTGGTTAATCAAGCTTGAAAGACATAGTGTTCCTAAAACTGTGCATAACACCTTATCTTAAGTTCCCTTGAACAAACTTCTTCTTTACAAAATGACTTAGGGTGAAAATAACGTAGTGGATCTGCACCTCTCAGCAGGAGAAGAAGATTTAAATGCAATTCAAATTGCACCTAAATTCAGACGTACTATCACCCTGAAACTACTAGAATATGGTTTAACACCTAGGGGTGGCTTAGTAGCTTTCGTGATTGAGGCACACAAATCAAACAAAACGAGGTATTCTATTCGTGGGTTACATTCCCAGAAGCAGATGCAAGAACACAAACATTTCACTACTATACAGAAGGAGATGCACCAGTGGAATATGGTCCGTGCGAGGACATAGAGGTTCCACTTACATACCAGGAACACTTATACTGGTTTAAAGGCGCCCTACCGCATATAAGAAACAGAGTAAGATTAGGCCCGATCGGAGAAGATGGGGCAACATGGCCAATATTAGCAGCCTACACGCCACATCCTGACATTGAAACAATGCCACAGCCTGATTTACTCATACAACACAAAGATTTAATAAAAATCTACAGAAACTTGACGCAATTCTTCATGAGGACTTTCACAGTCCAACCAGCAACAGTTGCACTAAATGGAACTCAATCTCAGGGTACAGCAACTAAAATCACACCACAAACGTTACATGCGGTAATGGGCAAAATGCCCACGAAACATGAACAAATGCCATTCTGGGTAGCTCAGAAAATAACTCACCTCGAGGCAGTATTCCCGAATACTACCCCGTTTGAAAAACACAGAATGCTAACAATCTGCTTGCCCATGGGGATAACACCACAAGTAGAGGATTGCACCTCTTGGGGTACAGTATTTGTTGCCATATATACCAGGACACATGGTATTCCTTCATTAGCGGTGATACCAGATGTATTAAGACAAATACAGAACAAGTACGGAGCAGAGCCTGCTCTGAACTTAGGGATGAAGTTACTAAATAACTATGACCAGGTATCAGCCATAATACTAGCTAATATTAAAGGGGAAGCAGCTTCAGTGGCAATCCGCCAACGCCTAAGGGAGTACAGTCCGTTGGATCAACAACACGAACTGCCCAAAAAAATTGAAACTGCGTATGCAGAATTAGGCAGAGACAGTTTGGGTGGGAAAGCTTTAAAACCCCAACTGATGGGCAGTCCTGAAAAGGACACTTCCAAGCAGACACCTGCTTCTTCTAAAAAGAAGTGGGATAGTAAAAAACAACAACATTTTAGAGAAAAGAGATCCGAATCCCGAGGTAGGTCTTCTCCACAGGAGCCCTCTGAAAAGAGGTATAATCTCAGGAATAGGGATAATATTAGGAAACCTGACAGGTATCAGGATACTGATACACGTTCCTCTCGTTCCTTTCAGGGCTCGATGAAAAACTCAGAGAGAGAAGGACGGTCAGAACACAAAGAGGAGCATACAAAGTCGAGAGACAAGCAGCATGCTCAGGACTATACTTCCAAAAAAGAAGAAAAGCCAAAATCAAAACCTCAGTTTAAGAAGAAGAAGGTTGCAGGGCTAAAGATCAGACATGCCCAGAATTCTGAGGACGCAGCTTCTGAACGGGGAATGGGCTCGGACGATGCAGGACAGTGCGGAAGAAGTAACAATAGCTTGCCAGAACCTGATGGAATTTCTGGTGACAGCGGACTTGAATGATTACATCACGGTGGAAACACCAGATACAAGGGTGAGCGTCCCACATAAGTTACACGAAATAACACTCCAAATGGAGGGGGACAAGCCCAGGAAAGTTAAAGGTCTCTTTTGGAAAAACCTATCATCTGGTTATGACATCCTATTAGCAGAACAAGATTGGCCGCCAGCATTCGTTATGGAGTGCCCTAGAGGAGAAACAGTAATTTTACCAGCATTCTCTGACCTCGTTCCCATACATCTTAAACATGCATATGCACAGGAGTGGGAGGTGGCCCTAGCTCCAGCATTGTACAAAAATTATGCCGGTTGGGATGAGGATTCAACCCACCACGTGATCCCGTTAAAAGTTTCACCAAAAGCTCAGAGGCAATACCCAATAAAGCAAGAAGCTAAAAAACAGGTCAAGGAGATCTTAGATCAACTTGAATACCGTGGGGTGATTGAAACATGCACCTCACCAATGAACAATCCTTTGTTTCCTGTAATGAAACCTGACAATACATATCGTCTAGTTCTAGATTACAGACATCTAAACACTTGCACAAAGACATTCGCTGTCCAAAATGCACATAGTGCTGCATTAATGAACAACATTGTGCGAAAGAAATACAAAACCATACTTGATATCTCAAATGGATTTTTCTGCCAAAATATAGCGCCTGAAAGCAGGTATTTGACCGCATTCTCTGCGTTGGGGTCCCAGCGACAATTTTGTCGCCTCCGCCAGGGGTATAAGAACAGCCCGGGGTTATTTTCAGCAAGGGTAACTGAGTTACTACAAAATTTTGATGAGGAAGCATTGTCCTATGTGGATAATATTTATCTGACGGACGATGACTTAAAAAGGCACTTGACCAGGGTGAGCACCATTATTATGGGATTCGCCTCGGAGGGCTACAAATTTAATTTTAAGAAATCAAAAATAGCCCACCTCAATGTCCTGTTTTTAGGATATTAGCTTTCAAGTGAAGGAAAAGCCTGGCAGCTAACTTTTTAGAAAAGTGTGCGCTGCTTCAACCACCAAAATCATTGAAAAATCTACAATCAATACTGGGATTCCTAAATTTCGGCAGAACATACATTTTAGATTACGCAGAAAGAGTAAAACCTTTCTACGACTTAATAAAACCCGACTTTTCAGTCAGACATTGGACACAGGAACACACAAACATCCTACGTTCACTACAAGAAGACATGATAGCTTCCAAACACTTACAGACACGCATAAACATAAGTAACTTAGTGATCCGAATAATAGCGGGTCAATGCAGGTACACTTACTTAACCTTCAATGAAGGCGAAACCGTACCAATCGCTTACAAATCACACCTGTACACAAGCTCAGAAATGCGTTTCACTTCAACAGAAAAAATCCTGACAGCAGTTCAGACCGCTGTAGCAAGAGAAAGAGCACTGGCTCAGGGGAAACGCATAATCGTCGTCACCCCAGTACCAGCCTTAGAGGCTGTTACGAAGGCTAGCATCCCGAATGCCAAAGCATTACATCCAAGGTGGATACAATGGGCTAATTCTCTTACTGCAACGGACGTTGAATACAGATTTGATCCCAGTCTAAAAACACAAGCATTCCTGCAATACGAACAAGAATTTCCTCTACCTAATGAAATATTGCCTCTAGATCAGTATGAATATATTATTTACACTGACGGATCTGCTCAACCGGCCATAGGGAGTAAGCAACAATACAGTGCAGCATGTGCTATCGTTAAAGGTCGCATGCGGGATGGAAAATTCAATCCGAGTTGATCAAAACGCAATCTCTAGGAGACAGCACGGCTCAGTTGGCAGAGTTAAAAGCACTGATACTGGCACTTGTAAATACGGATCACGAATTCCCCACACTAATTTTGTGTGATTCCTTTTACTATGTACATCATACAATGAGTATTTACATCATTGGGAGCAAAACGGGTTTAAAGACGCAAAAGGTGGCACAATTAAGCATAAAATGCTATGGGAACAGGTAGTTGAGTTGAAGAACGAACTACCGAGGGCTCACGTGATCCATACACTGAGTCATCAACGTGATGGCGTTCACGTTGAAGGGAATTCATTGGCTGATGAAGCCGCAAAGAGGGCTGTACGCACGGCTTCCGTAGCTGCAATCACTCGTTCTAAAACGAGAATAGACGGTGAGATTATGGTGGCTGTCATTGCTTCACGCAAAGGCAGCTCAGCAGTACCAAAGAAATTTCCACTCAAGTACTCCTACAAGTTAGATGCAAACAACATTCCATATGCTCAGATTCCTGGAGTGGGGGATAGAGTAGTACCAAATATGGATCATAGGCAAGGTTTAATTATTGCTGCACACGAGGGTTTGGGCTCTGCACATACAGGCGTTACAGCGACTATTTCATTGCTGAAACAGCGCTATTGGTGGCCAGGTCTAACAAAACAAACTAAAGACTATGTCTTGAAATGTGACATCTGCCAACAGATGAAAGGCTCCACCATAACACGCCCGGTGCAGACACCGCTATTAAAATCAAACAAACCTCTCCCATGTGTGTATCTGGACCACTGCGGCCCCTTACAATCTGATGGGGCTTACAAGTATATCATGGTTGCAGTGGATTCCTGCTCAAGATTCCTATGGGTATGGCCTCAGCGCTCGGCTGACGCTCGAACTGTTCTCAAAGATTTGCGAGTCTTTAAAGGGACATACGCAGTTGGCACGTTACATTCTGACCGTGGCCCGGCATTTAGCTCTCGGGCTTACAAAGAGGCCATGGAAAGTATGGGCGTAGCATTGCGGTACTCCTCTCTGTACCATCCTGAGGGAAATTCGGTTGTGGAGAGGAAAAACCGGGACTTAAAGCAATCTTTAACAGCTAGGGTATTAGGCAAGGGCGGTAGTTGGGTCAATCACCTATATGGGGTACAACGGGCACTCAATAACCAGCCAAGAAGTTCTCTAGGGGGTGTCACTCCATATGAGGTCCTATTTGGGACGAGAATGTGGGTGCCTGATCTTGATTGTGAAGGCGCAGTGGCGGATAAGAAACCATTTGATATCCATGATCGTTTGACTGTTTTACAGGATCTAAATGAATCCAGGACACAACAAATCAACGTCCACTTAAAACAGACCGCCACTGGGGAAGTCAAGGCAGTCACGGCAAGACCTGTCTGGATCCCAAAAGTCGGGGATCTGGTCAGAGAGAAAATAGCGGACAAGAAAGAATTTGGACCATCCTACAGAAAGCCTGTACAGGTCCTAGCAGTTGAAGGAACCAGAACTGTACTTCTACCGCCTCTTGCCGGGAAAAAGGAGAAACGATTTGTATCAATAGACTTAATCAAACCACACTATGTGGCCGATACTGAACAGTAGGCCTCGTGGACTCCACAGTAGCAGACGCCCTCCTCTAGCTACCATCCAAGAAGTTCAAATAGAAAGACTCATCACGTTTGAAGAGCCTCCTGTACGGAATGAAGGACTAAGCAACAATGCTATGGAACTCGTTCCCCTTGAACCCGAAGTTCAACTTCAAAATTCAATTCAAAATAACACACAGTTTGCAATTAGACCAAATACAGACGTCTACATCAACATGCCTCGAAAAGAGCAAAATGCAATTTCAACAAATCCCGATGCAATTCCTACAATTGATCGAACTGCTTCTGGCTACTTCATGAACTTTGATACGTTTTCTTTGGATCCATGTGAACCGGAAACGACGCCAGCCCAAAAATCACGCAAGCAGCAAGTTAAAGACTTTCTAAACTTTCTCAAAAAGACTTACCTGGTATCACCTTGGTTAGAACTCTGGGTAATTACTGGGATACTGTTCTTTCTTTTCTGGCTAGGCTTAGTTATAACTTTTAGCATGCTTATTAATGGACGATACCTTCAACAAAGCTCTACAGCCCAAAAAGTTAATTTGATTTTAAAACCACATCAATCTTCACATCGTGAACAAAGAGACTTGTCATCAGTGAACATCACAGGGGGGCGTGGCCAGCCAGCCAAACATGGCGGACGTGCTTCACTAGCGCTCCGTCCTTCTGCCCCTAATTATCCTGTCTAGCCTTTGTATCCCCCGGCATCCAGGTGCACCCAGCCCCCCCAGAGGCGCCTGAGCAGTGGCGGTGCTGAACTAGGAGCGGAGAAGGCGAGAAAGGACGCGACTGAGACCCAAGGAGACCCGGCGCTGGGAAGCGCCACGGATCACCTCCAGGCTGTGACTGGCGGTTGCGAAGCGCCCGACTTCCTCCGGTGGACGGGGGTGCAGAGGAGGGGGTCACGGATGCCTGCCGCCTGTGCGGGCCCCCCGGCGGGGCTTGCGGAACGCTGAGGGAGAGGCGCGCCCTGCGGGGGGTTAACGGTGAGGCGCGCGCGAGCTGCAGTGTTACGGCCCACCGAGGCGAGGGCCGGCGTGTGTGTGGGGACTGCCGGAAAAGAAGGCAGGAGACGGCGAGCTTCTGGGAGACCCCTCCGCATTGAGAAGCAGAGCGCCCTCACACTGTGGCGCGGTGGTGCTTACCGGTGTGGGCTCCGGTGCGACTGGAGGATAGTGACTGTGGAGGCAGGCCTGCAGTGAACACGCAGGAAGGTGCGGCCTGCTCCCCTGGCTGGCTCCTCCGTTGACAACTGGTGGGTGCGGAGGGCACTCTAAGCCGCACTGGGACCGCCTGTGGAGGCGGCGAGGCACCGTAAGCCTAGGCCCTGCTGAGACCCTGCTGTGAAGGAGCGAGGGCCCGCCGAGATAGCCACACGGTGTGGGCCTGCACCTTCTGGGCCTGAGACCACGTCGTTGTGCCCCCCCCCCCCGGCTTTGCCTGCTGCGGCGCTCCCCTGTGTTGCAGTAGGGAGGAGGAGGCTGCTCACTGCTGCTGTGCGACTGGACTGCCAGTACATCATTGAGGTGGTGTGAGGGAGGATATGGGCGGCCCGGGGGCCCCGGAGACACCCAGCATGTGCAGTGGGCTTGGACTGTAGGCCTCAGAGGGAGAGACTGTATGCGCTGGAGCGGGCGGCCCACCTTTGACCCCCCTTCCTCCTTGCTTGGATTGAAGCAACTTTGGGGTGCCCAACCCCCCAAGTAACCGGAATGGTTCGTAGAAGTTGGTGCGCACTGCAGGGGGGCGATTTGCTGCTGCCTGGGTTGACCTGCCTGGCTGACCTGGGCCTCACTTGTGTGGACGGAGCGGGGGGCCTGCCGGCGCGTAGCCTGACCAGACGCGGATTTGTCCGGAGGTCGGATCGGACCTAGGCTATCCGACTGTGAAGCTGATAGGAGCGCGTGATCTGCGGAGTCCAAACACGAACGTGAAGAGGCGCTGTGCACCCTTGCCGCGCTGACCCACGCAGCATCACGGTGCCGGAGAAACCCGCCGCCAAGACTCTCTATGCACAGCGGTGCTGGTTGGACCTCCCTGCGCCCCCCACGGTGGAAGTGACAACCCGGCGATAGCACGAGGGTGTGCAAGTTGTCCACACACGCCCCGGCAGCTGCCAACCTCATACGCTGCGGGGGCGGCTTTTCTGTGCTGCTGGGCCTACCGCGTAGGCGGGGTCCCTGATCCGCCCTGGCGACACCGCCACAGCCCTGAGACGAATGCAGACAGCGCAGCAGCTAGTGATGGGCCGACTATGTACCACCACCCAGCACTTGGGTGCGCGAGCTGGGGGCTCAGAGCAGACAGCGGCGGACAGTGATACAAGCACGGAAATGCCCCGAGCAACGCTTGCTGCCAAACTGGACTCTGTTCTAGCGGCTGTGGAGAGGATAGGATCGGCGCTGGACCAAACCTGCTCCTCATTGGAGTCTAAAATAGACAAAGTTACCTCCGATTTCACCCTCCTGAAAGCCGACCACCACAAACTCGGAGACAAGGTACATCTACAGGACCAAACACTCGCCGAACTCATGCCAGTCACACGTAACCACACTGCAGCCCTCCAAGACTTGATAGACCGGGTGCACGAACTTGAAGACAAAATGGAAGACGCAGAGGGGCGCTCACGCCGCAACAATATTCGCGTCGTGGGTCTTCCAGAGGGGGAGGAGGGACGGCAGCCGGAGAACTACGCCGAACGCTGGATCAGAGACTTGCTCCCGGCAGGTACCCTGTCCTCTCACTTTGTAGTTGAGAGAGCGCACCGCGTCCCAGCGCAAAAGCCACCACCGGGAGCCCGCCCACGCCCATTCCTGTTTAAAGTCCTCAACTACCGGGACAGAGATTCGATCCTCCGCGAAACTCGTAAGCTGGCAAACATACAGGTAGGAAGCAGCCAAGTCATGGTCTTTCCGGATTACACAGCGCAGGTACTGTCATAGGGTTTCTGCACATACAGAGCTATGCACAGGATAATAGGACCTCGGAATATAGTGGTGAGCCAACCATAAACCTTAGCACCCAAAACCCCAACCCAACTAGCCTTAGCGTCCCATTGGCACCAATGTACCAATGCTTAGACAACCCAGAACACGGTATCTCTCTCTCTCAGGACACGCAGAGGCAAGAACACTCTTTCGTCACTTTCGTACCTGTCCACAACATGCGTATGAAGAGACACTGTATAGGTTAAAATGTTTATTTCAACTTACGTGCTCTAAGATACAGTACACGTGTCAGTACTAGTAGCATAATACATAAGAACAATATAATCAGCATAGTTACTACTCCATAGAATACAAACGGGAAAGCATCTCATAAAGCAGTGGAGATATGTCTAACTAACATTACCACCCTCCCCGTGCTGGAAGCCAGTTTATTATAATAATAGAAGACCTTTGGGCTTTGACTAGCGAACCCCCATACCTCAGTCTCTTGATACAAAACTACATCAGCAAACAATCACAGCTCTTCTCTCTGGAAAGGTCGTCTCCAAGTGCTATTTTAGAGCAAGCGATCGCATCATTAAAAGCACACTAATTTCTCAATGGCAGCTGTACATGTGTTATGTCTAGGTGCGAGGGACTGGCCAAATCAGTAAGAACCAGGGAGTTGTTATTCGACCTTGTAACTGTTGTTCAGACTGAGCCCAAAAGGGAACAGGAGAAAAGGTGAGAAACAGAATATGCAGACTGTTGTAGAATAACTTGGCAATAACAGAGGGCGACAGGACAACATCCAATAATAACGTGCGCAAGAGTCATCATGGCAGCCAGGCCTGCGGTAACGTAGCCAGACCGGCCAGGAGGCCATGAGCCACAAGACACCCTCCCCTGGACAGTCCATCGGCCACGACGAAAATGAAGACAGAATTCCAAACACCTGAGCAGAATAGAGGCGGTCTACTAACAACTAACGGCAAGTCAATCAATCCAAAAATGTGAAAGAGCAGAAAAATGCTATACCGTCCAGAAGGACATCATTGGAATCGTCAAAAAACGTAGACGCCATCCAGTCCAATAGGTCAAAGCTGCAGGAATGGTCTTTAGAGTATGGAGCATCCAAAAGCAATGCGGGACAGCTTGCGTGATATTCAATATAACTTTGTTGTAGGAGATTCTGAGCAGCCGCCCAGATATCCCATTGTGCCAAAATCCCCAGTGCAGCCGCACGCATCATAAAGCCAGCAGCGGAACAGTCCCGTTCATGGGCCTCTAAGGGACCCACCAACCGAACAAAATCCGGGACCGACAATGACGAATTGGAGAGGCAATAATCCATGGTCCATGTAAACGGACAGCGGATGCAAGACATCACAGGTTGCACGCAAGTGAAATACGCAAAGCGAAAGGAAAGGGTGTAGGACACACTGATAGTTGCCAAGGGCAGAACATCGAAGCCAACCAGGAGTCGCTCACGGAGCAGCTGGAGGCGTTCGGGATCGAGAAGGGCCCAGTGGAGTGCAGCCATTGCGCAAAAAACAGACCAACAGCAAGACACCGGCCGCCAAAGCGAGGATTAATGGGAATCCACCAAAGACGCTAGAAAAAATAGAATGAATGAATGCCGGTATCACACCGAAAATAGTTTGAAAGGTGGACACGAGGCCAGACCCCACAACCTTAAAAAGTGCACCAGACCCTCGGTGTTTGATGCGTTAAAAATACGATGAATTAACTCCCCAAAATGCTGGGGGAGGTCAGTGTTCAAAAGGGCCTGTATTTCACTGTGGGTGCTCGCCACCTGGAGAATGAATGTCTCCCGGGCGGATGTGAGCATAACCTCCTCATTCAATAATAGGGCCTTTATTCTGCTCAACTTATTGAAATCTGCCTCCATGGTAGGAATGGAAGGCCAAATAGAGCTATCAACGATGTCGTGAGGGGGAGGAAAAAGCACATTCTTGCAGCAGACAACTCTGTGCGAGACTGTAACAATATACGGAATGCCGGCCTGCAGGCCACAACAATTTTCGTTATTTAAAAGCAAATAGCTACCGTTGGTAAGCAAAGTAAAAGTAGGAGAAATAGCAGGAAAGCACCACCCAAAGGCTGGAAACGGCCCACAGGATAATGCTTCATGCACGAACTGAACTCAAATAGGGAAAAAGGTAAAGCTATAACCCCATGAACTAGCCACACCGCAGAATCTAGTTCTGCTACAGAGAACGGTAAAGGATCCACTTTTTCAATATGTAACAAAGTGTAGGATGCATCTTTCATGGACATGAACTGCTGTTTGTCTGTCAAATTAAAAGGCAGAAAGAGGGCAGTGGTGTTTAACAAATTCCAAGGAACTTTACCCAACTTAAGAGTTTGCAAAGTCCATGCAAACTGCATCACTGAGCGCAACTGATTCTGACCATGATACAACATAGAGACATCATCTTGTACAATATCAACAACAGAGGATACAATATTGTCTAATGTGTAAATGCGGGAAGACAGGGTATTTATACTATTGTCAACAACAGCAAGCACCTTTTCCAAATTTGCTTGGTCTATTTCTCTAAGACGGGAAGCAGCTTCCATTTGTGACAGCTTCCAGAGCTCATTATACGCTTCATAAATGAATCTCTTCGGTCGGGGACCACGAGGTCCCAAGATAAAGTCAGATAAGTCAATAGTGCCTGATAGGAGGGATAAATGGTTCTTAACAGAGTCTAAGGACGAATGTTGTAACCATTGTTTACATAATTTACCAACTGAATACGTGGTCACAGTACGAGTTTCAGTAAATCTTGGATCAGGCTTGTCCTGTATGTAACCAGGAACTGTGCCATGAAAACGAAGTTGGCATGCATTAGATGATATGGGCCATGCCAACCAGGGTGACTGTATCGGTGCAGAAACATTAAAGGAATTGTTCTGAAACTGAGCCTGTAACGCCATAAGGGACATATTAAAACGCAAACTATCATTTGGAAGACTCGACAAGGATGGGATGTTTGGCGCATTTAGTTGTTTAACGGTAGCCAACCCCCAACACGTGGTCTGATAAATGGAAGCATTTAAAAATAGAATTTGGGCTGGGATAAGGCAAGCACGGTGCAGGGCCTCAGTGCCCTGCACCTGCCATGGCTTCGAACCCCAAATTGATTTTAAATCCACTGTGTCTTTCCAATATTCATAACCACCCACCGCCAAGGCGCTCAAAAAGGAACCCGAATATAATAATTTAGTATGGGTCAACATTATTTTCTGAGTCAATGGAGTTTTTAATTTAAAATAATATGACCCAGGGTTCGATCGATTAAAATCAGTAAAATAGGTGAATTTATTTCGAAGAGTTTGGGAACTACCTGGTACGGGGTTTGGGCAGCGTTCCCATTGGGTGTAAGTAACAGGGCTGCGTAGTGCTCTTGGTTTGTGGAGAAAATGATTTCCCCAATGTTGGTAACAATACAAATCGGCATAATTCGCAGAATTCATATACAAGTCTTCAGCATTAAAAGAGGCATAATATTTTAAATCAGCAAATAATGCTTCAACTGCATGCACATCCCAATCATCAGAATGAATATTACTCTTTACTACATCACCCATCGAGACTCGAAGGACATTTGGTACATTAATAATTTCTGTCGGGCCATGTATTTGAAAGTTTACCGCATCCCATACTATGCCATCAGCAACTGGAAACGCTGAAATGTTCACAAATGTGTGGTCACGCTTCATGATGTGTGAAGAGGAATGTGGAGCCAAAGTTCCAGCAACACTGTTCACAGCAGAGCGTTCAGGTAAATAGTGACCATTGATGAGTAGAAAGAACACTGTGACAAAGCCAATGGACATGAACAAAAAAACCAAGAAAAGTATCATCCAAATGTATGTCCAAGGTGGAATCAAAAAATTGTCTCTAAACCACGATACAAAAAGACTAAACTTGGACGGGACTTGTGATGAATTGGATACTGAGTCAAAAGAATAACGTGTCGGGCTCAGTGGCGTTGTTGGTTGGTGTGCCACCGACTCTGTGGCGGGATAAGTATATTCGTCCTCGTCTATGCAGGGTGATGCAGGGGTTCAAATATATTTTCAGGCAAATCAACCATCTCCATGGTAACATCAGTGACTGTTCGTGCAGGCGTACCTCGAACGCTTGTCCGATAAATGGCAGGACAAGAGACCGCTGGTGTGACACTATTTAAGATCGGCCAGATGTTGTAGCTTGACATTTTCCACTGAGATGTATCTGTTTTCCTTGCGACTGGGAAGCGGTGGTAAGATGACTGTACGTGTTCCCTTCAAGCCCAGCACTGGAACCGGTGCACGAAAAGAGGGGCCGAATTCTTTTTTGTTCTCCACCTTCTCTCGTACCAGGTCGCCAATCTTCGGAAGCCAACCGGCAACCGGAATCTGCAAAGCAGGGTCTGTGGCTGAAGGCAAATGTGCAATTGCTAGTTTGTCTCGGGCTTCTTGTAAGTCCTGTAACATAGTAGAATGATTATCTACATCAAACTTGGCGGATTGCGCCGCCATGTCTAGACCATCAAGGTCAGGCACAAACATTCGTATGCCAAAGAGCATTTCGTAAGGGGTCCGCCCACCCAGAGGCCTTCTAGGGAGATTATTAAGTGCACGTTGAACAGTATACAAGTGGGCCAGCCAGTTCCTGCCAGTACCTATAACTCTAGCTGTCAAGGATTGCTTTAAGTCACGGTTCATTCGTTCAACGATAGAGTTGCCCTCAGGCCTATACGGAGACGAAAATTTCACCCGCACCCCTAAGGAGCCCATTGCGTCCTTGTAAGCCTTAGAGGCAAACGCCGGACCTTGGTCAGAATGGAAGGTGCCGCATGCAAAAATTCCCACAAAGACTCGCAAATCCCTAATGACATTTCGTGCGTCAGCACTCCGTTGTGGCCAGACCCAGATGAACCGTGTGCACGAGTCCACTGCCACTAAGATATATTTATAGGCAGTGTCTGAAGAAAATGGACCGCAGTGATCCAAGTAAACACACCCAAAGGGTCTGTTCGAAATTGCAAGCGAGGTCTGCGGTGGTCTTGTGACTGTTGAAGGCTTGATCTGTTGACAAACGTCACAGGAAAGCACATAAGTACGTGTATCTTTGTATAAACCACGCCACCAGTAACGCTGCTGCAAAATGGAAATTGTCGCAGACACACCAGCATGCGCCGAAGCCATGCCTTCGTGTGCCGCTGCCATCAAGGAAAGTCTGCGGTCCGCGTTGGGGATCAGCCGAACCCCAACGTTAGGTATTGTTACATAAGGAGTCTGATCGGGACCTATCTGGTAAGAATATTTAGAAGGAAACCTCTAGGGTAATTAATTCCTTCTTTTGTTGCAGCAATAGCTGCCAAGATATCAGTGTCTATTTTAGACATGGATCTAGTAACTGCTGCTACTGAACACGTGAGTACTGCTGATCTGGCAGCTTCATCTGCCAGACTGTTACCAACAGCGTGTGCGCCCACTCGCTGATGGCCTAGGGTGTGAACCACCTGTGTGAGTGGCAGACGTCTTTGTAAATCTGCCACCCTAACCCAAAGCATTTTATGCTTGATTGTGTTGCCTTTAGCGTCTCTATAGTCGTTTTGCGACCAAAAGAACAGATTGTCATTGTATGATTGAACACAGTAATAAGAATCGCACACGATTAAAGTGGTCACATCAGGATTTACGAACTCAAGTGCAAGCACCAAAGCACGCAACTCGGCCAATTGTGTGGTACTATCCCCGAGTGCCTGCGTATGCACCACAGTGGATTTGAACTTTCCATTCACAAACGTACCTGCAACAATAGCACATGCGGCTGAATAAGCATGCTTGGACCCAGTGGCCGGTTGTGCCGAGCCATCGGTGTAGATCACACAGTCGTAATCCTCAAGTGGCAATAAGGACAAAGGAGGAGGATGAATAAATTCATACTGTAAAAACTCCTGAGTCTGAAGAGAAGAGTCGAAAATGAAAGTGACATCCGGAGACGTCAAAGATGTTGCCCATTGAATCCAACGGGGGTGCAAAGCTTTAGAGTTCGGAACACTTGCTTTAGTCACTGCCTCTAGGGCAGGATAGGGTGTCACCACCAGAATGCGTTTTCCCTGTGCCAGTGCGCGCTCCTTCAGGATCGCCATTTGCACTGCTGTTAGCACTTTCTCCACAGATGAGAACCGCATTTCTGCAGAGGTGTATAGATGTGACTTGTATGCGATAGGTACTGTGTCTCCTTCATTAAAGGTTAAATACGTGAAACCCACTGCCCCTGGAATGATTCTAATCACCAAGTTTGTGTGGTTATCACGCGTCAAAAGGTATTTAGACTCAAGAAGGTCTGTCTGCAGTGATTGCAGAATGGAGGTATGCTCCGGAAGCCAGCAAGACTTCGAAAAAGTAGGCTGTATCAAGGCATACAGTGGCTTGATACGCTGGGCATATTCGGGAATGTATGTACGTCCGAAATTCAGAAAACCCAGCAAAGACTGAAGCTTCTTCAGATTTGTAGGAGGGCACAGAAGTGCACATTTCTCCAGAAAATGGGGGCTAAACCCTTACCTTCATTGTTGAGCTCATAGCCCAAGAACAAAACGGTAAATTCAGCAATATGGGATTTGGCAAAGTTAATTTTGTATCCCTGAACCGCAAATTCAAGAATAATGCGGTCCACTCGCGTCAGATGCGGAAACAATTCATCGTCTGTCAGATAAATGTCATCCACATACGAACAGGCGTCTGGATCTATGCCGTCTAATAAAGAGACAACACGAGCGGCAAACACTCCTGGACTATTTTTGTACCCCATAGGAAGACGCCTGAATTTGAACATTTTACCACCGGAAGTAAAGGCGCACCATTGGCCACTCTCCGGGGCTAAGTTGTGCGTGTAGAATCCATTTGAAAGGTCAAGGGTCGTTTTGTATTTTTTACGAACAAGACTGTCTACAAGCGCAGAACTATGGGTATTTTGCACCGCAAAGGTCCGACAATGAGAGTTCAAATGCCGGTAATCCAATACTAAACGGTACGATCCATCGGGTTTAGAAACCGCGAAAAGGGGATTGTTCATAGGTGATACACAGGGTTCAATTACTCCCTGATATTCCAACTGTGTCAGAATTTCGGAAACGGGGCCTTTGGCTTCACGTTTTATGGGATATTGGGGTTGTGGCTGCGGCAACGATCGCAAAGGTATTTCATGGGGGGAGATTCTTCGTCCCAACCCACGTGATTGCGGAATAACGCTGGAGCCAGGGACACAGCCCACTCTGCTGCAAGAGCCTCTGCTTTGTCCTTTGGGACATGTCGAGAAAAGCTCGGAAGGATTACCTCCTCCCCTTTACGCGCAGTAATTACGAATGGGGGTGGCCAATCCGCTTCTGCCAATAAAATATCATATGAAGAGGTCAGATTTTCCCAAAAATACCTTTAATTACTCGCTGTATATCACCTTCAATTTGGAGGACTATATTAAATAGTCTGTCAGGGGTGCCACTCTGGTGTCTGCTGTTTCAACAGTAATGAATGTTTCAGTTGCTGTCGCCTCCATATGAGGACGTAGCGCCTCCCGCACTATGGTTACTTCCGCGGCGCTGTCTAGGAGGGTTACTGCCCACGTCCAATTCAGGAGTCTCGTTCTCACCGTCTGTGGCATATTTCGCTGTTACAGCGGCAACTTTTTTCTTCTGAAATTGGGGTCGAAAACGTTGAACGTCTTCTTCTTTTCCTCTGACTTGTTGTCGAGGCTGGTCTCGTCCCTGTGGGGCCTCACGGGCCCTTCCTCTATCCTGGCGGTCTCCTCCACCGGCTTGTGACGAAGTCTGTGCCTGTAAAGAACGAGGAGAACGCGTATCAGGGATCTGAAACCTATCCGGTGACTTAATTCTCGCTCTATCGCGTAAATCATAAGTACGTTCAGAAGAAACTGAAACCGGGGATGCGCCTCGCGATCCCTGCTTTGTCTGTTGCTTACCCTGTTTTTTCAGCCTCCAGCTCTTTTTAGTGAAGACTGGTTTCTCATCCTTCTCAGATTGAGATTTGGTTTGTTGCTGTTGTGGTTGCGATTGTGTTTGCAGTTTAGCAAAGGCTTGTTACCCAGGCTGTTTCTACCAATAGTTTTGTAAGCCTGGGTAATAATTTTCGGTAATTAGCGAGGCTTGTCCAATTCTGGGACCAAAGCCAAAGCGTTCGCTACTTGAAAGTTCACTGCATCGCCCTTGACATTTGCAAGGATCAGTTCAGCTACTACTTCAAACACTCCCACTAGTCTCATCCCTAATTCCACTGCCGCTTCAGGGCCGTGTTCATCCTGTACTTTTTTAATTACAGAGGGGAGAACTGTCATGGAAGGCGTACCAAAACATTTAGAATATACTGCTGCGAATACTCTACCCCAGTTGTCACATGCTGTCAACTCGGGAATTAAGTCTTTTGGCAAACTAATCGTCAAAATACGATGTTTATCCACTGGAGTTGTATGTGGAAAAACTGCCTCCAACTGATCAAATTTTTCTGCAAGCCAATAAGGAAAGTCGTCCTTATGTTGTGGACGTTTGCCCATCACTGAGTTCACCATTACAGGACTTATGGCAACTCTGGCTGCACCAGCTGGATGGCCTGCAACCCCAGGAGGGGCTCCCTGGATGTTGCCTGTAACATATTGCACTAAGGCTCGATGCACTCGTACCAAAGCCGAATACATGTTGCGCAGTTCCGCGACTGGTATCGTCATATATCGCGGATGTGGGGTGTACCCGGCCAAAACAGGCCAAGTGGCCCCATCAATAGATAAGGGACCTAAACGAACCGTGGTAGTCGGTTGTGGGAGGGCGCCATTAAACCAAACACGGTGTTGCCAAACCGTGAGCGGTACCTCAAGACATGAATAAGGTATATAGTTATTAGGAACTGCGGTGGCTGTATATTAATGGAACAAATCGTCAGTCCCATCCACTGCAGGAAAAGTTACCCATGAGTAGAACACCTCAAAGTGGTAAGCCGGATCGGCTTGTACCACAAAGATCAGTTCGACTCCAGCATCTGGCACTCCATACACCCGTAAGTGTGTCCGGAGTGCTCCGCGGCTATGCGCCGCAATTTGAACAGCCATTTACGGCTAAAATACTTCGACAAACTAACAGGAGGCAGCACAAGTAGGGTTTTAATCAAGAAAAACCTTTTCTAATAACTTCAAGCTTGAAAGAACCTACAATAACTGTAATATAGGAGGTATCACCATCACACACGCTTCCGGAAGCGTACGTGAGGGGTTTGTGGACAAGCACAAGTACTACTCAAGCGTCTCGCCAGTAAGCTGCCCCACTCGTTGGTCACGCCATGTCATAGGGTTTCTGCACATACAGAGCTATGCACAGGATAATAGGACCTCGGAATATAGTGGTGAGCCAACCATAAACCTTAGCACCCAAAACCCCAACCCAACTAGCCTTAGCGTCCCATTGGCACCAATGTACCAATGCTTAGACAACCCAGAACACGGTATCTCTCTCTCAGGACACGCAGAGGCAAGAACACTCTTTCGTCACTTTCGTACCTGTCCACAACATGCGTATGAAGAGACACTGTATAGGTTAAAATGTTTATTTCAACTTACGTGCTCTAAGATACAGTACACGTGTCAGTACTAGTAGCATAATACATAAGAACAATATAATCAGCATAGTTACTACTCCATAGAATACAAACGGGGAAAGCATCTCATAAAGCAGTGGAGATATGTCTAACTAACATTACCACCCTCCCCGTGCTGGAAGCCAGTTTATTATAATAATAGAAGACCTTTGGGCTTTGACTAGCGAACCCCCATACCTCAGTCTCTTGATGCAAAACTACATCAGCAAACAATCACAGCTCTTCTCTCTGGAAAGGTCGTCTCCAAGTGCTATTTTAGAGCAAGCGATCGCATCATTAAAAGCACACTAATTTCTCAATGGCAGCTGTACATGTGTTATGTCTAGGTGCGAGGGACTGGCCAAATCAGTAAGAACCAGGGAGTTGTTATTCGACCTTGTAACTGTTGTTCAGACTGAGCCCAAAAGGGAACAGGAGAAAAGGTGAGAAACAGAATATGCAGACTGTTGTAGAATAACTTGGCAATAACAGAGGGCGACAGGACAACATCCAATAATAACGTGCGCAAGAGTCATCATGGCAGCCAGGCCTGCGGTAACGTAGCCAGACCGGCCAGGAGGCCATGAGCCACAAGACAGTACAGCGTCGCAGAGGCGCATACGTGGCAGTGTAAAAGCAGCTCCGCTACCTTGGTTTACCTTACTCACTGCTATTTCCAGCTCGGCTCCGTGTAGTAGCAAATGGATCGGCACGCTTCTTTGATTCGCCTGCGGAGGTTTGGGACTGGTTAGAAGAATCGGGGACATTGACGGGTCCCAGGCCGCCTGCAGAAGAGGAACCCAGAAATTTTACCAGGAACCGAAGCCGGCGGAACAGGCGCAGTAGGCGCCGTCCGGAAACTGCGGCCATCACCACGGCCCCTGCCCTGGCACAGAGAGAGGCGGATAGGAGAGGGGCACTGCAGATGGTGGCGACGCTGGGAACCGCGACGCACCACTCGAACAGCCACTTAAGCCCGACCAGGTCCTCGACCGCCGGGGACTCCACGCCGTCCAGACTCGAGGATCCTGAAGAGTTCCCAATGCCGGAGGTTACACTGCGAACGGCCGATGACATTATATGACTCTCCCCAGGGCCGCCTGCGAACTGTTGAACTTAATTCAAGCAAGACCCTGTCACGTTGGTACAATGCTCTCACGCAAGTACCCGCTGTACTGGTTAATGTTATGTAATGTTTTCTGGAATATTGCCTATGCCACTGTCTCCTCCCGCGCAGCGCAGTCCCATGCATGGCCATGCCCAACACACGCTTAGCATCAAGTCGAGGGATGTGCGCGGCCTGAGCTTTCCCCCTTAGCGCTGTAGATGGGCCGTGGGGATACATGTCTGACGTGTCAATAAGGGGCGCACCACTCTCTGCCGTTGACACACTACACATACCCACGCCACACGTCAATCTGACAAAACGTTTGTAGCCTGCGGTTGGGCAATACAGTTTGGACGAACCTCCACTTGGAGCTCGCCCTCATGGTTCTCCACAGTTTAATTCACCTATGTCCTTCCCAGTTTTTCGTAGAGCTGAGCTGGAACACATCCCTGCAGGACAGGCTCTGTGACGCACCGCCCCCCCAATGCCGACCTAATAAGTGCAAAATAGAGATATGACACAAGTCAATGTAGTTACATGGAACGTGCGCGGTATACACACCCCATCACGCAGGTACTCGATCTACGCCTACTTACGTCGCAGAGCCACCGACATAGCTCTGCTCCAAGAAACACATATGTCCCACGTGGAATTGGGGCACCTCCTCCGCCGATGGAGGGGCCAAATACATGGCACTAGCTACTCAGCGTAGGCACGAGGCGCCCTCATCTGGGTATGAGCAGGAGTACCGTTCACATGCGAAAAGACGCTACTCGACCCTGAAGGCAGGTATACGCTTGCAAGCGGGAGACTTAATGGTCAGCCGATTCTTATTGGATCCATTTACGCCCCGAATGTCAGTCAGCCCACATTCCTAGCAGGCCTCACGAAAGCCCTAGCAGGGTGGAGTGGAGTCCCCTGGCTCCTAGGGGGAGACTTTACTTCAGTCCTCAATGTAGACCTGGACAGATCGTTCCCTCCCCTGTCCAGGACAACAGCAACGTCCAACACGCAGGCTCTCACGGACTGGTTGGCACACTGGGCGTTACTAGACATATGGCGCAAGAATTAACCCTGAGGTCCGGATCTACTCGCACTACTCAGCGGTACACCGCCTACACGTACGTCTAGATAGGATAGTGGGGTCCCCCGCGCTGCTTCCTTACGTCCACTGCATAGACTATTTAGGCCGTACGCACTCTGACCACAACCCCCAGGTACTGACGCTCACCTGGGTACCTGAGCGCCCCCACATGGAGACTCCAAACAGCTGCACTCGAAGATCCACCTTTCCAATCCTCCCTGGGCACGGCGATCCTTGAATATTTTGAACTTAATGAGGATACAGCAGGCGATGCGTTGATAGAGTGGGAGGCACACAAAGTTGCGATAAGGGGACACTGCATGGGTGCAACATGGAGCATACGTAAAACTCTCACCTCCAGTCTCAACAAAATAGAGCTAGAGCTGCTGCGCCATGAATCGGAAGGGGAAGGTGAAGGTGAAGGTGGAAATAGTCGTCGTCTGGGGGAACTGCGCACACAACATGCAGAGTTGATGGAACGCCTCCGCTGCCATAACTACGCCGCGCACACGGCCCGCACACATGCTACTGCCGATCGCGCAGGTCACCTCCTAGCCTGGCTGATCCGCCAGGAGCATGCCCGAACGCCAATAGCTGCGCTGCGCGACGACACATGGCTCCTAGTGCGCACGCAACAGGACATCCACGAGGCCCTCACGCAGCACTACTATCGGTTGTACCAATCCCGTAGTCGCTACGCTCCAAACATCCTCTTGTCCTTTTTAGAGCAGGTGCAACTACCTGAGGCGTCGCGGATGCATAATGAGATATTGGAAGCCGAGTTCTCGGAAGAGGAGATCAGAGAAGCAATTATGTCGCTGGCCACGGGGAAGATCCCGGGACCTGACGGGCTTCCGGCAGAGTACTACAAGGCATATCAAATATCGCTGATCCCGCAGCTTTGCGCCCTTTACGCGGCCGCAGTAGACGAAGGGCGACTCCCTTCCACTCTATGTGAAGCACATCTGATCTCTCTGCCCAAGCCTGAAAGAGACCCAACGGACATGGTCTCATATCGACCCTTAGCCATGCTCAACACTGATTATAAAATTTTGGCGAAACTCCTGGCGGATCGGTTGGCGCAGGTAGTCCCTGATTTGGTACACACGGATCAAAACGGCTTTGTGCCATCCCGAAGCACCTCACTCAATCTACGCCGGTTTTTTCGCGTTGCGGCCTACTCTGTGCGCGACTGGCCGAGAGCGGGCTGCCTCGTTCTTGATCTCGAAAAAGCGTTCGATTCCCTTGAGTGGAATTACATGTTTGCAACGCTCGAGAAATACAAACTGGGCCCCGATTTCCTACAGTTAACCCGCCTACTCTACGCAAATCCTGTGGTGCGAGTGAAGCTGGGACCATACGTTTCGGCTGCCATCCCGGTGCGGCGGGGAACGAGACAGGGCTGCCCATTGTCCCCTCTCCTTTTCGCGCTCGCAATGGAGCCACTGGCGGAGTCACTAAGAACTCAGTTACATGATGGTATACCGCTAGGCGACGGCACCCATGTGGTGTCACTGTATGCTGACGATCTGTTGATCTACCTAAGGGACATTACTCGGGTGCCAGAACGACTAGCCCAAATCCTCCGGGACTTTGCACTTATATCTGGGCTGCAGGTAAATGTTGCTAAATCTAAATTATATGCCTTTAATGAGAAAGGCCTTATACTCAACGGGGTGAGAGTACAATGGAGTGCTGATACATTCCGATACTTAGGCATACGCGTGTATCGTCAGCCATTGGATTTGTTCGACAGAAACTTAGGAAGAGCACTGACGGCGGTGAGATCCCAGATGCAATTCTGGAGTACGCTCCCTCTCGCAGCTATTGGTAGAGTGGCACTGCTTAAAATGGTGGCCCTGCCGCGATTCCTGTACTATTTTGCCAATTTGCCCGTCTATGTTTTCGCCTCCTTTTTGTCACGCTGGAGAAGATGCCCAGGGACTTTATTTGGGGCCCCAATCGACACAGAGTGGCGATTAAAAAACTATACCTACCCATTGACCAGGGAGGACTGGCGGCGCCCTGCTTTGAGCACTACTACCTGGCAGCCCAGCTACAGTGGATCGCCAGATGGATGGCCGACCGCCAGCGCGATGACACAGCGACCACGAGCCCCTCATACACACTCCCCCAGATCCTAGCACTCTTCCATCCCGGCACACGGGTGCGCCCCCCCGAGCCCCACCTTTTGAATGTAGCATACAGGTGCTACCGTAGAAGCCTTTATCTCACCCGAGGCACAACGCCCTATGCCCCTGCACTCCCGCTGGAGGGTGCCCCTGCCGGCCGGGCAACGATTACGGCCATCGAACTTCAGCGCTGGCATGACGCGGGTATGCACACTCTGGGCGATCTCTACCGTGAAGGCGCGCTTGTTCCCTACACCACACTAGTGACCGATGAGGGGCTCCCTGCAGGGCAATTCCTCCTACATCGTTCATTGATAGCTACGCTCTCTGAGAAATGGGGAGATCTCACCTCTGAATCGCAAACACACCTCACTGTGCAATATATACATGTCATGGGGCACGGTAGGCATCTGACGAGGTGGTTGGCGGCCTCACTGCGGCAGCATGCAGCGGTAAATCTAGGTCCCCTCCGTCATAAATGGGAGCATGATCTACGCCGACGATTCACGGACAAAGAATGGGAGCGGGTGCTGGCCAGCCCGGTGTAGATCCCCAGGAACGCTAGATTTTGACAAATCCAGTACTACATAACACAAAGGGCATACCTCACACCAGCTAACATCAACCGCTATTTTCACCGAGTTGACTCAGCCTGCCCCAGGTGTGCTGCAGTAGATGCAGACTTGGTGCACATGCTTTGGGGCTGCGTTGGGCTGAGAGAATACTGGGAGGTGGTAGCATCCACACTCCGCGCCTGCACCGACAGAGAGATACCCATTGATTGGCCAACATACCTGCTGCACACATTCCGTAGGACATGCAACACAAAAACCACCTCTAGATTCCTAGACCTGGGTATGGCGACAGCCAAGAGGCTCATCACAAAAAGGTGGAAGGCACCCGACCTCCCGCACATACAGGCATGGAGGCACTCTACCCTTGCGTGGGCTAGGGCTGAGGGACTAGCGATCCGGCGAGAGGAAACCGTGGGCCTCAGGAAAATACCTATCTCTGCCAGCTGGGAGGCGATTCTGGCGACACTACAAAACTGTGTAGATCAACCGGATCAACCCTCTCAAGCACCTGAATCGTTGGGGTAGCTCCGCGCATGCGCCCAGTAACCCTAAACCACTTGTAGGCACCAGAACTGCTGTCACTCTGCTGTTATGGTGGACTGGAGCACCCGCATATCAGACACCATCTTCTAAGGCTATTCATGGGGGCGCACACAACGTAGCGCACATACACAAACGCCAGCGAGCACATGGAGTTGTTTCAGCTCTCTTCCAAGTTTAGTACCCCACTCCCCTTGTTTTATTTTTTATAGCAAGTACAAAATGTCTGTGGAACTCAAACTGAACTTGACACGGCAGGATGGTCGTGATGCAAACACCCTGTACAGTACACATGTTATAAAATGCCGCGCACATAGTGGCCGGACAAGTGTAAAGTGTATATTTCTATGTCACATCATAACCATGGCAGGAACATGCGGAGAGTTTGGTGTCATGATTACGTAAGTCTTAGAGGTTATCGCTGCATGTTGTACTGAACTGTTCCAATGGTCAGACATGGAAATGTAAAAGTTTGAAAATTCTATAAAAATATATGCATAAAAAATCAGTGAACATCACATCAGTTCCTATACCGGACGGTATAGTTAGGGACAAAGATGATTTTGATATATTAGGTCCGACTGAACTTTTAAAACTTTCACATGTATTTAAAATTTCATTAAGTGATATCATTACCTCCAGTACATTGTCTGATGATTGGGACTCTGAAACTGTTAATAACATGTTGTCTGATTTAGAAAAAACTGCCGCATTTCCGAACACTGAAATGTTAGAAGGTAATTCAGACTATGACACTTTGTACTGTTACCAACATTATGGTCATCATTTCCTGCACAAATCTATTTCACCTAGAAATGTTTTTGAGTACCACCAGTGGGAACATTGCCCTACACCACCAAAAAGTAGTTCGCAAACATTTGCACAGAAATTTTCATATTTTTCAGGGTTTAACACCACTGACCCGACGTCATTTTATTAGAAAGTTACACCGACATCGGCACTGAAAATTATGTTGACAAACACCAAACAGATTTACTCTGCATCCTTTATTGCCCAATTGTCTGAACAGGGTTTTGACCTATGGAAGGACACAATAGACTTAAAATCAGTCTGGGGTTCTAGGGACTGGCAAGTCCAGGGAACAGAAGCGCTATTTAGAGCATTCCTCATTCCACAGCAGATAATATTTCTAAATGACAATGTGCAACAGACATCCTGTCTTGGACTAGCCAAGACTAAGGACCTGAACACACCTCAATTTCCAACACCATCGCAGATGGAGGGGTGGCAAAATTCGACTTCAAAAGAAGGGGCAACAATAGATGACATTTTACAGTACAATAGAACAGACCCCAATTGGAAAAAATGGGTGGTTTGGCCCTTAGACAAGAACACATGTCAGAAAAGATTCTGGGGTGTAACCGAAGGGTTCAATATCCATAAGCCAGACCCACGCTATGTACAAAGAGAACATCCGGGGGTAGTGACATCCTACAGTGTTGGGAAGTTGTGCCTTGATTCGCTAGAGACCTCAACACTCACAGAAGTGAAACAACACTTGACCTTACTCACACAAGACATGGATCTTAGGGATTTTTTATTAGGTCCCAGGAAACCCCGTCAGAAACGTTTCATATATGCTGGCATTTATGCTGCCTACAATGAAAATTGGAAAATATCTCAACAAGAGGCCGCAGAGAGAATACGGGAAATGGACCGTATTAACTTCGAGAAATCTCTAGCAGTGGTAGATAATGGATTAACAACTTTGACCTCCAAGATATATTCCTTAGGCAACATTGTATATCTTCTGCGATAGACATACTGGAACAGGATTTAGCCATATTACAACACGGGCAATCTCAGTTACGTTCTATTATGTTATTAAGCTGGACGCTGCAATCTTTGCGTGCAGGCTATGTGCCTTGGCGTTTTATCAACAGTACGTCTCTGTTTTCTGAATACAATCTAACAGATAAACAGATGGAAATGGCACAAAGGGGAGCAAAATATACAATGCTGCATATTGAAAAACTGGATAGATTACCATTCACGGTAGCAGAATCGCCGTCCACTGAGTGGCTCATCAATGGCCACATAACTCTAACGGTCACTACTTTTCAGTTTAAATATTGCCTTGAGCAAAGGCAGGCAGGCAAATATGAGAGGATGGGTAAGGAATACATTAAGGAATCTTGGAAATTACCATATAGATTTCGATGTCGGAGTGGGGATCGAGAAGTGTTTCTAAGCAGTACCAACTGCAAGAGCGCTTTAAGCGGTTCTCTCATGTGCCAGGACATTTCACTGCACGGAGCTTGCAATGGTTCAATAGCAAACTTGTCCTGCCACATGAAAGGGACTCCAGCAGCCGTGATTACACCGGTATTCGAGCTGCTCTCGAATGGGAGTTACTTGATGCTGAACGATCAAGGTTGCTGTGGGATGCTTCCGGGCATTGCCTATCTGGTCACTGTGAACTCCAGGGTTACTTGCTGTATGCAAGTATTGTTTCCCCCAACAAGTGCAGTCAGGGAGGCGCCGTTATGGCCTTCGTTGAATGTTTCCTTTATACAGTTTGATACTTTGAGCAGACTGAAAGCCATGGTTTTACAGCAAACAGTACCCTTTACCTCCGCTTGAGAGACCTTTGATCTTCTAATCGCAAGGACCTCGACTGAGATACAGGCACTTATACGTACAAACTGCCCCATTCATTTTGCAGAAATGGTGGGTCGTATCTTCAATATGTCTGATACGAGTGGTATTGTACACCTATTTAAGACCATAGGGTCAGGATTTCTAAGCACCTTTCAGACGATCCTCGGAGTTATTCCAAACTTTATACACTCCGTATTGGGAAGCGTTTTTGGAGGTCTTCCGCTGATCCTGCTTTCTATCGCAGGAATCCTGATTGTAATTTTTCTGCTCCGCAATGGACGGCCCTATCACCAACTAGATGGCAAAAGCACTCTTGGAGCGCAAATACAGTGAGCGCATGGTACAGCATCTGGGCACACCTCGCCTACGGGAACTGAGCGCCTCTTGGTTCCTATCGTTTAGACCAGTCTGGATGGACTGCATCTTACCTGTACTTCGATGCCTGTTTTGCGGTGAAGAATGCGTGTTGGATCTCTGTCTGACACTTGCATCGGACTCGCCTGCGGACTTGAATACCAGGCTGGAACCCCTGAGGGCCCACGCTCGGCAATGTCCCCAGCGTATTCCCATCTTGATGGCTGCATTCCTCGAGAACCCGCAGGTGCCTTTTACAACTGGGTTGAGCATCAGCTCCACCACTAGCACTCAGGTATTGACTACAGCACCAGCTGCCTCTACACCAGCTATTGGCAGCTCTGAATATCATCTGTGCTCCATTGACGTACTCTGCGAGGTGTTACAAGGACCGTCCCCTGCAGCAGCAAGCAACGACGATGTTGCGTCTCCCAGCCAGGACACTTAATCTAAAATTGGCTCATCTTGTGCTGGGAAAGAATTCAGTTTGTTCTTTTTCTCCAAAACTCAACTATATTTGGAACATTTCCTTTAAATTGACACTTTCGCTGAAAAGCATGGCCTCCTGACGCTTATAGTGGTTTGACTTATATAAACGAACTCATCTAGGACTTTGGCTTAAGTAGCAATTCAAAGAAATTCCTTTTCAAAATTCCTTTTTTTTCCCTCCCCCCAGAGACTGTTTTTTAAACTGATTTTAAGACACTGTTTTTACAAAGTTTTAATGCGCTACTACCTAATAAAGAGAATAGTTCGCTAGCATTTTTATCATTGTTGACTGTTCGGAAGAGGAGTGGGTGTTATGTTTCATATAGGTACCCTAATATAGGCCCGGGTAATATCACACACCGTCACCTACATTTTCCCCCTTATACTACACAGTAACGAGCCTTTAGGATTGAACCTTTACCTAGTTCTAGTCCTGGGTGCAGAAGGAGGGTTTCTCCTAAATAATAGAGTCCTATAACTTCATCAATAGACTCACACAGTATGAATGAATATTCATAAGGGTTCTCGGAAACCAGGCAGGGGCTACACCACCTACCCCACCATATCTACGTACAAGGTTCATCCCATACGTCATCCTCAAATCCAACAATGGCTAATACATGAGACAAAGGTCAAAGGAACCCTAGATACTTTATGCATAAATAGAGCACATCTTGCTAGCATTAGGCAGAGGGAACCGAGACTTCCAGGCCGACACACTGACAGAGACACTGAGGCTCCTGCATGCAGACGCTCCAGCTGACAGTGGTCTGAACATCCCTCGCGGGTTGTCCAACTCGAGACCAAGAAGGGCTCCTACATTCTCACACTTCAGGTAATGGGGTTCGACTAAATCCTAGAGGGATTCTTGGCTTCACATCTACTCACATTCTAGGTACACTTAGGTACATCTAGATAGGCATTGTATGAGTACGCGCTTTCTTTTATCATGCATTTTATATTCATGTATGCATTTATGATTATTGCAAAATGGTAGAACTGTACTATCCATTTATATTCACTATACTGCTAATCTTATATATCTGCTACTGTCTATCGATTATTGCAGCACATCTATTTTACACTAGAAGAACAACTGTGCAATAAATACTTATTGTAACACGCCTGACTGTTTCTTCTGTGTAACTCTCTGAGACCGAATAAGTGAGCACGAGTGACTGAGCGAAAAGTGGTATATTGTTTCCACGATCCCGAGGGATCAGGGTTGCCATGTTCTAAGGTTGCCAGAAACTAGTCTCTCCCCGATAAGAGGAGACACTAGTGGCACTGTGAGCTAGCTAATGCAAACAGGCTAACATTTTCGGTGGGGGTGTTCAGAGTCAGTCTGCCACCAAGCCCACGGTTTATGTTATCCGAACGCGCATGTCCTGTATGGGTAATATAGGAACTACACGACAGTTAAGAGTTTTCAGGTCATCAATGAGAGCTGCTGCTGGTTTATTATTGGGATCCTCAAGATGAAAGTTGAGGTCACCAAGCACAGAATTGCACAGAATCACAGGATGTTGAGCGTCGTTGCCGAGACTCGAACCCGGTTCCCCAGATTTGAGGTCGACAGCCCTAGCCATTAGGCCACATCCTCTCCCCAAGTTGAGTTGATGGGGGGGTGAACTCCCAGACGATTTGGTGCTAGGCCGTGCGGGATTGGCCCTCCTAGTTCAGGGCCACTACTGTAATGTTGGGATCTTTCTTCATCTGCAATCCGGAGCTAACTCAGGCCTCTGGCGTAGGCTGCCTCAGGAACGTAATGCATGGGGGATTATCAGGCAGTGGCGCCTCGCAGAGACTTTGCTGGGACCCCAGTCGCCCTCAAAGTATGTCTCGCTACCGCAGCGCCCTCAGGACTGTCTGGGCTTACCTGTTTCTCCCCAAATAGCCGGTGGAGGCCTCAGACATCCAGAGAGATCCCCGCTTACAGCAGGCTAGGGCCCTACAGTCATCGCCTCCTTGGTCGTTTTTAGGTCGAGCCTAGCGTTGGAGCGCATGCGCTGCTCGCTTTGCGAGGCATGCTGTATTAGGGTATGTTTTAGAAGTGGTGTGGAAGTCCCGCCCTTATTTTTCATTGGCTGGAGTCATCGTCCATGGTAAATGCTGGCTTCCGATTGATAATGAGGCTTCTTAGTCCCTCCTTGTTACCGCCCTGTCTCCTTTTGGGACCGCCCATCAGGACTGGATCTTTTACTTGCGGCGTTACACTGTCTCCTTCATTAGTCTGTAAGCACTATATTTTTTTCACAATGGTGACAGCTTGTCTGGTATTTGTATTCAGGGTTTTAGTGCGCGGCTGTAGAGCCTGAGAACCAGGTCAGCAGAGCCGTTGTAGAGCCAGAGAACCAGGTCAGAAGAGCTGCTGTAGAGCCAGAGAACCAGGTCAGCAGAGCTGCTGTAGAGCCAGACAACCAGGTTAGCAGAGCTGCTGTAGAGCCAGAGAACCAGGTCAGCAGAGCTGCTATAGAGCCAGAGAACCAGGTCAGCAGAGCCATTGTACAGCCAGAGAACCAGGTCAGCAGAGCTGCTCTAGAGCCAGAGAACCAGGTCAGCAGAGCCGCTCTAGAGCCTGAGAACCAGGTCAGCAGAGCTGCTGTAGAGCCAGAGAACCAGGTCTGCAGAGCTGCTGTAGAGCCAGAGAACCAGGTCAGCAGAGCGGCTGTAGAGCCTGAGAACCAGGTCAGCAGAGCCGCTCTAGAGCCAGAGAACCAGGTCAGCAGAGCGGCTGTAGAGCCTGAGAACCAGGTCAGCAGAGCCGTTGTAGAGCCAGAGAACCAGGTCAGCAGAGCTGCTATAGAGCCAGAGAACCAGGTCAGCAGAGCCGTTGTACAGCCAGAGAACCAGGTCAGCAGAGCTGCTCTAGAGCCTGAGAACCAGGTCAGCAGAGCTGCTGAAGAGCCATAGAACCAGGTCAGCAGAGCTGCTGTAGAGCCATAGAACCAGGTCAGCAGAGCCGCTCTAGAGCCAGAGAACCGGGTCAGCAGAGCCGCTCTAGAGCCAGAGAACCAGGTCAGCAGAGCCGCTCTAGAGCCAGAGAACCAGGCCAGCAGAGCCACTCTAGAGCCAGAGAACCAGGTCAGCAAGCTGCTGTAGAGCCTGAGAACCAGGTCAGCAGAGCCGTTGTAGAGCCAGAGAACCAGGTCAGCAGAGCTGCTGTAGAGACAGAGAACCAGGTCAGCAGAGCTGCTGTAGAGCCAGAAAACCAGGTCAGCAGAGCCGCTCTAGAGCCTGAGAACCAGGTCAGCAGAGCTGCTGTAGAGCCAGAGAACCAGGTCAGCAGAGCTGCTGTAGAGCCAGAGAACCAGGTCAGCAGAGCTGCTGTAGAGCCAGAGAACCAGGTCAGCAGAGCTGCTGTAGAGCCAGAAAACCAGGTCAGCAGAGCCGCTCTAGAGCCTGAGAACCAGGTCAGCAGAGCTGCTGTAGAGCCAGAGAACCAGGTCTGCAGAGCTGCTGTAGAGCCAGAGAACCAGGTCACCAGAGCGGCTGTAGAGCCTGAGAACCAGGTCAGCAGAGCCGCTCTAGAGCCAGAGAACCAGGTCAGCAGAGCGGCTGTAGAGCCTGAGAACCAGGTCAGCAGAGCCGTTGTAGAGCCACAGAACCAGGTCAGCAGAGCTGTTGTAGAGCCAGAGAGCCAGGTCAGCAGAGCTGCTCGAGAGCCAGGACAGCAGAGCAGCTCTAGAGCCAAAGAACCAGGTCAGCAGAGCCGTTGTAGAGCCAGAGAACCAGGTCAGCAGAGCCACTCTAGTGCCAGAGAACCAGGTCAGCAAGCTGCTGTAGAGCCTGAGAACCAGGTCAGCAGAGCCGTTGTAGAGCCAGAGAACCAGGTCAGCAGAGCTGCTGTAGAGCCAGAGAACCAGGTCAGCAGAGCTGCTGTAGAGCCAGAGAACCAGGTCAGCAGAGCTGCTCTAGAGCTTGATAACCAGGTCAGCAGAGCTACTCTGGAGCCAGAGAACCAGGTCAGCAGCTGAGCCAGAGAACCAGGTCAGCAGCGCCGCTGTAGAGCCAGAGAACCAGGTCAGCAGCGCCGCTGTAGAGCCAGAGAACCAGGTCAGCAGAGCCGCTGTAGAGCCAGAGAACCAGGTCAGCAGAGCCATTGTAGAGCCTGAGACCCAGGTCAGCAGAGCCGCTGTAGAGTCAGAGAACCAGGTCAGCAGAGCCGCTCTAGAGCCATAGAACCAGGTCAGCAGAGCTGCTGTAGAGCCACAGAACCAGGTCAGCAGAGCCGCTCTAGAGCCAGAGAACCGGGTCAGCAGAGCCACCCTAGAGCCAGAGAACCGGGACAGCAGAGCTGTTGTAAAGCCTGAGAACCAGGTCAGCAGAGCTGCTCTAGAGCCAGAGAACCAGGTCAGCAGAGCTGCTGTAGAGCCAGAGAACCAGGTCAGCAGAGCTGCTGTAGAGCCAGAGAACCAGGTCAGCAGAGCCACTCTAGAGCCAGAGAACCAGGTCAGCAGAGCTGTTGTAGAGCCTGAGACCCAGGTCAGCAGAGACGTTGTAGAGCTTGAGACCCAGGTCAGCAGAACCGCTCTAGAGCCAGAGAACCAGGTCAGCAGAGCTGCTGTAGAGCCAAAGAACCGGGTCAGCAGAGCTGCTGTAGAGCCATAGATCCGGGTCAGCAGAGCTGCTGTAGAGCCAGAGAACCGGGTCAGCAGAGCCGCTCTAGAGCCAGAGAACCGGGTCAGCAGAGCAGCTCTAGAACCAGAGAACCAGGTCAGCAGAGCCGCTCTAGAGCCAGAGAACCAGGTCAGCAGAGCCGCTCTAGAGCCAGAGAACCAGGCCAGCAGAGCCACTTTATAGCCAGAGAACCAGGTCAGCAAGCTGCTGTAGAGCCTGAGAACCAGGTCAGCAGAGCCGTTCTAGAGCCAGAGAACCAGGTCAGCAGAGCTGCTGTAGAGCCAGAGAACCAGGTCAGCAGAGCTGCTGTAGAGCCAGAGAACCAGGTCAGCAGAGCTGTTGTAGAGCCTGAGACCCAGGTCAGAACAGGTGCTGCAGGGACTGGAGCGGTACAAACGTAATCAGACACAGAAGCGGTGCAATGATGCAGCGTAATATGGCACATTCTGTCGCAATATTTTGCTATTTTGTCATTTTACAACACAGTAGTACTGTCTGGTCAAACGTTTCTCCTCACTAGCAGCACTCTAACACCCGAATACAGCCGTCAGCAACGAAATGGTGAGAGTTAATCTTTGCAAAGCGTCTGTCCCCCCGGGGGACCACAGCTGATGCTTTTTAAAGCCTCTTTTGATCCATCTGAGCTAGAATCAATGTTTGCAACTGATACAGAAGATCTGACTCATGCAGCAAGTGTGGAAAATATGTAAATACTCCGAGAACGCGGCAGCCACAATATTGCGTTATTCCAGTGGTCCTGCCTATGAGCAAAGACTTGTAGTGTAATGGCCTTGATTTACTGACTGTGTTGTAAATCCATGGAACTGTCCCCCAGAAGAATATTTGGGCAAAAAATAACCTCGAAGTACTGATTCTGTGGTACTGATAAAGTAAGGGTAAAAGGGGAGGCCATGCAAGGTCACTGAAGTCAGGAAGGAATGGGCAGTTCTGGACAGCATTGTCTTTCTCCAGGTAGGAATTCCCATGCAGGGCAGCGCCAAGTAGCTGGGATGAAACAAGCATTTGCAATGCAATAGGTCTCTCATTTACGCGAGTTGAAGCTATTGGCATTGTAAATGACAATGTCTTATTTATGTTTTAAAAACCAAAACATAAATAAAGGCATTGTCATTTACAATGCCAATAGCTCAAACTTGCGTAAATGTGAGACCTATTGCATTGTAAATGCTTGTTGTGGCCAGCCTCCACTCAGGAATGGTACTTCGTGGGAGCAAGGCCCAGCCGCTGAGTAAAAGCAATGTGGGCCCCCCTAGCCGACTTCTGGCTAGGCCCTGCAGTGTAGAATGTCCCATCGGTCTCTGAATCGCTGCTCGATAAATGCTGTTCTTCCGTTTAACCCCTCTGGAAATCTGGCCTCGGTCTGGGAAGGCCATCTCCGATAGCTGGGGTCCGCTTTCACTCGATGAGGGGGAGATCCCTCTGCCCCGATGTCGGGGCTCAGGCTACAGCCTGGGCGTGTGTCGGAAGCCTGTCTTTTTCAGTGCGTCTGGGCAGGGCCGGTGCTAGGCATGGGCAGTGTGGGCAGCTGCCCAGGGCCTCGCACTCAGCCTACCAGCATGGGGCCCGCACCGATCGTGTGTCCTGTTGTTTCCCTGCCTATCCAACTAAAAGAAAGGTGTCTCCTTGCAATTAGGGTCCATGGGAGGGGTCCCCTCGAGGGGTCCCCTCCCCGGGCCTCTCAGGGATGGTGTCTGGAGGCCTAGGGGAGGGAGACGCTTCCTCTTGTCCCAATAGCAAGGAGACCATTCAGAGACACTGCGGGACGCCCATTGTCCAGCATTTTAGCACCCCCACAGTTTTAACTTTCAGCCCCCAAGCCATTCTCACACCTATCGGGCTGAAGGTGTGAGAATTGCTTGTGGTCTGAAAGTTAAAACTGTGGGGACACTAAAATGCTGGACAAAGGCCCCCCCCCGCAGTGTCTCTGAATGGCCTCCTTGCAAGGAGTCACTTATGTAAATTAGAGGGGCCTCCCACATTCCCTTTTGGCCCAGGGCCCCCGCAAATCCTAGAACCGGCCCTGCGTCTGGGGCGGGCTTGTGTGCAGAGAGCTCATCAGGCGTTATGGAGGCTATCTAGTGCTCGGTACTCACAGCCCCCTGACCACCGGCTCAACAGTCTGTAGCATCTGCAATGGAAGCAGATGGATCTGCAGTCTTCACTCGCCGTGGGGGGTGCTGTATCACCGGCATGTTGCAGCTGTCACGCATCTCTTTTTTCCCCGCGGGCATCGTTCGACCACTTAAATCTCCTCCTGGCTCATCCCACCCATGCTCTGCGACTACCCCCAGCTGAAGAGCATCGGTTGAGGCAACTTACCGGGATGGAGAGACTCACAAAGACGTCTCACTCGTCCTCCATCTTGGCCACGCCCACGAAGTTTTGCTTTTAAAGTATGTATGGGCTCCAAAATCCCTGGACAAAAAGAGGCTGATTTTGAGTACAGGGGAAGGAGGCTACTCCCTCTGGAAGCGGAGTACATTGCCCCAACCATTCCGAGATACCTCCGTCCACCCTATTTAGAGTTGTCCAGCTAGTTAGTGGACAACTCTAAACATTGGCAGGAACCGCCATGACAGGGGTTCTTGTCAGTGTTTATCAAACTGCCCCATCAAAAATGTCAGCTGCCATTGAAACTTTTACAAAGTTTTTAATTTTTCAAAAACAAACTCCCAAAGAATGAGTTTGTTTTTGAAAAATTAAAAACTAATGCACCCCACACCATGGGAATTTTCTCCCATGTTGTGGGAGTCATTATTTCTTTTTTTACTGTCCTTCACCAACAAGTTTTACCTGGTGGTGATCAACAGCAAAATAAAATGCCATCCAGCTGCTCCCTCTAAATAAGTTGGGTAGTCGGGTGGCTAACCTCCAATGACCAGAGTTGTCAGAGTAGTATGTTGGTGACGGAGCCAGAGTGGGCTCCGTCATTGACATTCTTTGATTCCACCCACCTCTAAATGAGACAAGTGGCCTGCAGTTTTACAGAGAGGGTACTCTCTTGCGATGGAGTAACCTATGTGCCAAACTCTAAATTAGGGCCAAAGTATTGTTCACTTAAAAGCCAGGGATGGCTGAAAGTGTCACAAAGGCCATATGGCCATTTTACAGCTTGAACATCATCCAGGAACTTGTAGAGCCCTCCACTCGCATTTCTCTATCTGAAAATAGATTTATGGCCTTGTCTGAATTGGAGTATAATGTGGTAAGGAGTGAGTGTCACCCTCCTCATGTTTTGGCTTCGCTTGCCCCCCCATCCTGAAATTGACAGTTTGCCCCCTTTCACTATTATTACCCACCTCCCAGCGAACCCTCCAGGTGGCCTTGGATCGCTGCTTGGGTAACATAGAACAATGATTGAGACCCATCAGACTGCTACCGTATTCTGCTGTATTTACGAGGGGATGCAGCATTCTGACCCCACCTCCCCCGTTCGGGTGACACCTGCCCCGGAGCAGGGGGCTGAGCAGACCCTTTTTTCTCCTTAATTATGTGAGTACAGCTTCGACTCAGATATGTGTTCTAGGGGGCGCCTTTAATTTACTTACTTAGCGCTACATGATCTAGAGAGTGTCACGAATAACTTAATGTCATCTAGAGTTCCAACATACACAGGTAGGGGATCATGTTCTGTAGTGGATTATATCTAGAAGTATGCATTCTTTCATCTCTAAAGTGGATGTTCTTCCCAATAGATACAGTACTCACAACCCCATGACTCCCACAACATGAATCCCCAAGAAAGGGCTGAAGCAAATAGTTGGCTATAAGCAGCCCATTTCCACGAAATAAGATGGACGTAGATTACTTTGGCACTCTGCAAATATGTTAATTATGCGCAGAATCATGGAAGGATGTGAGGGCCTGATTAATTCTTGTTTATCAGAGGAAGGTGGCCCCGCTGTTATTCTGGGCAGCTTTGTAGAGTTAAACTCTTGTATTAGGGATGTGCTCACTAGGCCCATAGGAAATAGGTCGGACCATAACAAAACTTGGGGGCATATTATCAAGAACGGCGTTAAAAATTATCGCCGCTAAAACTGCTGCTAAAGCGGCGATAATGGGCTTGATAATATGCCCTTGAGAATTCCAATAGAAGTCCATGTTCTGGTGTGAACATGGGCTTCTATTGGAATTCTCCAGGGCATATTATCAAGCCCATTATCGTCGCTTTAGTGGCAGTTTTCTGCCGCTAAAGCGGCGATAATTTTATCGCCGTCCTTGATAATATGCCCCTTGGTTTGATAAGGCGTGCAGAGAAGCAAATAAAAGTCTCAGAAGGAAACTGAAGTGTACCCGTAGGGATCGGGAAGCAATAAGAGCCTACAGGAAGACATACGACCAGGCACTAAAAAAGAGAAAGGCCGATTTGAAGGTTCAAAAATGGCAAACCTTGGTGCTTGCTTGCCAAACTAAAGGCTCACATGCCTTCTGGAAGGCAGTACATGTTGGTCTTTTCTCGGTTACTACATCTAATAGAGTCAGCACGTACATAGGTCCTGAGGAATGGATGCGCCAGTTTGGTAAAATGTATTGTATTAATGATTGTAACCAGGAGAGAGAGACTGTTGATTATTGTGTATTGTCCTTGGATATTGTTTTTTCCCCAAAGGAGGTGTTTGATGCTATTCTTAACAGTCCTGAAAAAGACCCCTGGGCCCTATGGGATCCCTTTGGATCTATTCAAGGAAATCCCTGGGTTCTGGGCCCCTCTGCTTACAAATATAAATTCTGCATGCAAGGCTAGCGTCCCAACTTCCTGGCGCGCATCCATAATTGTGCCAGTTTTTTAAGAGGGAACTTTGCAGTATCCAAAGTGTTACCAACCAATCTCCCTCCTCGACTCTAGCGTTAAGATCATTGGGAGAATAGTATTGGATAAATTGCTCCTTTGGTTCATGGATAAAAAAAATTCTCACAGGCCAAATATGGAATCAGGAAAGGGCTCAGATCTATAAAACAATGCTTAAACGTACACCTTTTAGTGTGTAAATATACGTTTGCCAAGCATAGCTCCCTCCACTTAGCATTTATAGATGTATCCAGTGCTTTTGATTGTGTAAATAGATCTAAACTCTGGGATATTCTAACTACTATGGGTCTAGAGCAGAGGTCTTCAAACTGTGGGGCGCGCCCCCCTGGAGGGGCGTGGAAGTGTTCCCAGGGGGGCGCAAATGGGTCTGCAATTACATGTAAATGAGACAGCTTGGAAGCGCAAAAGGCGCTTTTCTAGGTTGTCGTCATTTACATGCAGCAGTTATAGCCCATAAAAACGGGCCTGGACTGTAATTCTGAGTGAGTGTGAATTCGGCGTCCAAGACAGGCGCGCTCCGACCATTGTGCTGAGAGGGCTGCATCGGCCCCCGGCGACCTCCTTTTGTAAGTTAGCGGGGCACACATATATCGACTCGGCCGCTACAAAGAGCTGGACAGGAGCACCACACTTTCACCCCAGACTCTTACCCGGCCCCACAATCCCATTTTGTTGTGCTAATTTGGAAAAGTTTTGTTTGAACTTAAACATTTATGTATGCGTTTAAGTCACATTGTGGTTCCAGCCCTCCTCAAACAAACGGAAGAATGCTCTCCCAGTGCAGACAGGAAGAGTGTACTGACCCTAAGGCACGGAATTGTGTTAAAGCTCTCTCTGTGAGAGTGAACGTGGTGATGGCAATACAGTGCTGTGGCAGACTCGACCTTTTCAAATATTAATATGGGCCCTCAGACTTTAAAAGGCTGATCGAACTCGAACTTTCTGTTGAATTAAATGAGTAATTTGGAGACTCACATAGTAATTGTCGTAATAGATTATTTTAGGTCGTTACCCTCCCTTTTCTGGGTGCTGTGTTTATCCTGTATTTTTCTTCTTCAAATATGATATTATTGTTATGATTGTAATAAATTCTGTAAATTTGTAAAGCGCTCTGATACCCGCAAGGGTCATGTTCGCGCTATAAAAAACTATAAAAATAAATAAATATTTAATGTGGATTGGTGGAAATCGTCAGGGGTCAAATATGCCATTATCACACCCCACACCCATCAACAAGTAGACAGCAGGCGTATCCAGCAACACTTCCACTTCAACATGCGACCCACAATAAATACCCATCATATGGCGGTTAAAAGGCTGTGCTAAGCCAAAAGAATTTTGCTTTCTACAGAAAAGTCCAAACATTTAGACCAGCGTATTGAATTATAACATACATCTTAATAGAGTTTTATTTATTTATTGGTGCTGTTAAGCCAGTGATATCGGGCAGCACTATTAGAAGTAAAATGCACAAATGAAAGATTACGTTTTGACATCAAATAAAAAAAGAACCTTCCATATATTAACCTGCTTACTGCTCATTATATACAGCTGGGTGTATGTAGGTAGATATATATGCCATTTTGTGCCATCTACAGATATCTACGAGCAACCTGAAGAGATTAGGGATTCAAGCAGGGTTGTCCAACCTTTCACCTTTCACAGGCTGATAAAGGGGATATCATTGAGTTAAAGTTAGAACATGTTATTCACGGTGATGCAAAAATTGTAGCATGGCTGGTTCCTGTCAGAGATGGCATGGCGAGCAAAAAAATGATGGACTGGAATGCAGCCTCAAGCAGTTACCAGTAGTAGAGAGAAATTCAAGTTTTTTCACCCATTCCTTTTGTGCTTTCTTCAGCTCCACGCTGTAAGAGCCTAGACCTGGGTCCTGTGTTCACTCCATCATAGGCCTTACTCACCCAACTGACCAGGGCAAGTGGGCCAAAACAGGTTTAGGGCTGCTTGTGCTCTTGTTCTGAGAGCTCTGGCTCTCAGTCTCAGCAAAACTATGCCTACTGAAGCAGGGACAAGGCTAATTTGCTTGTTTCTGTCTAGGGTGGTATGGTGGGCAAAACAATCATGCACTGGAATGGATCCTGAATAATTACTACTGGTTGAGATTAACTCCAACATTCCACACAGTACTTTTCTACTTTTTGCAAAATCTGCTGTAGCAATCACTACGTAGAGCACAACATTATATATTTGTTAAATGACAAAGATGGGTTCCATGGATTTTGCTGAAGTTTGTACCCTGGCCTTCATGGTGCATGTGGGACTATCGTGACATCCTGGCCTTTTACATATTTTGGCCTCTGTTCCACTCCTAACACACAGTGAGAAATCTGTGCTGATTGTAGAGTATTTACCATCTGCTATGGGCTGGGTGTTTTTAGCTCCTACCTTGTTGCTTTCTCTGGGCCTGGTAACCTTCACACCCTGACTGCGTTTACCAGCTTGACTATCTGCCATTTTACAGCCTTTTGTTTTCCGCTGATGGGATTTACTTTATTATGTGCTGTTAGCACCAACATCTTTCCAAATATTAGTTGTTTTCATGCAGCTGTGGCACTTGCCAAGCATATCAAAAGCATGAATACATATTGGAAGCTAGAATTCATGGTTACCATGTAGTACTACTAAATACAGCTTCAGCAATCTGTGCGTTATAGTGCTGTCCAGATTATGTAGCATACCACTACAGTAAAGGGAGCCTCAACTGATCATTGTAACCCAGGTTATAATAATTTTTATGCCACCATTGATCAAAGTATTAGCCACCCCCCCCCGAACTCGGAGTCTAGTTACGCCCCCAGTCCAAGACATGGCTAAAACGTCTGCAAGTTAAACTAATCAAGGGGGAAAATGCTATTTTACCTTATGAAACCTCAGTTGGTTAATGTGATCACTGCAGATGGCTCCGTGTGTGACCAGACAGAGTCACAGAATTACATCCTGATTGGTGCAGTGAGGAATAGTGCTTTGTTTATAGAGCTACAAGGTCCCAGTCTGTGACAGAAAGCACTATGAATGCCATTATTTTAAAATTGTATTACACTGTATAAAACAGGCTGCTGCAAAATACTGTTTAAGGAAAAACAAGTGCTTTAAAAACACACATTTCAGTGATAAGCATTCAAACTATATCTAATTTAAATATATTTATGTGTCCATTACAAAATGTGCACTCCTTTTAATGGACACATGTATTACCTCTCAAAAAGAATACATGTTTGTCACCATGTAGCTGATTTACTCCTTTACTAAAAAGCTACACTGACTCCAAAGCAGCCTTTATATTTGGTGATTAACCACTGCACGCATTTCCATTTCTTTCAGGTATCTGGCACCTCGGTGAGAAGGCATGCTTCTTCTTTAGTTCTCTACTATCTATTTCACAGCACAGGACCCCCTCCCACCCTCTGTGAGTGGACACTGGAACCCAGTTATGGCAGTCTTACTATTAAAAGAACACAGGGTGCATTTTGCTTACTAGCATTAGGGCTCAAGTCACTATTGTTGCGCACAGAACAGGGCCCAAGCAACAGGGGAGGAGGGAGGGGTAAATGTGCTTTTTTGTTGCTGTTTTTACACAAAGTAGCAGAAAGCCTGTTTGGGCATCTGGCCTGGAAGTAATGGCCCTGTTGAGTGGGCAGATTGGACAGCCTGAAGCTGTAGGTATTATTGGTGCAGCAGTTGCATTACAGAGCCAGGGCATACTTGCTGTGCCAGTGCTTCTTTGAAACCTTGGCGCAATGACCTAAGGGAGAGGAAAAATTAGTGCAGAGGAGATGCCTTGATTTGGACATTAGAGAGATGAGAGGGATGCAGAGAGATGAGAGGGAGAGAGATGGGATTGAGAGGGATGGTGTGAGATGAGAGCCTATGTTGTTAACAAACGTCTGTACCTATCATTAGTGAAATAGGTGCAGTGACACCTTTGCCCAGGGGTCCACTGCTTCACAAGTTTGAATGTTTTACAATAAAAAGGATGCATGCAGGCTCATTTTCCTTGCTAGCATTAGGACAGATGGTGCCCTTGGCACAAAAAAGGTGGGCCGTATGCAGTAGCTCATTTTCTTTCAGAAAGAGACTGGGCTTGTTGCGAGATTGAAGTGATGGTCAGACATTGTGGGGAAGGAGTGAAAGAAGAGGAGATAGACTGCTTCTAAGGGCTACAGTCATCAATGCGGCAGATGGAGTGCATTGAGGCCCACAATACCCCAATTATGGGCAGTAGTGTTTTGGATCAATTCTATTCTTGTTTGATGCTGTTGCATTTTTATAAGTCCCACATTCAGTGTGGATTACGAGCTACAGAAAAGCAATCCTGAAGTGATAACATGATCCCCGCCCCCATTGATCATCCCCCCCCTCCCCAAATCCTTGCCATAGTTTTGGAGGGGGGCCCAACTTCAAAACATTGTGCTTAGGGGGGGCTCAGAGCAAAAAAGTTTGAAGACCTCTGGTCTAGAGGAAGGCTTGGTGACTTTTGTGAGATCCCTCCACCTGGACCAGGTCGCCTCTGTGAGATATGGGGAGGGAGGAGAGTGTTCGGCTTCTTTTTCGGTAAAACGAGGAGTCTGTCATGGTTTCATGTTGGCACTTGTCCTGTTTTTGCTTTATATAAATAAATAGTTTGGAATCAGCCCTTGTTAATCTTGGATCGGACATTCCGATGGTAAACAAAAAACCTATTTCAGCACTTCTCTACGCAGATGATGCTGTGTTGCTTGCCAGGATGGCTAACGGCCTCAGTCTAATGATTGCCACTTTGCCTCATTTATGAAACAGTTAGATCTAGAAACCAGCCTGTCAAAGACCTATATCTGAAAGAGACACGTTAGTGACAGATTCCTTACCTTAGAATATCCCCAGGCGTCAGACTGGATCCGGAAAGTTTTTGCGTAGCAGTACCCTTGCGCGTCGGTAGGCGGCGTCGTGCGGCTCCGCATCCGTCGTCGGCGTCGGGAGCGCCGGGATGACGTCGCGGGCAGTACTTAGACGCCGCCCCTGCGCGCTGACGTCAGTTCTTCTTTTTTCCGCGCCAGTAAGCGTAGATCCGGGAAGAGCAGTGCCCTAGTCAATTTTTGACTAAATTTTTGGTGATTTTTCACTGTTTCTTTTCGAGTCATCTCGACTCCTAGGTGTCGGTAGGGATGCCCGGCTTCAAGCCATGCGACGTCTGTGGTCGAATGATGTCGATCACAGACCCGCACTTAGAGTGTCTCTACTGTCTCGGCCGAGACCACGACACGAAGTCGAGCCCCGACTGCCGGGCCTTACACCCGAAGGCTTTGCGAGAGCGGTCTCGAAAGCTCCTCGAGGTCCGGCAGTCGGCTCCGCGCCGCACCAAGCCCCGGTCCCGTGAGAGGTCGAGGGGCCGGTCGCGGAGCCCCCGCCGGTCGTCGGAGTCCAAGTCTTCGCACTCCTCGGGTAAGTCGAAGCACAAAAAGTCTAAGAAGCATCATCGCTCTAAGACTTCGCCTTGCCGGTCTCGCGACTCGGCTGAGGCCCCTGTCGGCACCGTCCCCGCCCCCGCGGCCCCGGACGTGCCTGTGGAGCCGCCCCCGCTATACCCGTCCTTTCCGGGTTCGGGGGCGACTCCGGCCCAAATACAGGAATTCCTGTCGGCCATGGCCCGCCTCTTCGGGCCTCGAGGTCCCTCCGGTGCCCCTTCGGGCCCCGCGGGCCCTGATGGGGTTGCTCCGGCGTCGCCGACGACTCCGGTCCCGGCATCGCCCGTCCCGCCAGCCTCGATCCCGGCACCGGCTCCGGCCCCGGCCTCGATCCCGTCTCCGGTGGTACTGCAACCCCCATCGACGCCGGTTGACCTAACCACGCCTCCGCCGGCGCCGATGTCCCCGGTGCCGTTCCTGACGCCGCCCGGGGCTCCGGGCGGCATCGTTCCCCGGTTTTCTCCGGTTCCGGACATGGAGCCGGACCGACGTCGCTCGACGCCGGCCCCGGCGCCGATGAGACCTTGGGTCCCAGATGTCCCTCCTCCTCCATATTTTGAACCAGAGGAGGACCAGGAGAGCTGGGAGGGGTCGGATGACCCTCTCACACAGCAGTGTGACTATGACCAGGACTGGGCAGAGGAACTTGGGGATGCCAGTGGTCTAGACACCTCCCCTGACACTGGCATGCTGTCTCCTCCTTCCGTGGCAATGGAGGAGGGAGCAAATTTCGCAACGGTGTTGCGTAGAGCAGCTGGAGCCTTACACCTCCAATTGCCTACTGTGGCTGTCAGGACTAACCTCCTGATGGAAGTGCTTCAGCCGGCGGCTACCTCCTCGGAGCCATTGCTGCCGTTTAATGACGCACTTTCTGACGTTCTTTTGGGCTCCTGGTCCAAGCCAGCCACAGGGGCTCCTGTGGATAGGAACGTGGCCCGACGCCATCGCCCCGCTCCGGGCGACCCCTTGTTTCTCTCTCAACATCCCACCCCCGAGAGCTTGGTTGTCCAAGCCTCTGCCTCCCAAACCGCCTTCCCTACCGCCCCTCTGGATAGGGAATCCAAACGCCTGGACCAATTTGGGAAGAAGGCCTTTTCTTCCTCCAGTGCTGGCTTGCGGTCGGTGAACACCGCTTGCCTTTTGGGCCGATACTCCCACTCTCTGTGGGATTCGGTGGCGCAAGTCTTGCCCCAGTGTCCTGAGGAGGTCCAGACACTGCTTTCCCGCACCATTGCGGAAGGAAGGGATGCAGCAAAGTACACCATCCGTTGTGGCCTTGATACCGCCGACTCGCTGGGCAGATCGCTTGCAACGACGGTGGCGCTGCGTCGCCACGCCTGGCTGAGAACAACTGGTTTCTCGGGTGATGTCCAGAACACACTCATGGACATGCCCTTTGATGGAGTCGGTCTTTTTGGTACCAAAGCAGACCATGCGCTGGAGCGTTTTAAGGACTTACGGGCTACTGCCAAGTCCCTGGGCCTTTCTGCTGTGCGCCCTCCGCTAACCTCTGCTTTTCGCCCCTTTCGTGGCCACGGAAGGGGCGCCCAGTCACGTCCGCTGCCCAGCCACCGGCACGCGCAGCAAGCGTCTTCGCGTGGCCGAGGACGTGGCTCCCGCCGTGGCGGGTCAGGCAACCAGCGTGCGGGTCAGGCCACCAACCCCGCCCCGTCCGCGGCCTCCAAGCCCTCCTAGTCCTTCCTTTCAGGTGCACAGCACGCCAGTAGGGGGCAGGGTCCGCCATCACCTTCCCCACTGGCGGCCATCACCTCGGACAGGTGGGTCTTGGACATTGTCCGAAGGGGCTACTCCCTCCCCTTCGAGACCACCCCCCCAGCCATGCCACCTCAATTCCACCGCATGTCAGGGGATCACTTGGTGCTTCTGCAGAAGGAAGTCACGGCCCTCTTGGCCAAGAGGGCCATCGAGCATGTTCCGACCCCAGAAGTAGGACGTGATTGCTACTCCCACTACTTTCTGGTGCCCAAAAGGACAAGGAGGACATGCGTCCTATCTTAGACCTCCGGAACGTCAATCGCTTCCTCCGGAAGGAGAAGTTCAAGATGCTCACCCTAGCTCAGGTCTTGACTGCCCTCGACCCTGGAGACTGGTTGGTAGCGTTGGACTTGCAGGACGCTTATTTCCACATCCCCGTCCTGCCGGCCCACCGGCGTTACCTGCGGTTCACGGTAGGCCTCGAGCACTTTCAGTTCACCGTGCTCCCCTTTGGCCTTACCAGTGCCCCTCGGGTGTTCACGAAAGTGATGGCGGTGGTCGCAGCTCATCTGCGCCGAGCAGGGGTTCCAGTTTTCCCCTACCTCGACGACTGGCTGCTGAAGGCGGGCTCGTCCCAGGCAGTCGTCTCCCACCTCCAGACTACGGCCGAACTCCTGCACTCGCTGGGGTTCTCCATCAATGTGCCGAAGTCGCATCTGATTCCTTCTCCACAGCTCCTTTTCATCGGAGCAGTTCTGGACACGACGCAGTTTCGGGCCTATCCTCCCGAACGGCGAGTCCGGGATATTCAGGCTATGATTCCGATCTTTCAGCCTTTATCCTGGGTTTCGGTACGGATGACCCTGAGGCTGCTGTGCCTCATGGCCTCCTGCATCCTGCTGGTCGATCATGCCAGATGGCATATGCGCGCTCTGCAGTGGGATCTGAAGTTCCAGTGGGCGCAGCACCAGGGCAACCTGTCCGATCACGTCCAGATCTCGGAGGGGACTGCAAAACAGTTGCAGTGTTGGCTCTCGAACCGGCAATGGGTCATGGGCAGATCCCTCTCCCTTCCCCAGCCAGAGCACACAGTTGTGACGGACGTGTCCCTTCTGGGATGGGGCGGTCACATGGGAGAGGCGGAGATCAGAGGCCTCTGGTCTCCGGCGGAGTCCCGGCTCCATATCAGCCTTCTGGAGCTCCGGGCGATCCGACTTGCACTCAAGGCATTCCTTCCCTCTGTCAAAGGGAAGGTAGTGCAGGTGTTCACAGACAACACCACCGCCATGTGGTACTGCAACAAACAAGGCGGGTTGGGGTCGTGGACCCTCTGTCAGGAGGCTCTGCGCCTCTGGACATGGCTGGAACATCAGGGCATGTTCCTGATGGTTCAACACCTGGCAGGTTCCCTGAACGCCAGGGCGGACGAACTCAGCCGCAGGTGCATGATGGATCACGAATGGCGTCTTCACTCGGAAGTGGCGCAAGGACTCTTTCTGCAGTGGGGAGAGCCTTGGTTAGATCTATTCGCCACCGAAGAGAACGCGCAATGTCATCAGTTCTGCGCGTTGGAATTTCCAAGGCGGCACTCGCTCGGCGACGCTTTTCGTCGCGAGTGGAGTTGCGGTCTGTTGTACGCCATTCCGCCTATACCACTTCTACCCAGAGTGTTGAAGAAGATTCGGCGCGACCGGGCCCAAGTCATCCTTGTGGCTCCGGACTGGGCTTGAAGAGTTTGGTATCCTGAGCTACTCAGTATGAGCGTCGATCCCCCGATCCGTCTGCCTCTTCGGGAGGATCTTCTGTCGCAGCAGCAGGGGACGGTCCTCCACCCGAACCTGTCCAGCCTCCACCTGCTTGCGTGGAGATTGAGCGGCAGCAGTTGATTCCTTTCGACTTGCCTCCCCAAGTTTGTGATGTGATTCTGGCAGCCAGGCGTCCCTCCACTAAGGTGGTATACGCCTGCAGGTGGAACAAGTTTGTGGCATGGTGCACAGCAAAGGCTGTGAATCCCCTCTCTGCCCCTCTTTCTGAGGTTCTTCTGTTCCTTCTTTCACTGGCCCAACAGGGTTCTGCCCTGGGTACCATCAAGGGCTATCTTTGTGCCATTTCGGCCTTCCTCAGGCTTCCTGATCAGCCCTCCCTTTTCAAGTCCCCTGTTGTTAACAGGTTCCTTAAAGGCATTACACACCTCTTCCCTCCTGTTCCGTTTGTGATGCCTCAGTGGGACTTGAACTTGGTTCTTACCTTTCTCATTTGCGCTCCCTTTGAGCCTCTACATAACTGTCCTCTTCGTCTTCTGACTCTGAAGACAGCCTTTCTGGTGGCCATCACCTCCGCTCGGCGGGTGAGTGAGCTCCAGGCTCTATCATGCAAACCTCCCTTTCTGTCTGTTCATCCAGACAAGGTTGTTCTTAGGACGCGTCCGTCCTTCTTGCCAAAGGTGGTTACTGCCTTCCACATTGGGCAGACCATCACTTTGCCCACCTTCTTTCCGCCTCCGCATCCTTCCAGAGAGGAAGAGAGGCTCCACCGTCTGGACCCAAAACGTGCGCTTTCCTTTTATATCAACCGCACACAACACTTCCGGGTGGATGACCAGCTCTTTGTTGGCTACGTGGGCGCCAAAAAGGTCGGGCGGTGCACAAGAGAACCATCTCCCGCTGGGTAACCTTGTGTATCAAAGCCTGCTATTCTTTGGCTAAGAAGGAGCCTCCTGTTGGGCTGCGTGCCCATTCCACCAGGGCAACGGCTGCTACCACGGCTTTAGGCCGCGGTGTTCCGCTGCAGGATATCTGTCAGGCAGCTACGTGGGCCTCGCTGCACACATTTACAAAGCATTACTGCCTTGACAGTCAGGTCCGTAGGGACGGTTTCTTTGGCCGTTCTGTCCTCCGGGACTTCCTTGTCTGATCTTTGTTCACAGACCCACCACCGGGGTTGGTATTGCTGGGGTATCTATTCTAAGGGAAGGAATCTGTCACTAACGTGTCTCTTTCAGATGCACAAGTTACTAACTTGTGTAACGATATATCTGTAAGAGACAGTAGTTAGTGACAGATTCCTACCGCCCCACCCATCCTCCCCGTTCTGCGAACTGATTTCTAGGGTTAAGGACATCCCTTTCAGGGCCCTAGTATTTTTCAGACACCTATGTCAGCTTCTTGCATGGCTCTGCGTTCCTGGCGCGGAAAGTCGTGTACAGAACTGACGTCAGCGCGCAGGGGCGGCATTCTAAGTACTGCCCGCGACGTCATCCCGGCGCTCCCGACGCCGACGACGGACGCGGAGCCGCACGACGCCGCCTACCGACGCGCAAGGGTACTGCTACGCAAAAACTTTCCGGATCCAGTCTGACGCCTGGGGATATTCTAAGGTAAGGAATCTGTCACTAACTACTGTCTCTTACAGATATATCGTTACACAAGTTAGTAACTTGTGCATTATGTTTTGTGGCCTACAAAATTTTAAAACTTGCTCCATGAGTATTGGGGACAGGACTATCGAGAAAATGAGACACGTTCCATATCTTGGTCTGATGTTTGACAACGCCTGTACATGGGCACCATGTGTTAGCAATAGGAAAAATCATTTTTTACAGGCAGTTGGTTAAATTTTCTTCCTTGTTTCCTCCATAGAGGAAAAGTCCATACACTCCATACTCGAGATCTAGAGGAAGAAATGTCATCCCATCCTATCCTTTGGAGCGGTGTATGGGGTTACAGGAATGTGAGCTGTATTCAATTGAGGAAAATAGAGTGTGATGGTGCATATTGGGGGTTCCATTGTCAACGTCACTCTTTGCTTTCTACCAATAATTGGGCATGGAGTATACCAAGGATCAGATCAACCTTGCTCTCTTGATGTTATGGTGCTCAGTTTGATGCAAGCTAGCCTAAACAGAGAGATAATTTCTGATTGTCTTTCTTGTTCTTATGGGGGTAGAATTGCCTGGCTTAAATATATCAGGGAGACAATGTTTGCTCTTAGCTGTCCCTCTGTTTTTGAGAATCCAACCAATATATGCAAAAAGGACAAAGGGTGGATCAGGAAACGCTTTTTATCTGACTGAAGGGCTCAGATGGAGGGTAGAGAACCGATGAAGCTCTCAGGGAATACTGTCTCGTACTACTAGGCTGGGAGTGGCACCCTATCTGCGCTTGGTCCCCGGCACTTGGAAACGCATGCTATTGTCCTGGTTCAGATTGGGCCTTATCAGATGGGTACCATGTTTCCCACAAGGCCAATTTGGCTCTTCTAATATATGCACATACCCGTGTGATGTGTCTTCCCAGACTTTTCTGTACTTTTTCTTTTGTAAATTTTATCTCCCCTATACACGACGCAATTTATTGCCCGTGCCACGTAAATATACATTTTGTAAGTGCAGAGGGGTGCTGCTTTATTTGCAGTAGTTAGATTGCCCTCGTTTATTTTCAACTGTGGGCTCCTTCTTAAAACGTGCAATATGAATGTGTATATTAATGCTTTTTTAATATTAAGTTCTTCTGATTTTAATGATTGGTGATGAATTTTATCTTGCTGACATTTTTGACTCTGGTTCCTATTTTTGAATTTATATTACAACCATGATGTATTTATATGTATATGTTGTATCTTTTATGATCTGCTTTTAAGTGATCAAATAAAGATTATTGAATTGAATTAAAGTTATTTTACCTCTGACCTGCTTACAGCTTCCTCCCCCACAATGCAAGTTAGTGGTAAAATGAAATTCTCCCAGTTTTTTGTCTAAATCTCCCTTTTACCTTTTGCCAAATGTTGGCATATATGATTTAAGGCATCTAATAAGAGACATGCATACTGCAGCAGTGTACTCCAGACTGGTGCTCAAGCAGAGGGATGGGTCATTTTTTTCCCTCCTGGGTCAATATACCTGGTATCATAGAAGCAAAGTTCTGCAAATTATTGATGGGGCCCATGCCTACACCAAAGCCAGATGGCTTACACAGATAATGGAATGCCCTTGCTCATGCGGACGTTTTCCAATTGAAAAACCCCAGGAATGACCACACTCTCCCAGTCAACTGAACCAGGTGTAAACCATTAATTTATTGATTATGTATAGGAACATCCAACCAGCACCTGACATCCAAGCTGCCCTACTTGAACCTCAACAGTGGTTTATAAGCTATAAAAATTGGTGGGGGGATAATTATCCTGTACACTGTTCATTTATGTTATTTTAGCACAGAAATGGATATCCCAACCCTCTAAAACATTCTAATTTGTAGTCAAAGCCATGTTATATATATATATAATATTATATTTGTGTGTATCGTATAAAAAGAACTGTTCACATATAAAACACAAATTCATATCTATCAGCCCTTTCTGTCACCTCAAAGCAGCAGTGAATATTGATGATGATGAGATGATGCGTGTGCCTGCATTAAAAAGTATTCTTACATTTATAAACATTATTTCATGCAATAAAACAGGCATGTAGGAGGATATGGATTGCGGTTCATTGCCTGACTGATCCTTTCCCGAGGCTTCCCACCAGGACTTCCATGGATGCTGCCATTAGTAGTGGCTGGAGATCCCTTTGGGGTCTTGAACAACTCCTGTCACCTTCTCAGAGGGCCTTTGTGAAACCACAAGCCCAGTTCCATTCCTGTATCATGGTTGGGATCCATAACTTACCCTCACTAGGCTTTCAAGCCACGCCATGTGGGCTAGTGACTGAAACAGGCCCATATATACTTCCTAAATCAGGACATCTTGCAGCAGACACGATGAGGACAGCTTCAGCCTATGATGAGCGCTTCTTCTCTGAGGCAAAGCTGATCTTGAATAGCATTCGGAATTTCCAAACAGATCGACACTCTTTGACTGGGATTCAGTCATACACATGGATGGCCATGTTCCTCTATTCTGGCGCATCACATGATTCACCTTCTTCCTCAGGGCTCTCACCATCCAGGATAGGGGAGAGGAAAATTCACCTTAAAGGGGCAACTGGCGTGGCTTCTCAAATGGTTCAGCCTATCAGGGCACAGGCTGAAGCTATTTGGGCGTTAGTGTTAAGTGTTTTCCTGGAGCCAGTGTAGCCTTACTGCTGCGGTGATCGATGCCTTTTTGCTCCAAGAACTGCTAGAATTCTTCTCTAAGGTGTAGGTCTGTTGTCAGGTTTCTATTAAATGGTAATCCATATGTGGATAGGGTGCTTACAAGCTTAGTGAGGACTGCTTTGGCAGCGGTTGTACTAATGAACTTCAGTATCCAGTAATCTGAGGCAGAGTTTCCCAAGCCTTCCTGAAGTGAGACATCTGAACTCCTACTTGTTAATTGTGGCCATCTTCTGCGCAGTAAGGAGCGCTGATTTCTTTATGGTGAAGGAGCTTTGGTTTTCTGATCTCCCAGAGACTTAAAACCTTTTTTCTTTGCCTTTTAGAGAAGCTGAACTGAGGCAGGTTTGCCGCTCTCCTTAAAGGCTGTCACAACAAGGACTTAGATGATTGCAAAAAGGTATTGCATGTAGAAGAAGCCTGTCAAAGCAAAGAGGAATGTTTCTTCTCCTTAAAAAGACAATGCAGTTTGCCTTCGCTAACTGAGGGTGAAAGAGCTTCAAGCCCTCAAAAAGTATATGCTGGGCTGCAGATTTCAGGGCCTAATGCATATGCCATTCTCTTAAGTAAAGATTCTGGGGCATATTAGCAAGGGCACTATCGCCGCTTTAGCGGCACTTTTTGCCGCTAAAGCGGCGATATTTATATCGCCCTATCAGCAAACTGTCTCTAACAGCAGTTAGCGACAGTTTGCGGGCATTAGCGCCCGTTTTTACCGCTTTGCATGTCAGCGATATTTATCGCTAATGACATGCAAAGTGGGCGTTCCCGACGAACAAACCTGGGAAACACTCGCTAACAGGCCTATCGCCTATTAGCAAGGTGGCCATGGCCCCAGTTAGCGACGTGAAAAGTCGCGCTAACCGGGGTCATCGCCATTTATTTAACACCTGCAATTAGCAGGTGTTAGCCATACCTAACATGGGGGGTGGATTATGCTGATACGACCACAGGGTCGTATCAGCAAGGTGTTCTCCCTTCTCCATGCAACATCGCTGGTTTTCCAGCGATGTTGGCCCATTTCCCCCGCTATCGCTGGAATATTCATCGCCATAGCGCTAATCGTTGCTAATACAGCGTTAGCGTGGCGATACATTCCAGCGATAGCAGGCGATAAAAAAAATCACGCTAAGCAGGGTTAGCGATGATTATCGCCTCTTCTTGCTAATATGCCCCTCTGTCTTGCCGCTTTTATTGCTCCTTGTGAAAGCTCTGCCGCCTTTACAATGTCAGGGCTCGAAAAATCCTAAAAATGTTACTAGTCCTGCAGGTCTAGTAACTTGAAAAATCTCCTCGACCTAACTGAAACGTACTTGAGCTCTGTCTCTGAAAGCCGAGCAAATGTGACAAGATAACAAGATTTAAAGGCATCTTTACTGCTCATTCACTTTGTGAGAGGTCAAAAGTCAGTTTGTCTTCCTGTGGGAGCTGAAATGAAGAAATAAGAAATAATACCACAAATACAATTCTCTGTCAGCACAAATGATGGCACAATTTATTGGAGACCAACAAACAATGCAAATACGTGCAGCACGGAGACAGGCGTGTTACAGCAAACAAATGATGGACGGAATGCTGACAATGCAAACATTCTCCCCCAGTCAAAAGATCTGGGTTAAATCCATCGTTCTTTTGCCCACTACGCCACCCCAGTTTGGACCCAGCCATATGCAAATCAGTCTTGACCCTGTGCCCCATGGGAACAGTCCCGACCAAACTGCCAGGCCAGGTCCTCCCTGAACCGGAAACAAGCATCCTGGGACCGGTTTCAGGGTATGTCACCCCTTTTCAGCCAGGATAGCTTGAATCCAGTGGCACAGTGAGCAAGGGACCCACGTCTGGGCATACCCATCCCACTTAGGGCGAAAAGTGTTACAGCAAACAAATGATGGACGGAATGCTGACAATGCAAACATTCTCCCCCAGTCAAAAGATCTGGGTTAAATCCATCGTTCTTTTGCCCACTACGCCACCCCAGTTTGGACCCAGCCATATGCAAATCAGTCTTGACCCTGTGCCCCATGGGAACAGTCCAGACCGAACTGCCAGGCCAGGTCCTCCCTGGACCGGAAACAAGTATCCTGGGACCAGTTTTAGGGTATGTTACCCTTCTTCAGCCAGGCTAGCTTGAATCCAGTGGCACAGTGAGCAAGGGACCCACGTCTGGGCATACCCATCCCACTTAGGGCGAAAAGTGTTACAGCAAACAAATGATGGACGGAATGCTGACAATGCAAACATTCTCCCCCAGTCAAAAGATCTGGGTTAAATCCATTGTTCTTTTGCCCACTACGCCACCCCAGTTTGGACCCAGCCATATGCAAATCAGTCTTGACCCTGTGCCCCATGGGAACAGTCCAGACCGAACTGCCAGGCCAGGGCCTCCCTGGACTGGAAACAAGCATCCTGGGACCGGTTTCAGGGTATGTCACCCTTCTTCAGCCAGGCTAGCTTGAATCCAGTGGCACAGTGAGGAAGGGACCCACGTCTGGGCATACCCATCCCACTTAGGGCGAAAAGTGTTACAGCAAACAAATGATGGACGGAATGCTGACAATGCAAACATTCTCCCCCAGTCAAAAGATCTGGGTTAAATCCATCGTTCTTTTGCCGACTACGCCACCCCAGTTTGGACCCAGTCATATGCAAATCAGTCTTGACCCTGTGCCCCATGGGAACAGTCCAGACCGAACTGCCAGGCCAGGTCCTCCACTGGACTGGAAACAAGCATCCTAGGACCGGTTTCAGGGTATGTCACCCTTCTTCAGCCAGGCTAGCTTGAATCCAGTGGCACAGTGAGCAAGGGACCCACGTCTGGGCATACCCATCCCACTTAAGGCGAAAAGTGTTACAGCAAACAAATGATGGACGGAATGCTGACAATGCAAACATTCTCCCCCAGTGAAAAGATCTGGGTTAAATCCATCGTTCTCTTGCCCACTACGCCACCCCAGTTTGGACCCAGCCATATGCATATCAGTTTTGAACCTGTGCCCCATGGGAACATTCCAGACCGAACTGCCAGGCCAGGTCCTCCCTGGACCGGAAACAAGCATCCTGGGACCGGTTTCAGGGTATGTCACTCTTCTTCAGCCAGGCTAGCTTGAATCCAGTGGCACAGTGAGCAAGGGACCCACGTCTGGGCATACCCATCCCACTTAGGGCGAAAAGTGTTACAGCAAACAAATGATGGACGGAATGCTGACAATGCAAACATTCTCCCCAGTCAAAAGATCTGGGCTAAATCCATCGTTCTTTTGCCCACTACGCCACCCCAGTTTGGACCCAGTCATATGCAAATCAGTCTTGACCCTGTGCCCCATGGGAACAGTCCAGACCGAACTGCCAGGCCAGGTCCTCCCTGGACTGGAAACAAGCATCCTGGGACCAGTTTCAGGGTATGTCACCCTTCTTCAGCCAGGCTAGCTTGAATCCAGTGGCACAGTGAGCAAGGGACCCACGTCTGGGCATACCCATCCCACTTAAGGCGAAAAGTGTTACAGCAAACAAATGATGGACGGAATGCTGACAATGCAAACATTCTCCCCCAGTGAAAAGATCTGGGTTAAATCCATCGTTCTCTTGCCCACTACGCCACCCCAGTTTGGACCCAGCCATATGCATATCAGTCTTGAACCTGTGCCCCATGGGAACAGTCCAGACCGAACTGCCAGGCCAGGTCCTCCCTGGACCGGAAACAAGCATCCTGGGACCGGTTTCAGGGTATGTCACTCTTCTTCAGCCAGGCTAGCTTGAATCCAGTGGCACAGTGAGCAAGGGACCCACGTCTGGGCATACCCATCCCACTTAGGGTGAAAAGTGTTACAGCAAACAAATGATGGACGGAATGCTGACAATGCAAACATTCTCCCCCAGTCAAAAGATCTGGGCTAAATCCATCGTTCTTTTGCCCACTACGCCACCCCAGTTTGGACCCAGCCATTTGCAAATCAGTCTTGACCCTGTGCCCCATGGGAACAGTCCAGACCGAACTGCCAGGCCAGGTCCTCCCTGGACCGGAAACAAGCATCCTGGGACCGGTTTCAGGGTATGTTACCCTTCTTCAGCCAGGCTATCTTGAATCCAGTGGCACAGTGAGCAAGGGACCCACATCTGGGCATACCCATCCCACTTAGGGCGAAAAGTGTTACAGCAAACAAATGATGGACGGAATGCTGACAATGCAAACATTCTCCCCCAGTCAAAAGATCTGGGTTAAATCCATCGTTCTTTTGCCCACTACGCCACCCCAGTTTGGACCCAGCCATATGCAAATCAGTCTTGACCCTGTGCCCCATGGGAACAGTCCAGACCGAACTGCCAGGCCAGGCCAGGTCCTCCCTGGACCGGAAACAAGCATCCTGGGACCGGTTTCAGGGTATGTCACCCTTCTTCAGCCAGGCTAGCTTGAATCCAGTGGCACAGTGAGCAAGGGACCCACGTCTGGGCATACCCATCCCACTTAGAGCGAAATGTGTTACAGCAAACAAATGATGGACGGAATGCTGACAATGCAAACATTCTCCCCCAATCAAAAGATCTGGGTTAAATCCATCGTTCTTTTGCCCACTACGCCACCCCAGTTTGGACCCAGCCATATGCAAATCAGTCTTGACCCTGTGCCCCATGGGAACAGTCCAGACCGAACTGCCAGGCCATGTCCTCCCTGGACCGGAAACAAGCATCCTGGGACCGGTTTCAGGGTATGTCACCCTTCCTCAGCCAGGCTAGCTTGAATCCAGTGGCACAGTGAGCAAGGGACCCACGTCTGGGCATACCCATCCCACTTAGGGCGAAAAGTGTTACAGCAAACAAATGATGGACGGAATGCTGACAATGCAAACATTCTCCCCCAGTCAAAAGATCTGGGTTAAATCCATCGTTCTTTTGTCCACTACGCCACCCCAGTTTGGACCCAGTCATATGCAAATCAGTCTTGACCCTGTGCCCCATGGGAACAGTCCAGACCGAACTGCCAGGCCAGGTCCTCCCTGGACCAGAAACGAGCATCCTGGGACCGGTTTCAGGGTATGTCACCCTTCTTCAGCAAGGCTAGCTTGAATCCAGTGGCACAGTGAGCAAGGGACCCACGTCTGGGCATACCCATCCCACTTAGGGCGAAAAGTGTTACAGCAAACAAATGATGGACGGAATGCTGACAATGCAAACATTCTCCCCCAGTCAAAAGATCTGGGTTCAATCCATCGTTCTCTTGCCCACTACGCCACCCCAGTTTGGACCCAGCCATATGCAAATCAGTCTTGACACTGTGCCTCATTGGAACAGTCCAGACCGAACTGCCAGGCCAGGTCCTCCCTGGACCGGAAACAAGCATCCTGGGACCGGTTTCAGGGTATGTCACTCTTCTACAGCCAGGCTAGCTTGAATCCAGTGGCACAGTGAGCAAGGGACCCAAGTCTGGGCATACCCATCCCACTTAGGGCGAAAAGGGTTACAGCAAACAAATGATGGACGGAATGCTGACAATGCAAACATTCTCCCCCAGTCAAAAGATCTGGGTTAAATCCATCGTTCTTTTGCCCACTACGCCACCCCAGTTTGGACCCAGCCATATGCAAATCAGTCTTGACCCTGTGCCCCATGGGAACAGTCCAGACCGAACTGCCAGGCCAGGTCCTCCCTGGACCGGAAACAAGCATCCTGGGACTGGTTTCAGGGTATGTCACCCTTCTTCAGCCAGGCTAGCTTGAATCCAGTGGCACAGTGAGCAAGGGACCCAGGTCTGGGCATACCCATCGCACTTAGAGCGAAAAATGTTACAGCAAACAAATGATGGACGGAATGCTGACAATGCAAACATTCTCCCCCAGTCAAAAGATCTGGGTTAAATCCATCGTTCTTTTGCCCACTACGCCACCCCAGTTTGGACCCAGCCATATGCAAATCAGTCTTGACCCTGTGCCCCATGGGAACAGTCCAGACCGAACTGCCAGGCCAAGTCCTCCCTGGACCAGAAACAAGCATCCTGGGACCGGTTTCAGGGTATGTCACCCTTCTTCAGCCAGGCTAGCTTGAATCCAGTGGCACAGTGAGCAAGGGACCCACGTCTGGGCATACCCATCCCACTTAGGGCGAAAAGTGTTACAGCAAACAAATGATGGACGGAATGCTGACAATGCAAACATTCTCCCCAAGTCAAAAGATCTGGGTTAAATCCATCGTTCTTTTGTCCACTACGCCACCCCAGTTTGGACCCAGTCATATGCAAATCAGACTTGACCCTGTGCCCCATGGGAACAGTCCAGACCGAACTGCCAGGCCAGGTCCTCCCTGGACCAGAAACGAGCATCCTGGGACCGGTTTCAGGGTTTGTCACCCTTCTTCAGCAAGGCTAGCTTGAATCCAGTGGCACAGTGAGCAAGGGACCCACGTCTGGGCATACCCATCCCACTTAGGGCGAAAAGTGTTACAGCAAACAAATGATGGACGGAATGCTGACAATGCAAACATTCTCCCCCAGTGAAAAGATCTGGGTTAAATCCATCGTTCTCTTGCCCACTACGCCACCCCAGTTTGGACCCAGCCATATGCAAATGAGTCTTGACCCTGTGCCTCATTGGAACGGTCCAGACCGAACTGCCAGGCCAGGTCCTCCCTGGACCGGAAACAAGCATCCTGGGACCGTTTCAGGGTATGTCACTCTTCTACAGCCAGGCTAGCTTGAATCCAGTGGCACAGTGAGCAAGGGACCCAAGTCTGGGCATACCCATCCCACTTAGGGCGAAAAGTGTTACAGCAAACAAATGATGGACGGAATGCTGACAATGCAAACATTCTCCCCCAGTGAAAAGATCTGGGTTAAATCCATCGTTCTTTTGCCCACTACGCCACCCCAGTTTGGACCCAGCCATATGCAAATCAGTCTTGACCCTGTGCCCCATGGGAACAGTCCAGACCGAACTGGCAGGCCAGGTCCTCCCTGGACCGGAATTAAGCATCCTGGGACCGGTTTCAGGGTATGTCACCCTTCTTCAGCCAGGCTAGCTTGAATCCAGTGGCACAGTGAGCAAGGGACCCACGTCTGGGCATACCCATACCCCTTGGGGTGAAAAGTGTTACAGCAAACAAATGATGGACGGAATGCTGACAATGCAAACATTCTCCCCCAGTGAAAAGATCTGGGTTAAATCCATCGTTCTTTTGCTCACTACGCCACCCCAGTTTGGACCCAGCCATATGCAAATCAGTCTTGACCCTGTGCCCCATGGGAATAGTCCAGACCGAACTGCCAGGCCAGGTCCTCCCTGGACCGGAAACAAGCATCCTGGGACCGGTTTCAGGGTATGTCACCCTTCTTCAGCCAGGCTAGCTTGAATCCAGTGGCACAGTGAGCAAGGGACCCACGTGTGGGCATACCCATCCCACTTAGGGCGAAAAGTGTTACAGCAAACAAATGATGGACGGAATGCTGACAATGCAAACATTCTCCTCCAGTGAAAAGATCTGGGTTAAATCCATCGTTCTTTTGCCCACTACGCCACCCCAGTTTGGACCCAGCCATGTGCAAATCAGTCTTGACCCTGTGCCTCATGGGAACAGTCCCGACCGAACTGCCAGGCCAGCTCCTCCCTGGACCGGAAACAAGCATCCTGGGACCGGTTTCAGGGTATGTCACCCTTCTTCAGCCAGGCTAGCTTGAATCCAGTGGCGCAGTGAGCAAGGGACCCACGTCTGGGCATACCCATCCCACTTAGGGCGAAAAGTGTTACAGCAAACAAATGATGGACGGAATGCTGACAATGCAAACATTCTCCCCCAGTCAAAAGATCTGGGTTAAATCCATCGTTCTTTTGCCCACAACGCCACCCCAGTTTGGACCCAGCCATATCCAAATCAGTCTTGACCCTGTGCCCCATGGGAACAGTCCATACTGGACTGCCAGGCCAGGTCCTCCCTGGACTGGAAACAAGTATCCTGGGACCGGTTTTAGGGTATGTTACCCTTCTTCAGACAGGCTAGCTTGAATCCAGTGGCACAGTGAGCAAGGGACCCACATCTGGCCATACCCATCCCACTTAGAGCGAAAAGTGTTACAGCAAACAAATGATGGACGGAATGCTGACAATGCAAACATTCTCCCCCAGTCAAAAGATCTGGGTTAAATCCATCGTTCTTTTGCCCACTACGCCACCCCAGTTTGGACCCAGTCATATGCAAATCAGTCTTGACCCTGTGCCCCATGGGAACAGTCCAGACCGAACTGCCAGGCCAGGTCCTCCCAGGACCGGAAACAAGAATCCTGGGACCGGTTTCAGGGTATGCCACCCTTCTTCAGCCAGGCTAGCTTGAATCCAGTGGCACAGTGAGCAAGGGTCCCACGTCTCGGCATACCCATCCCACTTAGGGCGAAAAGTGTTACAGCAAACAAATGATGGACGGAATGCTGACAATGCAAACATTCTCCCCCAGTCAAAAGATCTGGGTTAAATCCATTGTTCTTTTACGTACTACGCCACCCCAGTTTGGACCGAGGCATATGCAAATCATTCTTGACCCTGTGCCCCATGGGAACAGTCCAGACCGAACTGCCAGGCCAGGTCCTCCCTGGACCGGAAACAAGCATCCTGGGACCGGTTTCAGGGTATGTCACCCTTCTTCAGCCAGGCTAGCTTGAATCCAGTGGCACAGTGAGCAAGGGACCCACGTCTGGGCATACCCATCCCACTTAGGGCAAAAAGCGTTACAGCAAACAAATGATGGACGGAATGCTGACAATGCAAACATTCTCCCCCAGTGAAAAGATCTGGGTTAAATCCATCGCTCTCTTGCCCACTACGCCACCCCAGTTTGGACCCAGCCATATGCAAATCAGTCTTGACCCTGTGCCCCATGGGAACAGTCCATACCGGACTGCCAGGCCAGGTCCTCCCAGGACCGGAAACAAGCATCCTGGGACCGGTTTCAGGGTATGCCACCCTTCTTCAGCCAGGCTAGCTTGAATCCAGTGGCACAGTGAGCAAGGGTCCCACGTCTCGGCATACCCATCCCACTTAGGGCGAAAAGTGTTACAGCTAACAAATGATGGACGGAATGCTGACAATGCAAACATTCTCCCCCAGTCAAAAGATCTGGGTTAAATCCATCGTTCTTTTACCTACTACGCCACCCCAGTTTGGACCGAGGCATATGCAAATCATTCTTGACCCTGTGCCCCATGGGAACAGTCCAGACCGAACTGCCAGGCCAGGGCCTCCCTGGACCGGAAACAAGCATCCTGGGACCGGTTTCAGGGTATGTCACCCTTCTTCAGCCAGGCTAGCTTGAATTCAGTGGCACAGTGAGCAAGGGACCCACGTCTGGGCATACCCATCCCACTTAGGGTGAAAAGTGTTACAGCAGACAAATGATGGACGGAATGCTGACAATGCAAACATTCTCCCCCAGTCAAAAGATCTGGGTTAAATCCATCGTTCTTTTGCCCACTACGCCACCCCAGTTTGGACCCAGCCATATGCAAATCAGTCTTGACCCTGTGCCCCATGGGAACAGTCAAAACCGAACTGCCAGGCCAGGCCAGGTCCTCCCTGGACCGGAAACAAGCATCCTGGGACTGGTTTCAGGGTATGTCACCCTTCTTCAGCCAGGCTAGCTTGAATCCAGTGGCACAGTGAGCAAGGGACCCACGTCTGGGCATACCCATCCCACTTAGGGTGAAAAGTGTTACAGCAAACAAATGATGGACGGAATGCTGACAATGCAAACATTCTCCCCCAGTGAAAAGATCTGGGTTAAATCCATCGTTCTTTTGCCCACTACGCCACCCCAGTTTGAACCCAGCCATATGCAAATCAGTCTTGACCCTGTGCCCCATGGGAATAGTCCAGACCGAACTGCCAGGCCAGGTCCTCCCTGGACCGGAAACAAGCATCCTGGGACTGGTTTCAGGATATGTCACCCTTCTTCAGCCAGGCTAGCTTGAATCCAGTGGCACAGTGAGCAAGGGACCCACGTCTGGGCATACCCATCGCACTTAGAGCGAAAAATGTTACAGCAAACAAATGATGGACGGAATGTTGACAATGCAAACATTCTCCCCCAGTCAAAAGATCTGGGTTAAATCCATCGTTCTTTTGCCCACTATGCCACCCCAGTTTGGACCCAGCCATATGCAAATCAGTCTTGACCCTGTGCCCCATGGGAACAGTCCAGACCGAACTGCCAGGCCAGGTCCTCCCTGGACCAGAAACAAGCATCCTGGGACCGGTTTCAGGGTATGTCACCCTTCTTCAGCCAGGCTAGCTTGAATCCAGGTGCACAGTGAGCAAGGGACCCACGTCTGGGCATACCCATCCCACTTAGGGTGAAAAGTGTTACAGCAAACAAATGATGGACGGAATGCTGACAATGCAAACATTCTCCCCCAGTGAAAAGATCTGGGTTAAATCCATCCTTCTTTTGCCCACTACGCCACCCCAGTTTGGACCCAGCCATATGCAAATCAGTCTTGACCCTGTGCCCCATGGGAATAGTCCAGACCGAACTGCCAGGCCAGGTCCTCCCTGGACCGGAAACAAGCATCCTGGGACCGGTTTCAGGGTATGTCACCCTTCTTCAGCCAGGCTAGCTTGAGTCCAGTGGCACAGTGAGCAAGGGACCCACGTCTGGGCATACCCATCCCACTTAGGGCGAAAAGTGTTACAGCAAACAAATGATGGAACGGAATGCTGATAATGCAAACATTCTCCCCCAGTGAAAAGATCTGGGTTAAATCCATCGTTCTTTTGCCCACTATGCCACCCCAGTTTGGACCCAGCCATATGCAAATCAGTCTTGACCCTGTGCCTCATGGGAACAGTCCCAACCGAACTGCCAGGCCAGGTCCTCCCTGGACCGGAAACAAGCATCCTGGGACCGGTTTCAGGGTATGTCACCCTTCTTCAGCCAGGCTAGCTTGAATTCAGTGGCACAGTGAGGAAGGGCACCACGTCTGGGCATACCCATCCCACTTAGGTCGAAAAGTGTTACAGCAAACAAATGATGGACGGAATGCTGACAATGCAAACATTCTCCCCCAGTCAAAAGATCTGGGTTAAATCCATCGTTCTTTTGCCCACAACGCCACCCCAGTTTGGACCCAGCCATATGCAAATCAGTCTTGACCCTGTGCCCCATGGGAACAGTCCATACCGGACTGCCAGGCCAGGTCCTCCCTGGACCAGAAACAAGTATCCTGGGACCGGTTTTAGGGTATGTTACCCTTCTTCAGCCAGGCTAGCTTGAATCCAGTGGCACAGTGAGCAAGGGACCCACATCTGGGCATACCCATCCCACTTAGAGCGAAAAGTGTTACAGCAAACAAATGATGGACGGAATGCTGACAATGCAAACATTCTCCCCCAGTCAAAAGATCTGGGTTAAATCCATCGTTCTTTTGCCCACTGCGCCACCCCAGTTTGGACCCAGTCATAAGCAAATCAGTCTTGACCCTGTGCCCCATGAGAACAGTCCAGACTGAACTGCCAGGCCAGGTCCTCCCTGGACCGGAAACAAGCATCCTGGGACCGGTTTCAGGGTATGTCACCCTTCTTCAGCCAGGCTAGCTTGAATCCAGTGGCACAGTGAGCAAGGGACCCTCGTCTGGGCATACCCATCCCACTTAGAGCGAAAAGTGTTACAGCAAACAAATGATGGACGGAATGCTGACAATGCAAACATTCTCCCCCAGTCAAAAGATCTGGGTTAAATCCATCGTTCTTTTGCCCACTGCGCCACCCCAGTTTGGACCCAGTCATAAGCAAATCAGTCTTGACCCTGTGCCCCATGAGAACAGTCCAGACTGAACTGCCAGGCCAGGTCCTCCCTGGACCGGTTTCAGGGTATGTCACCCTTCTTCAGCCAGACTAGCTTGAATCCAGTGGCACAGTGAGCAAGGGACCCACGTCTGGGCATACCCATCCCACTTAGGGCGAAAAGTGTTACAGCAAACAAATGATGGACGGAATGCTGACAATGCAAACATTCTCCCCCAGTCAAAAGATCTGGGTTAAATCCATCGTTCTTTTGCCCACTACGCCACCCCAGTTTGGACCCAGCCATTTGCAAATCAGTCTTGACCCTGTGCCCCATGGGAACAGTCCCGACCAAACTGCCAGGCCAGGTCCTCCCTGAACCGGAAACAAGCATCCTGGGACCGGTTTCAGGGTATGTCACTCCTTTTCAGCCAGGATAGCTTGAATCCAGTGGCACAGTGAGCAAGGGACCCACGTCTGGGCATACCCATCCCACTTAGGGCGAAAAGTGTTACAGCAAACAAATGATGGACGGAATGCTGACAATGCAAACATTCTCCCCCAGTCAAAAGATCTGGGTTAAATCCATCGTTCTTTTGCCCACTGCGCCACCCCAGTTTGGACCCAGTCATAAGCAAATCAGTCTTGACCCTGTGCCCCATGAGAACAGTCCAGACTGAACTGCCAGGCCAGGTCCTCCCTGGACCGGAAACAAGCATCCTGGGACCGGTTTCAGGGTATGTCACCCTTCTTCAGCCAGACCAGCTTGAATCCAGTGGCACAGTGAGCAAGGGACCCACTTCTGGGCATACCCATCTCACTTAGGGCGAAAAGTGTTACAGCAAACAAATGATGGACGGAATGCTGACAATGCAAACATTCTCCCCCAGTCAAAAGATCTGGGTTAAATCCATTGTTCTTTTGCCCACTACGCCACCCCAGTTTGGACCGAGCCATATGCAAATCAGTCTTGACCCTGTGCCCCATTGGAACAGTCCAGACCGAACTGCCAGGCCAGGGCCTCCCTGGACCGGAAACAAGCATCCTGGGACCGGTTTCAGGGTATGTCACCCTTCTTCAGCCAGGCTAGCTTGAATCCAGTGGCACAGTGAGCAAGGGACCCTCGTCTGGGCATACCCATCCCACTTAGGGCGAAAAGTGTTACAGCAAACAAATGATGGACAGAATGCTGACAATGCAAACATTCTCCCCCAGTCAAAAGATCTGGGTTAAATCCATCGTTCTTTTGCCCACTACGCCACCCCAGTTTGGACCCAGCCATATGCAAATCAGTCTTGACCCTGTGCCCCATGGGAACAGTCCAGACCGAACTGTCAGGCCAGGTCCTCCCTGGACCGGAAATAAGCATCCTGGGACCGGTTTCAGGGTATGTCACTCTTCTTCAGCCAGGCTAGCTTGAATCCAGTGGCACAGTGAGCAAGGGACCCACGTCTGGGCATTCCCATCCTACTTAGGGCGAAAAGTGTTACAGCAAACAAATGATGGACGGAATGCTGACATCACAAACATTCTCCCCCAGTCAAAAGATCTGGGTTAAATCCATCGTTCTTTTGCCCACTATGCCACCCCAGTTTGGACCCAGCCATATGCAAATCAGTCTTGACCCTGTGCCCCATGGGAACAGTCCAGACCGAACTGCCAGGCCAGGTCCTCCCAGGACCGGAAACAAGCATCCTGGGACCGGTTTCAGGGTATGCCACCCTTCTTCAGCCAGGCTAGCTTGAATCCAGTGGCACAGTGAGCAAGGGTCCCACGTCTCGGCATACCCATCCCACTTAGGGCGAAAAGTGTTACAGCTAACAAATGATGGACGGAATGCTGACAATGCAAACATTCTCCCCCAGTCAAAAGATCTGGGTTAAATCCATTGTTCTTTTACCTACTACGCCACCCCAGTTTGGACCGAGGCATATGCAAATCATTCTTGCCCCTGTGCCCCATGGGAACAGTCCAGACCGAACTGCCAGGCCAGGGCCTCCCTGGACCGGAAACAAGCATCCTGGGACCGGTTTCAGGGTATGTCACCCTTCTTCAGCCAGGCTAGCTTGAATCCAGTGGCACAGTGAGCAAGGGACCCACGTCTGGGCATACCCATCCCACTTAGGGCGAAAAGTGTTACAGCAAACAAATGATGGACGGAATGCTGACAATGCAAACATTCTCCCCCAGTGAAAAGATCTGGGTTAAATCCATCGTTCTCTTGCCCACTACGCCACCCCAGTTTGGACCCAGCCATATGCAAATCAGTCTTGACCCTGTGCCCCATGGGAACAGTCCATACCGGACTGCCAGGCCAGGTCCTCCCTGGTCCGGAAACAAGTATCCTGGGACCGGTTTTAGGGTATGTTACCCTTCTTCAGCCAGGCTAGCTTGAATCCAGTGGCACAGTGAGCAAGGGACCCACATCTGGCCATACCCATCCCACTTAGGGCGAAAAGTGTTACAGCAAACAAATGATGGACGGAATGCTGACAATGCAAACATTCTCCCCCAGTGAAAAGATCTGGGTTAAATCCATCGTTCTCTTGCCCACTACGCCACCCCAGTTTGGACCCAGCCATATGCAAATCAGTCTTGACCCTGTGCCCCATTGGAACAGTCCAGACCGAACTGCCAGGCCAGGTCCTCCCTGGACCGGAAACAAGCATCCTGGGACCGGTTTCGGGGTATGTCACTCTTATGTCACTCTTCTTCAGCCAGGCTAGCTTGAATCCAGTGGCACAGTGAGCAAGGGACCCAAGTCTGGGCATACCCATCCCACTTAGTGCGAAAAGTGTTACAGCAAACAAATGATGGACGGAATGTTGACAACGCAAACATTCTCCCCCAGTCAAAAGATCTGGGTTAAATCCATCGTTCTTTTGCCCACTACGCCACCCCAGTTTGGACCCAGCCATATGCAAATCAGTCTTGACCTTGTGCCCCATGGGAGCAGTCCAGACCGAACTGCCAGGCCAGGTCCTCCCTGCACCGGAAACAAGCATCCTGGGACCGGTTTCAGGGTATGTTACCCTTCTTCAGCCAGGCTAGCTTGAATCCAGTGGCACAGTGAGCAAGGGACCCACGTCTGGGCATACCCATCCCACTTAGGGCGAAAAGTGTTACAGCAAACAAATGATGGACGGAATGCTGACAATGCAAACATTCTCCCCAGTCAAAAGATCTGGGTTAAATCCATCGTTCTTTTGCCCACTACGCCACCCCAGTTTGGACCCAGCCATATGCAAATCAGTCTTGACCCTGTGCCCCATGGGAACAGTCAAGACCGAACTGCCAGGCCAGGCCAGGTCCTCCCTGGACCGGAAAAAAGCATCCTGGGACTGGTTTCAGGGTATGTCACCCTTCTTCAGCCAGGCTAGCTTGAATCCAGTGGCACAGTGAGCAAGGGACCCACGTCTGGGCATACCCATCCCACTTAGGGTGAAAAGTGTTACAGCAAACAAATGATGGACGGAATGCTGACAATGCAAACATTCTCCCCCAGTGAAAAGATCTGGGTTAAATCCATCGTTCTTTTGCCCACTACGCCACCCCAGTTTGAACCCAGCCATATGCAAATCAGTCTTGACCCTGTGCCCCATGGGAATAGTCCAGACCGAACTGCCAGGCCAGGTCCTCCTGGACCGGAAACAAGCATCCTGGGACTCGTTTCAGGATATGTCACCCTTCTTCAGCCAGGCTAGCTTGAATCCAGTGGCACAGTGAGCAAGGGACCCACGTCTGGGCATACCCATCGCACTTAGAGCGAAAAATGTTACAGCAAACAAATGATGGACGGAATGTTGACAATGCAAACATTCTCCCCCAGTCAAAAGATCTGGGTTAAATCCATCGTTCTTTTGCCCACTATGCCACCCCAGTTTGGACCCAGCCATATGCAAATCAGTCTTGACCCTGTGCCCCATGGGAACAGTCCAGACTGAACTGCCAGGCCAGGTCCTCCCTGGACCAGAAACAAGCATCCTGGGACCGGTTTCAGGGTATGTCACCCTTCTTCAGCCAGGCTAGCTTGAATCCAGGTGCACAGTGAGCAAGGGACCCTCGTCTGGGCATACCCATCCCACTTAGGGTGAAAAGTGTTACAGCAAACAAATGATGGACGGAATGCTGACAATGCAAACATTCTCCCCCAGTGAAAAGATCTGGGTTAAATCCATCCTTCTTTTGCCCACTACGCCACCCCAGTTTGGACCCAGCCATATGCAAATCAGTCTTGACCCTGTGCCCCATGGGAATAGTCCAGACCGAACTGCCAGGCCAGGTCCTCCCTGGACCGGAAACAAGCATCCTGGGACCGGTTTCAGGGTATGTCACCCTTCTTCAGCCAGGCTAGCTTGAGTCCAGTGGCACAGTGAGCAAGGGACCCACGTCTGGGCATACCCATCCCACTTAGGGCGAAAAGTGTTACAGCAAACAAATGATGGACGGAATGCTGATAATGCAAACATTCTCCCCCAGTGAAAAGATCTGGGTTAAATCCATCGTTCTTTTGCCCACTATGCCACCCCAGTTTGGACCCAGCCATATGCAAATCAGTCTTGACCCTGTGCCTCATGGGAACAGTCCCAACCGAACTGCCAGGCCAGGTCCTCCCTGGACCGGAAACAAGCATCCTGGGACCGGTTTCAGGGTATGTCACCCTTCTTCAGCCAGGCTAGCTTGAATTCAGTGGCACAGTGAGGAAGGGCCCCACGTCTGGGCATACCCATCCCACTTAGGTCGAAAAGTGTTACAGCAAACAAATGATGGACGGAATGCTGACAATGCAAACATTCTCCCCCAGTCAAAAGATCTGGGTTAAATCCATCGTTCTTTTGCCCACAACGCCACCCCAGTTTGGACCCAGCCATATGCAAATCAGTCTTGACCCTGTGCCCCATGGGAACAGTCCATACCGGACTGCCAGGCCAGGTCCTCCCTGGACCGGAAACAAGTATCCTGGGACCGGTTTTAGGGTATGTTACCCTTCTTCAGCCAGGCTAGCTTGAATCCAGTGGCACAGTGAGCAAGGGACCCACATCTGGGCATACCCATCCCACTTAGAGCGAAAAGTGTTACAGCAAACAAATGATGGACGGAATGCTGACAATGCAAACATTCTCCCCCAGTCAAAAGATCTGGGTTAAATCCATCGTTCTTTTGCCCACTGCGCCACCCCAGTTTGGACCCAGTCATAAGCAAATCAGTCTTGACCCTGTGCCCCATGAGAACAGTCCAGACTGAACTGCCAGGCCAGGTCCTCCCTGGACCGGAAACAAGCATCCTGGGACCGGTTTCAGGGTATGTCACCCTTCTTCAGCCAGACCAGCTTGAATCCAGTGGCACAGTGAGCAAGGGACCCACTTCTGGGCATACCCATCTCACTTAGGGCGAAAAGTGTTACAGCAAACAAATGATGGACGGAATGCTGACAATGCAAACATTCTCCCCCAGTCAAAAGATCTGGGTTAAATCCATTGTTCTTTTGCCCACTACGCCACCCCAGTTTGGACCGAGCCATATGCAAATCAGTCTTGACCCTGTGCCCCATTGGAACAGTCCAGACCGAACTGCCAGGCCAGGGCCTCCCTGGACCGGAAACAAGCATCCTGGGACCGGTTTCAGGGTATGTCACCCTTCTTCAGCCAGGCTAGCTTGAATCCAGTGGCACAGTGAGCAAGGGACCCTCGTCTGGGCATACCCATCCCACTTAGGGCGAAAAGTGTTACAGCAAACAAATGATGGACAGAATGCTGACAATGCAAACATTCTCCCCCAGTCAAAAGATCTGGGTTAAATCCATCGTTCTTTTGCCCACTACGCCACCCCAGTTTGGACCCAGCCATATGCAAATCAGTCTTGACCCTGTGCCCCATGGGAACAGTCCAGACCGAACTGCCAGGCCAGGTCCTCCCTGGACCGGAAATAAGCATCCTGGGACCGGTTTCAGGGTATGTCACTCTTCTTCAGCCAGGCTAGCTTGAATCCAGTGGCACAGTGAGCAAGGGACCCACGTCTGGGCATTCCCATCCCACTTAGGGCGAAAAGTGTTACAGCAAACAAATGATGGACGGAATGCTGACAACACAAACATTCTCCCCCAGTCAAAAGATCTGGGTTAAATCCATCGTTCTTTTGCCCACTACGCCACCCCAGTTTGGACCCAGCCATATGCAAATCAGTCTTGACCCTGTGCCCCATGGGAACAGTCCAGACCGAACTGCCAGGCCAGGTCCTCCCAGGACCGGAAACAAGCATCCTGGGACCGGTTTCAGGGTATGCCACCCTTCTTCAGCCAGGCTAGCTTGAATCCAGTGGCACAGTGAGCAAGGGTCCCACGTCTCGGCATACCCATCCCACTTAGGGCGAAAAGTGTTACAGCTAACAAATGATGGACGGAATGCTGACAATGCAAACATTCTCCCCCAGTCAAAAGATCTGGGTTAAATCCATTGTTCTTTTACCTACTACGCCACCCCAGTTTGGACCGAGGCATATGCAAATCATTCTTGCCCCTGTGCCCCATGGGAACAGTCCAGACCGAACTGCCAGGCCAGGGCCTCCCTGGACCGGAAACAAGCATCCTGGGACCGGTTTCAGGGTATGTCACCCTTCTTCAGCCAGGCTAGCTTGAATCCAGTGGCACAGTGAGCAAGGGACCCACGTCTGGGCATACCCATCCCACTTAGGGCGAAAAGTGTTACAGCAAACAAATGATGGACGGAATGCTGACAATGCAAACATTCTCCCCCAGTGAAATGATCTGGGTTAAATCCATCGTTCTCTTGCCCACTACGCCACCCCAGTTTGGACCCAGCCATATGCAAATCAGTCTTGACCCTGTGCCCCATGGGAACAGTCCATACCGGACTGCCAGGCCAGGTCCTCCCTGGTCCGGAAACAAGTATCCTGGGACCGGTTTTAGGGTATGTTACCCTTCTTCAGCCAGGCTAGCTTGAATCCAGTGGCACAGTGAGCAAGGGACCCACATCTGGCCATACCCATCCCACTTAGGGCGAAAAGTGTTACAGCAAACAAATGATGGACGGAATGCTGACAATGCAAACATTCTCCCCCAGTGAAAAGATCTGGGTTAAATCCATTGTTCTCTTGCCCACTACGCCACCCCAGTTTGGACCCAACCATATGCAAATCAGTCTTGACCCTGTGCCCCATTGGAACAGTCCAGACCGAACTGCCAGGCCAGGTCCTCCCTGGACCGGAAACAAGCATCCTGGGACCGGTTTCGGGGTATGTCACTCTTATGTCACTCTTCTTCAGCCAGGCTAGCTTGAATCCAGTGGCACAGTGAGCAAGGGACCCAAGTCTGGGCATACCCATCCCACTTAGTGCGAAAAGTGTTACAGCAAACAAATGATGGACGGAATGTTGACAACGCAAACATTCTCCCCCAGTCAAAAGATCTGGGTTAAATCCATCGTTCTTTTGCCCACTACGCCACCCCAGTTTGGACCCAGCCATATGCAAATCAGTCTTGACCTTGTGCCCCATGGGAACAGTCCAGACCGAACTGCCAGGCCAGGTCCTCCCTGCACCGGAAACAAGCATCCTGGGACCGGTTTCAGGGTATGTTACCCTTCTTCAGCCAGGCTAGCTTGAATCCAGTGGCACAGTGAGCAAGGGACCCACGTCTGGGCATACCCATCCCACTTAGGGCGAAAAGTGTTACAGCAAACAAATGATGGACGGAATGCTGACAATGCAAACATTCTCCCCCAGTCAAAAGATCTGGGTTAAATCCATCGTTCTTTTGCCCACTACTCCACCCCAGTTTGGACCCAGCCATATGCAAATCAGTCTTGACCCTGTGCCCCATGGGAACAGTCAAGACCGAACTGCCAGGCCAGGCCAGGTCCTCCCTGGACCGGAAACAAGCATCCTGGGACTGGTTTCAGGGTATGTCACCCTTCTTCAGCCAGGCTAGCTTGAATCCAGTGGCACAGTGAGCAAGGGACCCACGTCTGGGCATACCCATCCCACTTAGGGTGAAAAGTGTTACAGCAAACAAATGATGGACGGAATGCTGACAATGCAAACATTCTCCCCCAGTGAAAAGATCTGGGTTAAATCCATCGTTCTTTTGCCCACTACGCCACCCCAGTTTGAACCCAGCCATATGCAAATCAGTCTTGACCCTGTGCCCCATGGGAATAGTCCAGACCGAACTGCCATGCCAGGTCCTCCCTGGACCGGAAACAAGCATCCTGGGACTCGTTTCAGGATATGTCACCCTTCTTCAGCCAGGCTAGCTTGAATCCAGTGGCACAGTGAGCAAGGGACCCACGTCTGGGCATACCCATCGCACTTAGAGCGAAAAATGTTACAGCAAACAAATGATGGACGGAATGTTGACAATGCAAACATTCTCCCCCATTCAAAAGATCTGGGTTAAATCCATCGTTCTTTTGCCCACTATGCCACCCCAGTTTGGACCCAGCCATATGCAAATCAGTCTTGACCCTGTGCCCCATGGGAACAGTCCAGACCGAACTGCCAGGCCAGGTCCTCCCTGGACCAGAAACAAGCATCCTGGGACCGGTTTCAGGGTATGTCACCCTTCTTCAGCCAGGCTAGCTTGAATCCAGGTGCACAGTGAGCAAGGGACCCACGTCTGGGCATACCCATCCCACTTAGGGTGAAAAGTGTTACAGCAAACAAATGATGGACGGAATGCTGACAATGCAAACATTCTCCCCCAGTGAAAAGATCTGGGTTAAATCCATCCTTCTTTTGCCCACTACGCCACCCCAGTTTGGACCCAGCCATATGCAAATCAGTCTTGACCCTGTGCCCCATGGGAATAGTCCAGACCGAACTGCCAGGCCAGGTCCTCCCTGGACCGGAAACAAGCATCCTGGGACCGGTTTCAGGGTATGTCACCCTTCCTCAGCCAGGCTAGCTTGAGTCCAGTGGCACAGTGAGCAAGGGACCCACGTCTGGGCATACCCATCCCACTTAGGGCGAAAAGTGTTACAGCAAACAAATGATGGACGGAATGCTGATAATGCAAACATTCTCCCCCAGTGAAAAGATCTGGGTTAAATCCATCGTTCTTTTGCCCACTATGCCACCCCAGTTTGGACCCAGCCATATGCAAATCAGTCTTGACCCTGTGCCTCATGGGAACAGTCCCAACCGAACTGCCAGGCCAGGTCCTCCCTGGACCGGAAACAAGCATCCTGGGACCGGTTTCAGGGTATGTCACCCTTCTTCAGCCAGGCTAGCTTGAATTCAGTGGCACAGTGAGGAAGGGACCCACGTCTGGGAATACCCATCCCACTTAGGTCGAAAAGTGTTACAGCAAACAAATGATGGACGGAATGCTGACAATGCAAACATTCTCCCCCAGTCAAAAGATCTGGGTTAAATCCATCGTTTTTTTGCCCACAACGCCACCCCAGTTTGGACCCAGCCATATGCAAATCAGTCTTGACCCTGTGCCCCATGGGAACAGTCCATACCGGACTGCCAGGCCAGGTCCTCCCTGGACCGGAAACAAGTATCCTGGGACCGGTTTTAGGGTATGTTACCCTTCTTCAGCCAGGCTAGCTTGAATCCAGTGGCACAGTGAGCAAGGGACCCACATCTGGGCATACCCATCCCACTTAGAGCGAAAAGTGTTACAGCAAACAAATGATGGACGGAATGCTGACAATGCAAACATTCTCCCCCAGTCAAAAGATCTGGGTTAAATCCATCGTTCTTTTGCCCACTGCGCCACCCCAGTTTGGACCCAGTCATAAGCAAATCAGTCTTGACCCTGTGCCCCATGAGAACAGTCCAGACTGAACTGCCAGGCCAGGTCCTCCCTGGACCGGAAACAAGCATCCTGGGACCGGTTTCAGGGTATGTCACCCTTCTTCAGCCAGGCTAGCTTGAATCCAGTGGCACAGTGAGCAAGGGACCCTCGTCTGGGCATACCCATCCCACTTAGAGCGAAAAGTGTTACAGCAAACAAATGATGGACGGAATGCTGACAATGCAAACATTCTCCCCCAGTCAAAAGATCTGGGTTAAATCCATCGTTCTTTTGCCCACTGCACCACCCCAGTTTGGACCCAGTCATAAGCAAATCAGTCTTGACCCTGTGCCCCATGAGAACAGTCCAGACTGAACTGCCAGGCCAGGTCCTCCCTGGACCGGTTTCAGGGTATGTCACCCTTCTTCAGCCAGACTAGCTTGAATCCAGTGGCACAGTGAGCAAGGGACCCACGTCTGGGCATACCCATCCCACTTAGGGCGAAAAGTGTTACAGCAAACAAATGATGGACGGAATGCTGACAATGCAAACATTCTCCCCCAGTCAAAAGATCTGGGTTAAATCCATCGTTCTTTTGCCCACTACGCCACCCCAGTTTGGACCCAGTCATATGCAAATCAGTCTTGACCCTGTGCCCCATGGGAACAGTCCCGACCAAACTGCCAGGCCAGGTCCTCCCTGAACCGGAAACAAGCATCCTGGGACCGGTTTCAGGGTATGTCACTCCTTTTCAGCCAGGATAGCTTGAATCCAGTGGCACAGTGAGCAAGGGACCCACGTCTGGGCATACCCATCCCACTTAGGGCGAAAAGTGTTACAGCAAACAAATGATGGACGGAATGCTGACAATGCAAACATTCTCCCCCAGTCAAAAGATCTGGGTTAAATCCATCGTTCTTTTGCCCACTGCGCCACCCCAGTTTGGACCCAGTCATAAGCAAATCAGTCTTGACCCTGTGCCCCATGAGAACAGTCCAGACTGAACTGCCAGGCCAGGTCCTCCCTGGACCGGAAACAAGCATCCTGGGACCGGTTTCAGGGTATGTCACCCTTCTTCAGCCAGACCAGCTTGAATCCAGTGGCACAGTGAGCAAGGGACCCACTTCTGGGCATACCCATCTCACTTAGGGCGAAAAGTGTTACAGCAAACAAATGATGGACGGAATGCTGACAATGCAAACATTCTCCCCCAGTCAAAAGATCTGGGTTAAATCCATTGTTCTTTTGCCCACTACGCCACCCCAGTTTGGACCCAGCCATATGCAAATCAGTCTTGACCCTGTGCCCCATGGGAACAGTCCAGACCGAACTGCCAGGCCAGGTCCTCCCTGGACCGGAAATAAGCATCCTGGGACCGGTTTCAGGGTATGTCACTCTTCTTCAGCCAGGCTAGCTTGAATCCAGTGGCACAGTGAGCAAGGGACCCACGTCTGGGCATTCCCATCCCACTTAGGGCGAAAAGTGTTACAGCAAACAAATGATGGACGGAATGCTGACAACACAAACATTCTCCCCCAGTCAAAAGATCTGGGTTAAATCCATCGTTCTTTTGCCCACTACGCCACCCCAGTTTGGACCCAGCCATATGCAAATCAGTCTTGACCCTGTGCCCCATGGAAACAGTCCAGGCCGAACTGCCAGGCCAGGTCCTCCCTGGACCGGAAACAAGCATCCTGGGACCGTTTTCAGGGTATGTTACCCTTCTTCAGCCAGGCTAGCTTGAATCCAGTGGCACAGTGAGCAAGGGACCCACGTCTGGGCATACCCATCCCACTTAGGGCGAAAAGTGTTGCAGCAAACAAATGATGGACGGAATGCTGACAATGCAAACATTCTCCCCCAGTCAAAAGATCTGGGTTAAATCCATCGTTCTTTTGCCCACTACGCCACCCCAGTTTGGACCCAGCCATATGCAAATCAGTCTTGACCCTGTGCCCCATGGGAACAGTCCAGACCGAACTGCCAGGCCAGGTCAGGTCCTCCCTGGACCGGAAACAAGCATCCTGGGACCGGTTTCAGGGTATGTCACCTCAACCAGGCTAGCTTGAATCCAGTGGCACAGTGAGCAAGGGACCCACGTCTGGGCATACCCATCCTGTTATAGGGATTCTGCACACACAGAGCTATGCACAGGATGATAGGACCTCGGAATATAGTGGTGAGCCTACCATAAGCCGTAGCACCTAAAACCCCAACCCAACTAGCCTTAGCGTCCCATTAGCAACAATGTACCAATGATTAGACAACCCAGAACACGGTATCTCTCTCTCAGGACTCGCAGAAGCAAGAACACTCTTTAGTCACTCACTCATACCTGTCCACAACGTGCGTAATAAGAGACACAGTATAGGTTAAAATGTTTATTTCAACTTACGTGCTCTAAGATACAATACACGTGTCAGTACTATCAGCATAATGCATAAGAATAATATAATCAGCATAGTTACAACTCCATAGAATACAAACGGGGACAGCATCTCATAAAGCAGTGGATATAGGGCTAAATGACCTTTCCACCCTCCCCGTGCTAGAAGCTAGTTTATTATAAAAACAGAAGACCTCTGGGCTTTGACTAGCGACCCCCCATACCTCAGTCTCTAGATGCAAAACTACATCAGCAGACAATCACAGCTCTTCTCCCTGGAAAGGTTTTCTCCAAGTGTCTCTAGAGCGGGAAAACCGCAATATTAAAAGCACACAAATTTCTCCATGGCAGCTGTACACAGTGTTATGTCTAGGTGCGAGGGACTGGCCAGATCAGCAGGAACAAGGGACGTTGTTTTTCGACCTTGTACATGTCGTGCAGACGTAGCCCAAAGTGAACAGGAGAAAAAGTGAAAGACAGAAACGCAGACAGTTCTAAAATAACTTGGCAGGAGCAGAGGTCGGTAGAACAACGGCTCAGAGTAACGTGTGCAAAGAAAAGCATCATGGCAGCCAGGCCTAAGGCAACGTAGCAAGGCAGGCCAGGAGGCCACAAACCACAAGACACCCTCCCCTGGACAGTCCATCGGCCAAGACAAAGTTCAAATGGACCGAGCAGAACAGAAACGTCTATAGTGGAGGTAGTCCTCATGAAGGACAACGAATGGGAGAGAGGGAAGAAAAAAAAAAAACATTCGATGAAAAAAGAGAGCCAGAGAGGCAGTTCACAGGAAACGAAGGCCATGTCAATCCAACAGCGTGTACGTGCAGAAAAACGCTATAGCATCCAAGAGGACATCATTGGAATCGTCAGAAAACATAGACGGCATCCAGTCCAACAGATCAAAGCAGCAGGAATGCTCCTCGCAGGAGGGAGCATCCAAAAGCAATGCGGGACAACTTGCGTGATACTCAATATAACTTTGTTGGAGGAGATTCTGAGCGGCCGCCCAGATATCCCATTGCGCCAAAATCCCCAGTGCAGCCGCACACGTCATGTACCCTGCAGCGGAACAGTCCCGTTCATGGGCCTCTAAGGGACCCACCAACCGAACAAAATCCGGGACAGACAACGACGAATTGGAGAGGCAATAATCCATAGTCCAGGTGAAAGGACAGCGGATGCAAGACATCACAGGTTGCACGCAAGTGAAATACGCAAAGCGAAAAGAAAGGGTATAGGACACACTCAGTGTCGCCAATGGCAGAACGTCGAAACCAGACAGGCTCGCTCACGGAGCAGCTGGAGGCGTCCGGGGTCGAGAAGGGCCCATTGGGGAGCAGCCATTGCGGAGGAAGCAGACCAACAGCAGAACACCAGCCGCCAAGGCAAGGATTAACGGAAAGCCACCAAAGACGCTGGAAAAAATTGAATGAATAAACGCCGGTATCACACCAAAAATAGTTTGGAATGTGGACACAAAGCCAGACCCCACCACCTTAAAAAAGTGCACCAGACCTTCAGTGCTAGATGCGTTAAAAATACGGTGAATCAATTCACCGAAATGTTGTGGGAGGTTAGTGTTCAAAAGGGCCTGTATTTCACTGTGGGTACTTGCCACCTGGAGAATGAATGTCTCCCGGGCGGATGTGAGCATAACCTCCTGGTTCAATAATAGCGCCTTTATTCTGCTCAGTTTATTGAAAAACGCCTTCATGGTAGGAATGGAATGCCAAATATAATTATCTATGATGTCGTGAGGGGGAGGAAAAAGCACATTCTTGCAGCAGACAACCCTGTGCGAAACCGTAACAATATAGGGTATGCCGGCCTGCATGCCACAGCAGTCTTCGTTATTCAAAAGCAAATAGCTACCATTAGTAAGCAAAGTAAAGGTAGGAGAAATAGCAGGAGCAGGAATACCCTTCAACACACAAGCAAGATTCGGAGCGGAAACGTTACAAGCTCCGTGTAACTTAATATGTTTACAAACAAGGGAATGACCCACAGTTGAATCGCATGACTCCCCCGTGAGAAAAACTTCCTTTCCGTCTCGAAGGCATTTATACATGAAAGGGAGGGACCAAAGTTCATGCAGGAAGGCACTACCCAAGGGCTGGAAACGGCCCACAGGATAATGTTTCATGCACGAACTAAATTCAAACAAGGAAAAAGGCAAAGCGATAACCCCATGAACAAGCCACACAGCAGAATCCAATTCTGCCACAGAGAATGGCAAGGGCTCCACTTTCTCGATATGTAACAGAGTGTAAGCTGCATCTTTCATGGACATGAACTGCTGTTTGTCAGTTAAATTAAAAGGCAGAAATAAGGCAGTGGTGTTCAAAAAATGCCAGGGAACTTTACCCAACTTAAGTGTCTGCAAAGTCCACGCAAACTGCATAACAGAACGTAACTGATTTTGACCATGATATAACACAGAAACATCATCTTGTACAATATCAACAACAGAGGACACAATATTCTCTAACGTGTAAATGCGGGAAGACAGGGTATTAATACTATTGTCAACAACAGCAAGCACCTTTTCCATATTTGCTTGGTCTATCTCCCGTAGACGGGAAGCAGCTTCCATTTGCGACAGCTTCCAGAGTTCATTATAAGCTTCATAAATGAATCTCTTCGGTCGTGGACCACGAGGTCCCAATATAAAGTCGGACAGATCAATAGTGCCTGATAGGAGGGACAAATGTTGTTTAACAGAGTCTAGGGAAGAATGCTGCAACCATTGTTTACATAATTTACCAACAGAATATGTTGTGACAGTACAAGAGTCTGAAAACCTAGGATCGGGCCTGTCCTGTTTTTAGCCGGGGACTGAGTCGTGAAAACGCAGTTGGCACGCATTAGATGATATGGGCCAAGCCAACCAGGGTGACTGAACAAGCGTAGAAACATTAAACAAATTGTTCTGTAACAAAGCCTGCAAAGTCGCAAGGGACATATTAAGGTGCAAGCTATTGTTTGTAGTGGAAGACAGGGATGGAATGGAAGGTGTGTTTAATTGTTTGGTGGTAGCCAAGCCCCAACATGTAGTCTGATAGATGGAAGTATTCAGAAATATAATTTGGGCCGGGATAAGGCAAGCACGATGCAAGGCCTCGGTGCCTTGCACCTGCCATGGTTTTGAGCCCCAGATTGATTTCAAATCCACAGTGTCCTTCCATTACTCATAACCACTCACAGCTAAGGCGCTCAAAAATGAACCCGAATATAGCAATTTGGTGTGGGTCAACATGATTTTCTGAGTGGATGGTGCTGTCAGTTTAAAATAATAGGACCCAGGGTTCGATCTATTAAAATCAGTGAAATATGTAAATTTATTTTGAAGAGTCTGGGAGCTACCCGGTAAAGGGTTAGGGCAATGTTCCCATTGGGTGTAGCCAAAAGGACTACGCAGTGCACTTGGTTTATGGACAAAGTGGTTGCCCCAATGCTGATAGCAATACAAATCAGCATAATTCGCAGAATTCATGTACAAATCTTCAGCATTAAAGGAAGCATAATATTTTAAATCAGCAAACAATGCTTCAACTGCATGCACATCCCAATCGTCAGAATAAATATTACGTTTTACAACATCACCCATCGAAACACGAAGGACATTTGGTACATTAATAATTTCTGTCGGTCCATGTATTTGAAAATTTACCGCATCCCATACGATGCCATCAGCAACTGGAAAAGCTGAAATGTTCACAAATGTGTGGTCACGCTTCATGATGTGAGATGAGGAATGTGGAGCCAAAGTTCCAGCAACACTGTTCACAGCAGAGCGTTCCGGTAGATAGTGACCATTGATGAGCAGAAAAAACACTGTGACAAAGCCAATGGACATGAACAAAAAAATGAGGAACAGCACCAACCAGATGTATGTCCAGGGGGGAATCAAAAAATTGTCTCTGAACCAGGATACAAAAATACTGAACTTGGACGGGACAATGGATGAGGTGGAATCCGAGTCAAAGGAATAACGTGTTGGGCTCAGCGGCGTTGTTGGTAGGTGTGCCACCGATTCGGTATCGGGATAGGTATACTCGTTCTCGTCGATGCAGCGGGAGACAGGGGGTTCGAGTATACTTTCAGGCAAATCAACCATCTCAATTGTAACATCAGTGACCGTTCGGGCAGGAGGGCCACGAACACAAGTCCGGTAAATGGCAGGACAAGAGACCGCTGGTGTAACACTATTCAGGATCGGCCAGATGTTGTAGCTTGACATTTTCCACTGAGATGTATCTGTTCTCCTTGCGACCAGGAAGCGGTGGTAAGATGACTGTACGTGTTCCCTTCAAGCCCAGGACTGGAACCGGTGCACGATAAGAGGGCCGAATTCTTTCTTGTTCTCCACCTTCTCACGAACCAGATCTCCAATCTTCGGAAGCCAGCCGGCAACCGGAATCTGCAGAGCAGGGTCTGTGGCTGAAGGTAAATGTGCGATTGCAAGTTTGTCTCGGGTTTCTTGTAAGTCCTGTAACATAGTAGAATGGTTATCTACATCAAACTTGGCGATTTGCGCCGCCATGTCTAGACCATCAAGGTCAGGCACAAACATTCGTATGCCAAAGAGCATTTCGTATGGGGTCCGCCCACCCAGAGGTCTTCTAGGGAGATTATTAAGTGCACGTTGTACAGTATACAAGTGGGCCAGCCAGTTCCTGCCAGTACCTAAGACCCTAGCTGTCAAGGATTGCTTTAAGTCACGGTTCATTCGTTCAACGATCGAGTTGCCCTCAGGCCAATACGGAGACGAAAATTTCACCCGCACCCCCAGTGAACCCATTGCGTCCTTGTAAGCCTTAGAGGCAAACGCTGGACCTTGGTCAGAATGGAAGGTGCCACAAGCGAAAATTCCCACAAAGACACGCAAATCCCTGATGATATTTCGAGCGTCAGCACTCCGTTGTGGCCAGACCCAGATGAAACGTGTGCACGAGTCCACTGCCACTAAGATATATTTATAGGCAGTGTCTGAAGAAAATGGACAGCAGTGATCAAGGTAAACACACCCAAAGGGTCTGTTAGAAATGCAGAGCGAGGTCTGTGGTGGTCGTGTAACCGTGGAAGGCTTAATCTGTTGACAAACGTCACAAGAAAGCACATAAGTACGGGTGTCTTTGTATAAACCACGCCACCAGTAACGCTGCTGCAAGATGGAAACGGTCGCAGACACTCCAGCATGAGCCGAAGCCATGCCTTCGTGCGCTGCCGTGATCAAGGAAAATCTGCGGTCTGCGTTGGGGATCAGCCGATCACCAACGTCGGGTATTGTTACATAAGGAGCCTGTTCGGGACCTAATTGATAAGAATATTTGGAAGGAAAACCCCTAGGGTAATTAGCACCTTCCTTTGTTGCAGCAATAGCTGCCAATATATCGGTGTCAATTTTTGACATGGATCTAGTAACTGCCGCTACTGAACACGTGACTACTGCTGATCTGGCAGCTTCGTCTGCCAGACCGTTACCAACAGCGTGTGCGCCCACCCGCTGATGGCCTAGGGTGTGAACCACCTGTGTGAGTGGCAGATGTTGTCTCAATTCTGCCACCCGAACCCAAAGCATTTTATGCTTGATTGTGCTACCTTTAGTGTCTCTATAGTCGTTTTGCGACCAAAAGAACAGATTGTCATTGTAAGATTGAACACAGTAGTAAGAATCGCATACAATGAGAGTGGTCACATCCGGATTAACGAACTCGAGCGCAAGCAACAATGCGCGCAGCTCGGCCAATTGTGCAGTACTGTCCCCGAGTGCCTGAGTGTGCACCACAGTGGATTTGAACTTTCCGTTCACAAAGGTACCTGCAACAATAGCACATGTGGCTGAATAAGCATGCTTGGACCCCGTGGCCGGTTTTGCCGAACCATCGGTGTAGATCACACAGTCGTAATCCTCAAGCGGGAGCAATGACAGAGGAGGAGGATGAACAAATTCATACTGTAAAAACTCCTGAGTCTGTAGAGATGAATCAAAGATGAAAGTGACATCCGGAGACGTCAAAGAGGTTGCCCATTGAATCCAACGGGGGTGCAACGCCTTAGAGATCGGGACACTCGCCTTTGTCACTGCCTCTAGGGCAGGATATGGTGTTACCACCAGAATGCGCTTTCCCTGTGCCAGTGCGCGTTCCTTTAGAATTGCCATCTGCACTGCAGTCAGAACTTTCTCCACAGATGAAAAGCGCATTTCTGCGGAAGTGTAAAGATGTGACTTGTATGCGATGGGTACTGTGTCACCTTCGTTAAAGGTTAAGTACGTGAAACCCACTGCCCCCGGAATTATTCTAATCACCAGGTTTGTGTGGTTGTCACGCGTCAACAGGTATTTAGACTCAAGAAGGTCTGTCTGCAAAGACTGCAGAATGGAGGAATGCTCCGGAAGCCAGCAAGACTTCGAAAAGTTAGGTTGTATCAAGGCATACAGTGGCTTGATACGCTGGGCGTATTCGGGAATGTAAGTACGCCCGAAGTTCAGAAAACCCAGCAAAGACTGAAGTTTTTTCAGAGTAGTAGGAGGGCACAAAAGTGCACATTTTTCTAGGAAGTGGGGGGCTAATCCCTTACCTTCATTGTTGAGCTCGTAGCCCAAGAACAAAACAGTAAATTCAGCAATGTGAGATTTAGCAAAGTTAAACTTGTAACCTTGAACCGCAAATTCTTAGAATAATGCGGTCGACTCGGGAGAGATGCGGGAATAGTTCGTCATCTGTCAGATAAATGTCATCGACGTACGAACAAGCATCTGGGTCGATACCGTCTAACAAAGAGACAACACGGGCGGCGAATACGCCGGGACTGTTCTTATAGCCCATAGGTAAACGCCTGAATTTGAATAATTTACCACCGGAGGTAAAAGCGCTCCATTGGCTACTCTCCGGGGCTAAGTTGTGCGTGTAGAATCCATTGGAGAGGTCAAGTGTTGTTTTATATTTTTTACGAACAAGACTGTCTATAAGCGCAGAACTGTGGGTATTTTGCACCGCAAAGGTCCGACAATGAGAGTTGAAATGCCGGTAATCCAAAACTAAGCGGTACGATCCATCGGGTTTAGAAACCGCGAATAGGGGATTATTCATTGGTGATACACATGTTTCAATTACTCCCTGATATTCTAACTGAGTCAGAATTTCAGAAACGGGGCCTTTGGCTTCCCGTTTGATGGGATATTGGGGTTGTGGCTGTGGTAGGGACCGCAAAGGTATTTCATGGGGGGGAGAGTCTTCATCCCAGCCCACGTGGTTGCGGTATAACGCAGGAGCCAGGGACACAGCCCACTCAGCTGCAAGAGCCTCCGCTTTGTCCTTTGGGACATGTCGAGAAAAGCTCGGAAGGATTACCTCCTCCCCTTTACGTGCAGCAAGAACGAATGGGGGCGGCCAATCCGCCTCCGCTAACAAAATGTCGTACGAAGAGGTCAGATTTTCCCAAAAAATCCCTTTAATTACACGCTGTATATCACCTTCAATTTGGAGAACAATATTATATAGTCTGTCAGGGGGTGCCACTCTGGTGTCAGCTGTCTCAACAGTAATGAATGTATCAGTTGCTGTCGCCTCCACATGAGGACGTAGTGCCTCCCGCACTATGGTAACTTCCGCGGCGCTGTCTAGGAGGGTCACTGCCCACGTCCCGTTCAGGAGTCTCGTTCTCACCGTCTGTGGCATATTTCGCTGTTACAGCGGCAACTTTCTTCTTCTGAAATTGTGGGCGAGAACGTTGAAAGTCTTCTGCTTTCCCTCTGACCTGTTGTCGAGGTTGGTCTCGTCCCTGGGGAGCCTCTCGACCCCTTCCTCTATCCTGGCGATCTCCTCCACCGGCCTGCGAAGTTGTCTGTGCCTGTGAAGAACGAGGAGAACGCGTATCAGGGATCTGAAACCTATCCGGAGATTTAATTCTCGCCCTATCGCGTAAATCATAAGTGCGTTCAGAAGAGACTGAAACCGGGGATGCGCCTCTCGACCCCGGCTTCTTTTGTTGCTTACCCTGTTTTTCAACCTCCAGCTCTTTTTAGTGAAGACTGGTTTCTCATCTTTCTCAGATTGAGATTTGGGTTGTTGTTGTTGTTGCGATTGTGTTTGCTGTTTTGCAAAAGGCTTATTGCCCAGGCTATTTCTGCCAATAGTTTTGTAAGCCTGGGCAATAATTTTCGGTAATTCGCGCGGCTTGTCCAATTCTGGGACCAAAGCCAAAGCATTAGCTACTTGAAAGTTCACTGCATCGCCCTTGACATTCGCAAGGATCAACTCAGCTACTACGTCGAACACTCCCACCAGTCTCATCCCTAATTCCACAGCCGCTTCAGGGCCATGTTCATCCTGCACTCGTTTAATTACAGAGGGGAGAACCGTCATGGAAGGAGTGCCGAAACACTTCGAATACACTGCTGCAAATACCCTACCCCAGTTGTTGCATGCTGTCAACTCGGGGATTAAGTCTTTTGGCAAACTAATCGTAAGAATTCTATGTTTATCCACCGGTGTTGTGTTTGGAAAAACTGCCTCCAGCTGGTCAAATTTCTCTGCAAGCCAATAAGGAAAATCATCCCTATTTTGTGGGCGCTTGCCCATCACCGAGTTCACCATGACAGGACTTATGGTCATGCCGCCTGCACCAGCTGGATGGCCCGCAACTCCAGGTGGGGCTCCCTGGATGTTGCCTGTAACATATTGCACTAAGGCTCGATGCACTCGCACTAAAGCCGAATACATGTTGCGCAGGTCCGCGACTGGTATCGTCATATATCGCGGATGTGGGGTGTACCCGGCCAAAACAGGCCAAATGGCCCCATCAATAGATAAGGGGCCTAAACGAACCGTGGTAACCGGTTGGGGGAGGGTGCCATCAAACCAAACACGGTGCTGCCATGCCGTGAGCGGTACTTCAAGATTCCTATAAGGTCTATAGACAGCAGGAACCGCGGTGGCATGGAACAAATTATCGTTCGCGTCCACCGCTGGAAAGGTGACCCAAGAGTAGAACACCTCAAAGTGGAAAGCCGGATCGGCTTGAACCACAAAGATCAGATCGACACCCGCGTCAGGCACTCCATACACTGTCAAGTGAGCCCGGAGCGCTGCGCGGCTATGTGCCGCAATTTGAACAGCCATTTTTGGCTAGAAATAGTCGACAACCTAAAAGGAGGCAGCACAAATAGGGTTTTGTGTATGAAACCTTTTAACAACTTCAAGCTTGAAAGAACCTACAAAAACATCAATATAGGAGGTATCACCGTCACACACGCTTCCGGAAGCGTAGGTGAGGGGAGTTGTGCACAAGCACTACTCAAGCGTCTCGCAGATCAGCCCCACGTTGGTTGCGCCATGTTATAGGGATTCTGCACACACAGAGCTATGCACAGGATGATAGGACCTCGGAATATAGTGGTGTGCCTACCATAAGCCGTAGCACCTAAAACCCCAACCCAACTAGCCTTAGCGTCCCATTAGCAACAATGTACCAATGATTAGACAACCCAGAACATGGTATCTCTCTCTCAGGACTCGCAGAAGCAAGAACACTCTTTAGTCACTCACTCATACCTGTCCACAACGTGCGTAATAAGAGACACAGTATAGGTTAAAATGTTTATTTCAACTTACGTGCTCTAAGATACAATACACGTGTCAGTACTATCAGCATAATGCATAAGAATAATATAATCAGCATAGTTACAACTCCATAGAATACAAACGGGGACAGCATCTCATAAAGCAGTGGATATAGGGCTAAATGACCTTTCCACCCTCCCCGTGCTAGAAGCTAGTTTATTATAAAAACAGAAGACCTCTGGGCTTTGACTAGCGACCCCCATACCTCAGTCTCTAGATGCAAAACTATATCAGCAGACAATCACAGCTCTTCTCCCTGGAAAGGTTTTCTCCAAGTGTCTCTAGAGCGGGAAAACCGCAATATTAAAAGCACACAAATTTCTCCATGGCAGCTGTACACAGTGTTATGTCTAGGTGCGAGGGACTGGCCAGATCAGCAGGAACAAGGGACGTTGTTTTTCGACCTTGTACATGTCGTGCAGACGTAGCCCAAAGTGAACAGGAGAAAAGGTGAAAGACAGAAACGCAGACAGTTCTAAAATAACTTGGCAGGAGCAGAGGTCGGTAGAACAACGGCTCAGAGTAACGTGTGCAAAGAAAAGCAGCCAGGCCTAAGGCAACATAGCAAGGCAGGCCAGGAGGCCACAAACCACAAGACAATCCCACTTAGAGCGAAAAGTGTTACAGCAAACAAATGATGGACGGAATGCTGACAATGCAAACATTCTCCACCAGTCAAAAGATCTGGGTTAAATCCATCGTTCTTTTGCCCACTACGCCACCCCAGTTTGGACCCAGCCATATGCAAATCAATCTTGACCCTGTGCCCCATGGGAACAGTCCAGACTGAACTGCCAGGCCAGGTCCTCCCTGGACCGGAAACAAGCATCCTGGGACCGGTTTCAGGGTATGTCACCCTTCTTCAGCCAGGCTAGCTTGAATCCAGTGGCACAGTGAGCAAGGGACCCACGTCTGGGCATACCCATCCCACTTAGGGCGAAAAGTGTTACAGCAAACAAATGATGGACGGAATGCTGACAATGAAAACATTCTCCCCCAGTGATAAGATCTGGGTTAAATCCATCGTTCTTTTGCCCACTACGCCACCCCAGTTTGGACCCAGCCATATGCAAATCAGTCTTGACCCTGTGCCCCATGGGAACAGTCCAGACCGAACTGCCAGGCCAGGACCTCCCTGGACCGGAAATAAGCATCCTGGGACCGGTTTCAGGGTATGTCACCATTCTTCAGCCAGGCTAGCTTGAATCCAGTGGTACAGTGAGCAAGGGACCCACGTCTGGGCATACCCATTCCACTTAGGGTGAAAAGTATTACAGCAAACAAATGATGGACGGAATGCTGACAATGCAAACATTCTCCCCCAGTGAAAAGATCTGGGTTAAATCCATCGTTCTTTTGCCCACTACGCCACCCCAGTTTGGACCGAGCCATATGCAAATCAGTCTTGACCCTGTGCCCCATGGGAATAGTCCAGACCGAACTGCCAGGCCAGGTCCTCCCTGGACCGGAAACAAGCATCCTGGGACCGGTTTCAGGGTATGTCAGCCTTTTTCAGCCAGGCTAGCTTGAATCCAGTGGCACAGTGAGCAAGGGACCCACGTCTGGGCATACCCATCCCACTTAGGGCGAAAAGTGTTACAGCAAACAAATGATGGACGGAATGCTGACAATGCAAACATTCTCCCCCAGTGAAAAGATCTGGGTTAAATCCATCGTTCTTTTGCCCACTACGCCACCCCAGTTTGGACCCAGCCATATGCAAATCAGTCTTGACCCTGTGCCCCATGGGAACAGTCCAGACCGAACTGCCAGGCCAGGTCCTCCCTGGACCGGAAACAAGCATCCTGGAACCGGTTTCAGGGTATGTCACCCTTCTTCAGCCAGGCTAGCTTGAATCCAGTGGCACAGTGAGCAAGGGACCCACATCTGAGCATACCCATCCCACTTAGGGCGAAAAGTGTTACAGCAAACAAATGATGGACGGAATGCTGACAATGCAAACATTCTTCCCCAGTCAAAAGATCTGGGTTAAATCCATCGTTCTTTTGCCCACTACGCCACCCCAGTTTGGACCCAGCCATATGCAAATCAGTCTTGACCCTGTGCCCCATGGGAACAGTCCAGACCGAACTGCCAGGCCAGGTCCTCCCTGGACGGGAAACAAGCATCCTGGGACCGGTTTCAGGGTATGTCACTCTTTTTCAGCCAGGCTAGCTTGAATCCAGTGGCACAGTGAGCAAGGGACGCACGTCTGGGCATACCCATCCCACTTAGGGCGAAAAGTGTTGCAGCAAACAAATGATGGATGGAATGCTGACAATGCAAACATTCTCCCCCAGTCAAAAGATCTGGGTTAAATCCATCATTCTTTTGCCCACTACGCCACCCTAGTTTGGACCCAGCCATATGCAAATCAGTCTTGACCCTGTGCCCCATGGGAACAGACAGACAGCAAAGTTACTGAATGCCCAAAGATGTGACGTTTCTGACTGTTTTTATAGGCCCAAACACATAGGATGCAGAATCATAATATACGTAACACAAATTAAGCATAGTCTAATTGACCAGTTAGCGGCGGCCTAAGCAGCGCCATACCAATTAAGGGCCGAAGAGTACTGTTGCTGACCACGTGTCCCAAGTGGGCAGCTTATGGGACTTTCCACTATAATGCAATATAGTATGTTGGTATTTTTCCATAACCTGTGCACCAGAAACATTTCGCAATACAATATGCTGATATGTGCGATATGCTAAAATATCTGTAGCTAAGCATTTCTATTTTCGGTTCTTTGTTGTGCAAGCCTTGCGTTACAGTAGCAGCTTTACTTAAGACAAAATGGCAACGTACAACCATTTTGTGCAGTGACTTCTTGTGTGTTTGACATAGCGGGGCCCAAGGAAATAGATTTCAAGCATTTGGTATCACCAAAGAAAGCTGGTTTCTACATTGCCCCATCTGATACCAAATCACACATGGGAGTCTTTCTCAGTACCATCTCTGCCCCTTCGTCCTCGTGTGTGTGGTGTCTTTTGGCACTACTCTTTGGCATGCAGCGGGTACAGCTTGCAGTAAAGGCTGCACAGCACGCTGGGCAAACGTTGATCATGATACACAGTGTGATCAATACTGTTATTATTATAATGATCACCTCCAATATCCATGATCCCCAGCCTTGTAGCCATAGTATAAATGTTTCCCATACCTCCCCGGTATGTATGTCGCGTGCTTCGTCCCTAACCTTATCTATTTCGTCTATAGCCTTGTGTATATTCTGACTGTTGTCAGGTATATACGAACAGCACTGCTGATGGATGGCTTTGCATACTCCCCCCTCCTTAGCCAGAATCATGCCTAACACAACCCTATTCTGTATCACTACTGCCCTCATGGCAGTGAGTTCTTCCGTGATGTTACCTAAGGCTGCTGCTGTTGAATCTGCCAGATCCTCAATCATCCTTGCTAACTGGTGGATCCTTAGTGAGGTGTATACTATTCCTGCACCAGGTATCATCACCCCCAATGCTGTCATTGTGTCATCTTCCCATTCAGCTGTTCTCCTAACCTTCCCTGGCCGCCATCCACGGCGCTCAGCCTGCTCTAGGTCAGAGAAATGGGTTATCTGGGGCAGGAGGGAGGCAAGGTAACAGCTGCCATACCATCCTGGGGGCAAATAGAAGTATGCCCATTGGCCACAGACAAAGAACAATCCCTTGAAACCCACTAGGCCTGTTGATGATCGCTGACCATTGTTCCAGATCCGTGATAGTCTAGTTTTGTGAGTGCAGTTACTTTCGCCAACAAAAACGTGGGTGTTGCCTAACTTGTCTCTTTCGTCTGCAAGTCCTAGCACTTCATCATTCCGTCTGTTGCATTCCCTTAATCCTTGCTCACCCTGTCCTAGGACTAGTTGTGAAATTGTGCATGCCACCTGCACAGCTGTCTTTCTAGGTGCTATCCACCTATCATTCTTAATGCATGATGGTGCGGTGAGCTGTGTTTTTATCCTAAATCTTGGGACCTTTACCTCAGGCCCTTTGTCTCTTCCAGCGCTCTTTTCCCACTCCTCATTCCTTGACGTTTTGCCAAATTCATTGAGCATTACCTGGTCTCTTTTTGTCGGCTGCATGTCCATGCATGGCACTCTCTGTGTCTTAGGCCTTGCTGTTGCCAGTCCTACTGCTAACCCTTTTTCTGGAGCTGCGCTGCCAAGGACATGTTATGCTGTTTGACGAGCATATCACGTATCAGGACACAACCCACATATTTAGAAACAGGTAGGACATTGTAGCTCATGCTGTTTTCTGTGTCTGTTGGCAGGTGTGTGCAAACATAACATCCTGATATGTTCATAATGCGTACATACATTTTTAGCATTTCAACATACTTGTTTCCTTGGTATTCGTCCCATAATTCACGTTCCCCTTTTTTAGTGTCAACCTCCCCCAAAATGCCTTGGTCAGTCATGTTCGTTTTCCTTTCTCCGTATGTTACATTGGAGTCGCTCCCATCCCCCACCTGACCATTAAGGAACGGTATCTCCAGGTCCTTTGCATATATTATTATCAGTGCAGTCACTATTATTCCTGGGACTGGTGACAATATTGCCAGTAGTACTGTTGGCCATTTCCGTCCTTCTTCCCTTGGGCGTGGCATTGTGCTTATCAGTGTGTTCTTTCGCGTCCCGTTGTCCTTACTGAGGCAAATTGTTGGAGTCAATGTCTCTTACTACCTCGTCTCCTATTGCTCGGAGGACGGCAAGGTAGATCCCTGTCTTTAGCCCTTCGGCACCCGTGCCCGTATACACACCTGTGGGGGATAATAAATCAGGGAACTGGAGTGCGCTGTCCAGGCAGGCAAAAGCCATTTTACTTTGAAGTGGGTTCCTTGGCCAAGAGCTAGATAATATTGCAGGTGTTTCTAAGCATGGAGTCAAGAAGGTGATATGTACATAAATTCTATCTGGCGTTTTGTTTACTGTATAGCTCAATATTCTATCCATCCGTCCGGTAGCAGTTCCACTCCAAAAGGCAGTAGGGGTGCACTTATCAGGTGTTTTGGACCACAAACCGCACTAGGCCTAGCCCAGCCGCTTCCGTAGTCCGTAACAACCTGTCGAGTAGGCTTCGTAAGGAAGTCAAACTTGTCGGGCTGCACCTTGCAAAATTGCGTCTTGTTCACATTGGGATGTCTCTGATGATTGTTAATCCGCTGTTCTCTATTGCCAGTACTACACACTCTAAAACATCACAGCGTGTTGCTGCTATATCTTGCGTTGATGGTAGGTGTCCGAACGTTGGTAATGCAATGTCATACAATATCAGGTTCGTTAACCTGCTCAATCGCGGAGGGTTCGGCACAGCTATTCTCAAAACTCCTGTTATCTCTATGCCAGGGGACAATAAGAGTAAAACTGATCTTATAGTTATTAGCAGCCGTGTTTCCTCCACTTGTATGTTTACGAACCGGTGTTTCTTGGTCGTTATTGCTTGCATCTATGTCCAGGTGACAATGTTTACTTGGAGTTGTAGTTGAAGGAATTGTCTTTTGGTATCTAACTAGCAGGTCCTACACCGCTATCTGTCTAATTGGTGTATTTCCAGCAACGCTAAATAGCGGGCTCTGCATCTCCTAAGGGTCTATTGATGCAGACGCCAGCAACAATTCGAAAGGGGAACGTTGGTGCCTTGACGGTGTACCGTCAGAGGTTACTAGCACATGACAGTTGGCACTTTTGAAGAAAATTGTCGTCTTTGGAAGGATGATACCTGGGGCCTGGCCTGCTGTGCGCAGCAGGGAACTGCCTCTGGTATGTTGTTTCTTCTGTTGGAGGCCTGGCCTGCAGCGAGCAGGGAACTGCCTCTTCTTCAATTCTGTTCTGTTCTTTGCTGTCTGGTGGAGCGAAGGTTGTACCTGCGGGGTGCCTCGGATGCCACTGGAGGTGGTCGCGGAGCTTGTTCTCTGCTGTCTGGCCCTGCTGCTTTCTTAGTGTGGGAGCTGTGTATCCAGGATGTCAGTCAGCCCTTCGCACTTGACGGCTGTTGCAGGCATTAGGAGGACCTGGTGCGGTCCCTTCCACCTTGGCTGGAGGCATTGTCGTCGGGTGTGGGCTTTTACCCAAATCCAGTCGCCAGGCTGCAGGTCATGTGGCAGGGGTGTTGCTGCCTCTGGAAGAGCCTGCAGAACCTGGCGGTGTAGATAACGTAATGTCTCTGTTAGTTTCTTACAATAGCATAAAAGCAAATCATCTTGTATTGATAGCGGAGCAGTGGACATATGGCCTGCAATGTTCATAGGACGGCCAAATAAAATTTTGTGGGGGCTTAACTGTGTCACCCTATCTGGCGTGCTTCTCATTGCCAACAGGGCTAGTGGTAGTGCGTCTACCCTTGAAAGTTCAGTCGACGCACACATTTTTCCTATTTTGTTTTTGAGTACCCCATTCTTTCTCTCCACAGCACCCGCTGCTGGTGGGTGATAAGCACAGTGCAACTTTTGTGTGACTCCAAGCCCTTTACATATTCCCCCTATGATATGGGAAATGAACGCAGGTCCATTGTCGGAGGATAGAATGGATGGGATCCCAAATCTTGGGATCAGGTCTTTCAGAAGGCATTTAGCAACTGTGGGTGCATCACAGTTCTTTGTGGGATAGGCTTCTGTCCACTTACTGAACATGCATACTATTACCAAAACATGATTGTACTTCTGGGTGGGGGGCATGTCTATGAAATCCATTTGGAGACTCTCAAAGGGTCCGTGGGGTGGTGGGAAATGGCTAGGTGCAGTTGGTGTGCCATTTCCAGTATCATATTGTGCGCAAACAGTGCATTGCTTACAAAGTCTTTCTGCTGTTTGGCGGAACTTACAGTTGTACCAACATTGGGAGAACAGTCTGATCATGCCGTCCCGGCCCACGTGGGAGGGGCAGTGAAAGAGGCGTGCCATAGAGGGGAGCATTGATGAAGGTAGGCATATTTTTCCATTTGGTCCTGTCCATAACCCCTCCTTTGTTTGCACACACCCTCCTTTCACCCACTCCTCCTTCTCAGTTTCCTCGACCCTTTCCTGAATGTGTATAGGGTCAAAATGCAATGAATCATTGTTAGCATCTGAGTCCTTGTTGGTACTTATTAGTTGTACCATTGCTAGCTGGCAGCCTGTCAGCGCTATTCTCTTTGCTTCCCCATCAATGAATGCGTTGCCTTTTGAAACGTAGTCTTTGGAGGAAGTGTGTGCTGCACATTTTATGATAGCTATTTGTGAAGGTAGTAGCAAGGCTCGAAGGAGGTCACTGATCAATTGCGCGTGTTGTATTTGTTGGCCTGCTGATGTGAGGAATCCCCTCATTGACCACAGCTGGCCGAAGTCATGAACCACCCCGAAGGCATACTGGCTGTCTGTGTATATGTTTGCTCTTTTTCCTTTAGCCAATGTGCATGCCCTCGTCAGTGCCACAAGTTCGGCCGCCTGTGCGCTTTTGGCAGCCATCAGCCTTCCCCCTTCCAGTAGTTTGTTGGCGGTACCTACTGCATAGGAGGCCTGCAATGTCCCTTGGTCATCCCTCAGGCATGACCCATCTACAAACAAATCCCCTTGGGCATCTGGCAGTGGTGTGTCTTTTAGGTCCGGGCGCACCTTCGTATGCCTGTCTATAGCCAGTGCACAATCATGAAATGCATCATCTGAGGTCAGATCATCCAGGTCATACTCTGTTGGCAGAAGGCATGCTGGATTATGGGTGGTGCATCTCTTGATTACAATGTGTGGTGCTAATAGTGTCAGCTCGTACCTGGTGAGACGTGCATTTGTTAGGTGCTGGGTAGTGGATGTGAGGAGCGTGTCCAATGCATGGGGAACGTGCAGAACCATGGTGTGTGCCAACACTATATTTTCGGATTGTTCTACTGCAAGTGCTGCTGCCGCCACTGCTCGAAGGCAAGGCGGGAGCGCGGATGCCACTGGGTCTAGTGTGGCGGAATAGTACGCCACTGGGCGGTAGAATGAACCATGTTTCTGACTCAGTACACCCAATGAGCACCCTCCCTTTTCATGGCAGAACAGGTGGAAGTCTTTACTGTAATCTGGGAGACCTAGTGCTCCACTAAGTTCACTTTTGAGCTTGTGAAACGCCTGGTCACAGTCCTGCGACCAAGGTACCACTTCTGGGACCTCTTTGTGTGTTAGTGCTTGTAGTGGTTTGGCAATCAGGGAGAAGTTTGGGATCCAGTGCCGAAAGTATCCCGCCACCCCCAGGAAAGCCCTGACCTCTTTTTGTGTGCGTGGTCGGCGAAAGTGGGTGATGGTGGATATTCTGTCAGGTAGTAATTTCCTGGTCCCTTCGGAGAGTTCGTGGCCTAGATACTTCACAGCAGTGAGGCAGAACTGTAGCTTCTTTGGGGAAACCTTGTAACCTTTCAGTGCCAGATGGCACAGAACGGCAATGGTGTCCTTTGTACATGCATCCCTTGATGGTGAGGCCAACAATAAATCGTCTATGTACTGGATAAGTGTGGAGCCTTCCTTTAGCACCAGGGAGTCTAAATCTGTCTTTAATGCATTTGTGAAGATGGGGGACTCTGTATAGACTTGTGGGAGACGACACCATGTGAACCGTCTAGACCGGAAACTGAAGCAGAAATATGACTGGCTGTCAGGATGCAGGGGAATGGTAAAGAAGGCGGAGCTAAGGTCCAACACTGTGAAGTGTGTGGCTGTTACTGGGATGTTGGACAATATTGTTGCTGGGTTTGGAACCACTGGGAAGGACGGTACCACTATTTTGTTCAATTCCCTCAGGTCTTGGGTAAAACGATATACAGGGGCCCCATCCGGTCCCTTAGATGCTTTCTTTACAGGGAGTATTGGTGTATTGCATGGGCTGGAGCGTACCTCCTTTATTATTCCCTGCTTCAGGAGGTCCTGTATTACTGGTGCTATGCCTTCCTCCCCTTCTTTGGAAATCTTGTACTGTGATACTCTTGGGAGGCGTGCTCCTGGCTTCAATTTGATTTGTACTGGTGGATAGTTTAGTACCTGTCCTACATCATTGGCACTGGTGGCCCAGACTCGAGGTGGTACGCAGTTGCGCAGCTCTGAGGGTATGGTGGGGTTGGTGCACGTCATGAAAGCCTGCAACATCAGGCCATTTGACCTGCTTTCTAGAAAGACCCCTGTCGGTGAGCAGTGTATGGTGCATTGTAATTTACAGAGCAGGTCCCTACCTAGTAAGTTCACTGGGCAGAATCTACTAAGGATGAACTGATGGTTGACTGTAATGGTGCCTACTACTAATTGCAGTGGCTGTGTGAGATATTCATCTATTGGTTGTCCTGTCATTCCTACTGCCGTTACCTGTACTCCCGAAAGTGGCGCCTCAGGCATCAAACACGCCTTCAGCATTGATCTTTGAGCTCCTATGTCAATCAAGAATGGTACTATTTTGCCCAAAACTGTCCCCTCTACATATGGGCCGGATTGATCCACCGCTATTGCTGGAGCTATTAGGCAGTCTTCCACTTTCAGGCATCCCTAGAATAAATCTTGGGGTGGTGGTGGGAAATCGTCTCGCTGCACCCACCCATCCCTCCCTGTCCAGTCCTGATGTGCTGGGGGCATGTCGTTTGACCGGTACCCTTGCTGTTCAGTATTTCTATATTCTGCGCGCTGGGTGCTATGTTGGTACTGTCGCTGGCCATGTCCCCTATTCTGTGATCGCCCATTTTCCTCATTTTTCTTCTTTATTATTGGGCAGTCTTCCTTCCAGTGGTTGGGGTCCTTGCAGTAGAAGCAAGCTGTACCTGGTGGGGGTACGGATGTTGACCTGCCAGTGTGTGGTCTTCCTGTACCCTTTCCTCTTCCCCTGCCCCTGCCTCTGTTGTTCGAGTAAAATCTCTCTTGTGCTACCATCAGTCTAACCTTTTCTTTCTTCATTTTTTCTACCTCCATTGTCTGTGCATTTGCCTGATAATCAGAGCAGTATCTTGCTGCTGCCAACACCTTTTCAATTGGCTCTTGTTGCCAACAGACAAATGAAGTTTGTAGGTGTGCCTTGATAGGTGGTTTCAGACCTTGAACAAAGGTGGTGACAAATGCCGGCATTGCATCCCCCATAGGATTCTTTAGACCGCTGTTCTGCTGGTAAACTTGTAGAAGGCGGTCAAAATAGCTGTTCACAGTCTCATCATTTTCCTGTTTGGTATGTGTAATCTTATTCCAATCTACCTTATCCTCCAGAATCTTCTCTTTTAAGTATTTTACTACCTCCTTATACTTTTCTTCAACCTCATCTCCTGGTACTCCTCCCTTTCCCCTCCCTGGCTCCCCTTTTGGCCAATCCACTTTCCTTTTACAATCTTCCCACAAATCCTTTGGCACAATTATGTTAAATAATGTGTCAAAATCTCTCCATAACAGTCCTCCCAACACTGCCATTCTGTCTAATTCTGTGTACCACTTCATTGGTTCTTCTCTGAGCTTTGGGAAGTCTTTAGTAAAGCACATAATGTCTTGTCGGGACCAGGGGACATGGACATATGCCAATTCATTGTCCTCACTACCTGGCGGAGGTGGTATCTGTCGTAGGGGCATAATCATTGCCGGTGGTGCTGTTGTTGTGGGGGCCTGTGTCCCCGTGTAAGGGGTGAGCGTCTGGACTACTTCTAACACTGCAAATGTGTGCACCAGCTTCTTCCACTGTTGCAGCTTTTCTACCGCATATTGTAGTCTGTCTTTCATGTTTTCCTCTTTGTATGTTTGCAGGTCCGAGTCTGTGAAGCTGAACCTCGCTATATCCCAGTCATACTGTGCAGGTAGTGGTGGAACTACACCTGCAGTATCTGGGCCTGCGGCCTTTGTTCGTTGGACATAAGCATTGTGAGCTTGGGGACCCTTTTCCATTAACTGTGCTCGTGCTAGTGACAGGACTTTTTCTAAGTATGGTCTGTTGTGGTGTTGTGTGAAGGCGTCCACTACTAGTGTTCCTTCCACCATCTGTTGTAGTAACTCCTGGCATTTAACTGTGTCTGATTTCAGTATTCGCTTTTGTGCTGTGGGTGAGCTGTATGGGGATGAAGTAGCACTCTTTGTTTTACCTAAACTGTCTCGCCTATTCTGCGGCAGAGGCTGTTTAGTTCCTTCGACAGCCTGCTCTATTGTTGTAATGTGATGCATCGTTTGTAGCATGTATATACAAGCGTCCCATACCAGGGATTGCCACTGGCTTAATGTTAGGAGGTCGTCTGTTGACGTGTCGTCGAACTGTTGTAGCCATGCGCGATCTATTAGTTTTGGCAGCGTTATGTCTTTGTGTGCGCATTGAGCCAGCAGCTGTCTTTTTTTATCAGCATGTTTGCTGGCAGCGTTTACAGCTTCGTTCCTCATTAGTCGCAAGACTGCAATGTCTTGGACCGTGTCCAAGTCTATTTTGGCAGCTTCTTCGTTGAGAAGCCTGTGTGTTAAAACTCTAGCAGCTTTCTTCTCTACATCAGTTAGCTCAGTGGGTGAAGACGTAGGAGCGGAGGATGAAGTGTCATCGTCTGTTTTAGGGACGGGAGTTTGTAGTGCGCCTCCCATTCGTCCCATCAAAAGGTCCTCTAGTAGCGAGTCCTCTTCTCCCCCTCCCTCCTTCCTGTCTTGTTTTTCTTTTGCAACAGGAATACAAGGGTAGACTCCAACCACATTCATCACTATCTTCCTCCTATTCTCATTTATTTTCTGTTTTGCCATCTCATTTAACATTCTGTTCTTAACGTCTAGTAACTCTCTATGGACCTTTGATTTCACGTCGTTAGTTGCACGCATGTCACGCAAGACCAAGTCCCACTGATAAAAAGATTCCCACTCGGTCGGCCTGATCTTTTTCCCTTTTAATTTCAACATTTGTCTAAGATATGACAGCTTGTTTATGTCGTAAGTCCCATTACACGGAAATTGTAAGAAAGGGCAAGTAGGTCCTAAAAATAGCTCGTGCTGAATCAATCTGGCTCGCCATAGCGAGCGGGCGATTAGATTTTTCGAGCCCTGAATGTCAAAGGAGATAGAAATAAACTCAACTTGTTTCTCCATAGCTTCCACAATGGCAAAGCATTCAGGGGATACACACACCGGGCTGTCTGAGGCCTGCACCAATTGCTTGCTTGCCTGCCTGCCTGTTGTTGCACTGGGGTGGGACTCAGTCTCTCAGCATTCCCATCACCAAAGCAGGAGGACCAACCCTCCCAACGCCACAAAAGCGTCAGGAGACTCCTGCAGTGTGGGACGTGCTACCGAGGGAAGCTATCTATTGAAGTCAGTCAAAGGAGAGGTATTTGGTTTGATTTTTCTTCATCTCAGTCCCTTTTGCTTGAACTGGGTTTATTGCAGTGCTCCGTACTCGTTGAACATTTGGTCCACTCCTTATATTGCACCATTGTTTTTGCTGTTACACCTTGGGTCATAATAGGGAAACATAAAATTCAAACAAGCGCCCCAACAGCCACCACTACTACAACTATGGAAGCGTTCCTCACATGCGCAATAGATATCATCAGCAAAGAAATTGTGCTGGCAGAGTGCCGCCTCCTTACCTTCCTCTCAAACCTCACCCCATCTAATTTCACCAGGAGGGCGTTCGCCTAGCCCCACAAACTCAGACATAGGATTAGGAGCTCCAAATGAATTGACTGAAGGATGGGAGAATTACGAAAAGAGCCTGCTTACCTCAGAGATTTCTAAATTGCCCCGGCCTCACCTGCAGGTGATTCCCTTGGAGCCAAAAGTTACGGTAGTCACTCCTATTGTACAGGGTGCGGTGGGGAAAAGAAAGAGACAGGAAGCTGCATCTAAATCTAAACACCCTAGGGTCAAAATCAGCCAGTCCCCTAAAAAGAAAGACTCCAGGGGAGGGAAAAAGAAAAGGTGAGCATCACTCCGGACTTTCTTCATGAAACAGTCCTTGTTGCTTTGGACACAAAGCTGAAACCTATTTTGGAGCATCTCGCTGCTATAGAACTGAAGCTCAAGAAGCTAACTCAAGGAGGGCTAAACAGTACTGTCTTCAATTCGCCAGATGTTCCCCCTCCCGCGTCGCCATCAGGAGCAGTATCTGGGGAGATGCCGTGTGCTCAAGAAGGACTTCCTTCCATTCCATTCAGTCCTCTCTTATACCACTTTAAAGAGGGATTTAAAGTTTGAGATCAATGACTGACATGGGTAGGCTCCATAAATACCTGCCTTCATTGCCAAGTGCACACCTGCATAAGATTTTTTGAGGGAAGCATCAATATTCTTGTCAGTTTGGTCCTTCAAAATACTTTATTTAGCCATGGACGTTCTTCTGACCAAACTTGCCTTAAACAAATCTACTGGGACTACTTCCAGAAACCTCTTATCTCCTTCTTCTAAGGGATATAATTTTAACATTAATCTTGGTATGTTTTTCTTATCTGGGTCCTTACATTCTCTTAAGATGACTTTGGTGGCATGGTGATGACTAGGTAGAGCCAAAGCAGGAGTTTGTTGAAACTGCCTTAACACAAGCTCTGCAGAAGCGCTAGAAGATTGTGTCTTTTCTAAGGGGCAGAATGTGAAAAAAATCAAGAGGAAGAGGCCTCCTCTAAACTATGCCTCTTTCTTCTGTGCTTGCCCATAATAAATCAGGAAGATCACCACTAAGAATGCCCAGCAATCTCTGCCCCCAAACACCAAAAACAACCTCCTCGCTTACTTCCTTGCTTTTAACTAGAAAAAAAAGGTTGCGCATGCACACTGCAGAACATTTTACAGTGCACGCACGAAAAAAGGAAGCTATTAAGATATTTGAGCATGGCCAAATACACAGCACTTGCTCTCCTTATCTTTTAGTTATTCTTCCCCACGTCAGCCTGGGGAGAACGCTATTCACCTACCTGGTTGATCCTCCAATCACATCGCTCTCGCCTGTAGGACTGTCCCCAGTCTCCTCCAGGGATATCTTCCTCCTCCTGGGGTAAGCCCTCATGTTGCGCTGCCCATATCGCTTCTGTGTCAGGCACAGATGAATCCTGGGCACGATCGTAGCAGGTCTAACTCTGGCAAAGACCTGAATTCCCTATTCTTGTCCAAGTTATAGACAGGAGAAAAAAACAGGAAGTTGTATGGTTTCCATGACCCTTAAGATGTTCTGGGTATGAGCAGAGCTGTAATTTACTTCCTGTTTCTTTCTCTTGCAAGAGATGGCGACATCTTTTTTGTAATGACTGGGGCAACGACAAGGGATGTAGTGCTAGTTACACCTATACCTGGGAAATGTATGACCTAGCAGGCCCGGCTCCAGGAATTTTTTTTGGGGTGGGCCAAGGATGTATTCAGGTGGGCCACTGTGGGCCCGATTTGTCACTTTTTGTCTAGCCAGGCCTGCTTCAGGGCCCTCCTTTATCTCTCCTTAGTCTTACAAGGCCCAATAAAACACATTGGGCCATATTATCAAGTAATTGTGATAATGATCGCAAAGCGCGCTTAGCGCGTTTTTGTCTATCGCTGAATTACATCGCCGTGTTAGTGGCGTATTAGCAACGCTTTGCTAACAGGCGATGTTCAAACCAGCGATAGACGGCGATAAACATCATTAGCGTGTGAAATCAAGCGATGATTTCACAGCGCTAATGAAAAGCTTGTAAATATGGGAGTGTGGACTTAATCTGTCAATCCACCTCCCATTAAAAAGATAGCTAAGTCAGGATTTTACCTGACGTTAGATTCCTGCGATAACCGCGGTTAGCGCGGCTATTTTTATCGCATCGCCTGTCTGGGTCCGGCTTGTTAATAGCGCGATGTTGTCTTTGCGACTATTTTGCTGTTGTTTTGTGAAGGAACGCCTACTTTGCATCTAATTAGCGATGCGAGGCGTTAGTAAAACTGCTGCTAACATGCGCTAATGCATGTTAGTGGCGCATTGATGATATGGAGATAAATATATCGCCACTTTTCAGTCGAAAACGGCCGCTAAAGCGGCGATGTTGGGCTTGATAATATGCCCCATTCTTTTCTTTCCAAATCTCTTTCTAAATGCTATCACTATCAAAGTGTTTTTTCCATGTAATGTCCTTCGGATGGGAAGAGGAGGTTTCTGAGGTAGGAGTATCAGGCAAGTGACACTTCTTGGGTTCTCCCTCATGACCTCCTCCTCGGATTCCGTCACTGCCACCCTCCACCAGCGCCCCTCATCTCTCCTTAGCCCCTCCCCCTATTGACCTCCTCCTCGGACTCCCTCACTGCCACCCTCCTCCAGTGCCCCTCATCTCTCCTTAGCCCCTCCCCCTATTCACCTCCTCCTCCGACTCCCTCACTGTCACCCTCCTCCAGTGCCCCTCTTCTCTCCGTAGCCCCCCCTATTGACCTCCTCCTCGGATTCAGTCACTGCCACCCTCCACCAGCGCCCCTCTTCTCTCCGTAGCCCCCCCATTGACCTCCTTCTCTGACTCCCTCCGACCACCCTCCACCAGCGCCCCTCATCTCTCCGTAACCCCCTATTGACCTCCTTCTCGGACACCCTCACTACCGCCCTCCACCAGCGGCCCTCATCTCTCTGTAGCTACTCTCTCATATGCATTTCATTTGTTGTATAGCGCTACTCATATCAATGTAGGGTGGCACAGTACTTTACATCACGCACACATTATACAGAGACAATCAATCATGTAAGTATGTAAATCAGTCTACAGGGAATGTCACATAAGCCAATGAGGATTACAAGGTGTAGGAATCACATGTCATCCATACTGGTGGGCAGTATATTTTAAGAAGGTTTGGTCTGGAGAAGTACAAACTCTTGATTTAAAGCATACTCCAGTAGTTAGGGGTTGGCTTTACTGATAAAAATGTATATCTGCCCAAACAAACTCTTTTTTGCAACATTAGAATAATGAAAGACTGGGGAAGTTCTAACTATATTCACTGAAAAAACCATAGGTTTTAGGGACAGTTATAGTTAGTTGGACATTGCACTCGTACAAAACCCGTGAAATTCCCCCGTTATAGTTAGTTCAGGTAACTATAACTCGCGCCCCCGCAATGCACTGCTGATGACGTCACATATTACATCACTCATGACATGGTCAGTGACATCACTGATGACATCACTGATGACATCTCAAATGACATCACTGATGACATCATCCAGTGACTGTGTGTTTCTATAAAGTTTAAATATGTTTAATATATATAGGGAAAGGCGTATTGAAGAATGAGTGGGTGTATAAGTGTCTGAATGGATGATTTAGTAGGTGCGTGACTAACTCTATAAGTGAGTGATTAAACGTATCTTACTGAATGCATGGGTTAGTGACTAAACTGGGTGAATGTCTGTATCCGTCTGTCTGTTGCTGTGTAAGTGGCTGCATGGGTTTGTGAATAGCTACATGAGTGTCTATATGAGTTATTGATTGGTTGTCTGAGTATCTGTATGGGTGCCTGAGTGTTTGTGTGGGTGGGGTGTGTGCGACTCTGTGCATAGATGTGTGAGTGGGTGATTCACTGGGTGGATGGTTTCAAGAGTGCATCTGTGATAGACTGTATGGGTGGGTAAGTGTGTGTAAGAGTGTGTTAGTGAGTGAATGTATGTCCCAGTGGTACATGTGTGAGTAACTACATATGTGAAAGGCAGTATATATGTGTGTTGGAGTATATAAATAGCTATAAGCGAGAGTGTGTGATTCTGAGAGTGACTGTATGGATGAGTGTGTGCTTGTATCAGAGATTGTATAAGAGCGTAAGAATGTGCTAGTATTTGTATGAGTAAGTGAGCTGGTGTGTGTATAACTGTATAGGTGAGTAAATGGGTGTGTGCTTAATATTTTGCATGACTGACTAGGTGTGTGAGTACCTCTATGGATGAGTGGCGGTGTGTGAGTGTTTATATAGGTGTATGAGTGCATATAATAGTCCTGTACTGAGTGACTATAAGTATGAGTGACTGTACGGGTGAGTGAGTAGATGTGTGTGTGTAGACCTAAGAATCAGTGAGTGTGTATATAGTAATTGGTGTTGGAGTGTCTATGGTTTTGACAATGGCAGTCTGTAATTTACAGTGGGTGTATCAAAAGTTATATTAGGGTGTGAGAAGATGCATCAAATTATCACATGGATGATGTCATCAGTGATGTCATCAGTGGTGTCATTTGAGATGTCATCAGTGATGTCATCAGTGATGTCACTGACCATGTCATGAGTGATGTAATATGTGACGTCATCAGCAGTGCATTGCGGGGCGCGAGTTATAGTTACCTGAACTAACTATAACGGGGGAATTTCACGGGTTTTGTACGAGTGCAATGTCCAACTAACTATAACTGTCCCTAAAACCTATGGTTTTTTCAGTGAATTTGTAAGGTTTTTTAAATGCTAATTTCTAACTATAACGTGCCTGAAACCTATGGTTTTTTCAGTGAATTTCAAAGGTTTTTTAAATGCTAATTCCTAACTATAACATGTCTGAAACCTATGGTTTTTTTCAGTGAATTTCAAAGGTTTTGTAAATGACAATTTTTAAATGTATTAATTGTTATATTTATTTTTTTGATACTGATTTACTACATTTTTTTAAACTATTTATTTTTAGATATTTTATTTTTTAAAATACAATGTAATTACATTATACATTACATTACAAAATATACTTTCTCAGAATGAATTACTTTAGTTTAAATACTTTGCAAATAGGCAATAGACTTTTAAGTACAGTAGTTACAGTTGTTGCAATGGGCAACACAATTTCAAACACAATGCAACATTGAGCTCAATGTGAATTTCAAGTTAAATGCAATTAGTTACTTTATGGATTACTTTTCTAACCACAGGACTGGATCCTAGATTCAGTCCTGGGACATCTCCTGTAAACAGTTGAGTAAAAGCGTTTTGGTTACAGTAGTGATTTTTAAGGAATATTATTGTATTTTAAAAGTTGACACTTGGAAACTTTTTCACATAGAATCACCAATGTTATCCTATGGGAGGAAATTCACTTAGCAGGTAAGTAGTGTTATCGTTACTTTTTCTTACTCAGTGGTGGATCCTGGATCCAGCACTGGTGCATCTCCTGTAAACAGTTGAAAGAATGCGTTTAAGTCATACAGGCGATTTTTAAGGAATATTTGTAGTTTGTGAAAATCGACACAAACTTTTCTGCTGAAAACCAGACAATGGATTCCTATGGAAGGAAATACAAGTTACTGGTAAATACGGTTAGAATTACTTTTCAGGGTCAGTGCTGGGCTAAAAGATGCAGCACTGGGTTCTCTCCTGATAACAGGTGAGTAAATCGGAATTCGTAGTTCGGCTGATTTTAGAGGAATATTATAAAGTTCCAAAACTCCACACTTAGAAGAATTTCCAAGTGAAACCAGTCAATGTTAGCCTAAGGAAGGAAATTCAAGTTACTGGTAAGTACGGTTAGAATTACTTTTCAAGGTCAGTGCTGGGCTAAAAGATGCAGCACTGGGTTCTCTCCTGATAACAGGTGAGTAAATCGGAATTCGTAGTTCGGCTGATTTTAGAGGAATATTATAAAGTTCCAAAACTCCACACTTAGAAGAATTTCCAAGTGAAACCAGTCAATGTTAGCCTATGGAAGGAAATTCAAGTTACTGGTAAGTACGGTTAGAATTACTTTTCAGGATCAGTACTGGGCTCAAAGATGCAGCACTGAGGTCTCTCCTGATAACAGGTGAGTAAATCGGAATTCGTAGTTCTGCTGATTTTAGAGGAATATTTGTATGTTTCAAAAATTGACACTTAGAAACTTTTTCAGCAAAAAGCAGGCAATGATATCCTATGGAAGGAAATTCAAGTTACTGGTAAGTACGGTTAAAATTACTTTTCAGGATCAGTACTGGGCTCAAAGATGCAGCACTGAGGTCTCTCCTGATAACAGATGAGTAAATTGGAATTCGTAGTTTGGCTGATTTTAGAGGATTATTTGCACAATGGTGAAGGAAGGGGGTGGGGCCTGAGGTGACATGTCTGCAAACACGCCCTGTGGCGCGTTTTAAGTTGGAGAATTAATTCCTCCTCAATCCCGAGGGCCCCTAGGGGCCAAGTAGCGCACCAGATACCTCCAGTATGCGCCAGAGAGCTGAGTTGCAGAGAGGTGTTCAGAGGCCACGCCCCTTTTTGCACCTCTCTGCAACGCAGCTCTGTGGCGCTTTCTGGACGTACCTGGTGGGCTAGTTGGCCCCAAGGGACCCTCAGGATTGAAGGGGATTTAATTCCCCATCTTAAAACGCGCCACGGGCCTGTTTGCACACATGTCACCTGAAGCCCCGCCCCCTCCCTTCACCACTGTGCAAACGCGCCCCGTGGCGCGTTTTAAGTTGGGGGATTAAGTCCCCTTGAATCCTGAGGGACCCTGGAGTCCAACTAGCCCACCATGTACCTCCAAAAAGCGCCACAGAGCTGCGTTGCAGAGAGGTGTAAAAAGGGGCGTGGCCTCTGTACACCTCTCTGCAACGCAGCCCCTGGCGCATACTGGAGGTTCCTGGTGGGCTAGTTGGCCCCCAGGGACCCCCAGTATTCAAGGGGAATTCGTTCCCCCTCTGCAAACGCGCCAGGGGGCGCGTTTGCAGAGTGGTAAAGGAAGGGGGCGGGGCCTGCGGCACAATCGTTTAAAAAAAAAAAAAAAAATCCCGAAGGGGGACTGTGTGGCCCCCTTCCTTTTCCTTTTTTGGGCCCTGGGGACCCCATCCCCCAGGGCCTTACCCCTTTTTTTCTTTTTTTTAAAAGGAAACGGGAAGGGGGCCGCGTGGCCCCCTCCCGTGGCCGATTCCGGCCCCGGGCACCCCATCCCCCGGGGCATGGCCACACTTTTTTGATTTTTTAAGGAGGGGGGCTGCGTGGCCCCCTCCTCAGGCCTCCCTTTGCCCCGGGGACCCCATCACCCGGGGCAGGCCTTTATTTATTTTTTTTTTTTATTATTATTATTTTTTGGGGGAGGGGGCCGCGTGGCCCCCCTCCCGGGCCACCACTTGCCCCGGGGACCCCATCCCCGGGGCTGGCCCTCTCCGTTGGGGACTGTGGGGGGGTCCCCAATTCCCCCACGGTCCCGCCGGCTCCCCGCGTCCCTCGGGAGCCGGCATTGCTTTTCCACATGGGGAGCTGCTAAGATGCAGCTCCCCGTGTGGAAAAGCAATATGCTTTGAATTTTGGAAGAGAGAGCAGGTTTCCTGCTCTCTCTTCCAAAATCCAAGCAGTTTGCTATGACAGGACGGGAGCCGCGAGGCTCCCGCCCTGCCATAGCAAACTACAGTGTCCCGGGGGTAGGCACCCCGGGACACTGCAGGAGCCGGCCCTGGGGGTGGCGGTCCCCAGGGCCACCACAGGCTCCAGGAGGGGGCCGCGCGGCCCCCCTCCCCACATCTGCAAAGCCCCGGGGAGGTGGAGGTCCCCGGGGCTTCGGGGGTCCAAAACTGACCCCCATTTTAAATGTGTTAGTGCCCCGGGGAGGTGGCGGTCCCCGGGGCGTGTGGGGGGACTGGAGCCCCCCCCACACAGGTCATTTATATTAAAAAAGAAGCCCCGGGGCTGCGGGAGGGCGGAGAGCCCTCCCGCACCATTTTTTATTTAAAGCCCCGGGGGGTGGCGGTCCCCGGGGCTTGGGGGGCCTTAGAGGCCCCCCCATAAAATCTAAACCCACCCCCGCATGCCCCCGGGACTTGGGCCACCCGGGGGCAAATTAGCATCGAAGCGCGGGAGACTGCGCTTCGATTTTTTTTTTTATCGGCGGGATCCGCGCATCTTGCCGATTTTTTTTTTTAATGCTTTTTTCTGCCCAGGGGGTCATTGTGGGACCCCCTGAGCAGACCTAGGGGGTCAGGGTGTTTCTACCCTGCCCCCTTTGTGCGTTTTGCGCACTTGTTTCTTGTGTTTGTTTTTTTTAATCGGCGGGGTCCGCGCACCCTAAGCGCATCCCGCCGTCAGGGTGTTTCTCCCCTGCCCCCTTTTTGCGCTTTGCGCACTTGTTTCTGTCCCTCGGTTCTACCGAGGGACAAAATGGCTGCCAACACTTCCTGATTTGGAGTGTTGACAGCCACTTGACAGCCAATTAGCATGCAGCTCGTGATCGGGAGGGTACGCGGACCCTACTCGGCCATAGATATATATGTGACTTTACTTTTGATTTTCTCAGGAACTACTGAACGGATTTACACCATTTAAGCAAACGGCACGACACTGAACCAAGGGCTACCTCTTTGCCAAATTTGGTGTAATTCCGTTCAGCAGTTCGGGCTGTAGCTGCGACTAAAGGTTCCTATGGAAAAATGAATGGGTAAAACACGTTTTGGGACCCCCCTTTTTTCTCGGCCCCCGCTTGACGAATCACCCCGAGACTTTCAGGATAGGAGCGGACCGGAGCGCCCCAACAAGTTGGAAGCTTTCGCGAAGATTCGTCAACCGGCGCCAACGTTATTGCAAATAGAATGTTGCGGATTTCCTATGGAAAATAGGTCCTAACTATAACTATCTACTGGCGACCGCCAGTAGATAATTACAACACAAAAGGAAAAAAAGCTAAGTTCTAACTATATCATTCAGGTTTGCATGCAGCTCTTTGATGACAGTTCATAGGTCACTGTCCTATGATAGGATTGTAACTTCTGAACTGCCAGTAACACAAGAATCTCTGTGACAAAGACAGTAACCCACTGAGCTATCCACATAAAATACAGTTTATCTGCATTTCAAAACTACCAACAGACAAAGGATTGGCAGGATCATTAATCACCAGTTATCTGGACATTTGTATTGTCTTACACCCTTGTCGGGGCTGCCTTGATAATGATCAAAACTGTTTAAATAAAGCATAAAGGAAGTATGTGTCTTGCTGAGCCTTCCCTGATGATTTTAAAAAGAAGAACAAATAGCCAGTCATTCTCTCACCTGCTCGGTTCCTCGTTGCAGCCCAATCTGATAAGCAGCTGCAGGGGCCAGGGAAAGTGAATCCGGAGAAACAAACTTTTTTTTCTCCATCGTGGAATAGAAAAAGAAATTTCCACACAGCAGAACGGTTAAGGTTACCCGGTGCCAAAGAGGATTTGACTCCTTCGCCATGCCCATATTTTACCTGCACGAGTGGGCGGGGACACAGCCCACCTTTCTAAAAGGAGATGCGTGATTGTGGTGCCTGTGAGAGAGCCCAGGCCCAAACACACAACTCCCAGAACAGGAAGAAAAACAACGTTCGGAGGAACGTTTTAAATGAAAGTGGCCATTTACTACTGGCCTTCGTGCCGTCACTGCCAGAGCCAAGGCTGATGTTTGGGTGGGCCAGGCTCATGTTTGGGTGGGCCTGGCCCACTCGGCCCACCCGCTAGAACCGGGCCTGTGACCTAGTAACACTAGAGATGTCAGGTTTTAATCACTGCGAGAGCTAGGTTTGAGCTCACATAACACATTAAATCTCACACCTGCTGAGAAGGGCTAGAAGTTAAACTATAAATGTGGCTCTAGTCAGAGCTCTTCTATGTGCGGAGCTGCGACTGTGAGCTCAGAAGGCGTCGGGAAGAAATCCTACCACGTAGTGTGCCTTTCTACAGACCTCTTCAATTAAATGGGAGTGCCCCTTGGACACACCACAGTGCTGCGCCACTACTTTTGTAAACCATTAGTCTACTTTAGTGAAGCTTTGATGCAATCTTTATTTTACACTTTTTCTGATTGTAATATCATTTTACTGATGTCTCTTTTCATGTTGTTGATTTGAAAGAGTAATGTCACTTCCTGAGATGTCATTTTATATATAAGGCCTGGGCGAAATTTAAAGAACGTCGGTGTAATTCATGTAATTTCACTTACAATTGTTACGCAAAATCCCCATAATTCCACTTGCAACACACCGCGTAATTAAGGTGCAGTTGGGGCTAAATTTTACAGTGAGCGTACACTAGAACCTGTGCGCTGTTGCTCTCGTCATTTGTCTTTTTTTTTTTTTTTACAGTGAAATACGACCTCATGCCAAACATTGACATTTCACTTAATTTTCCCAATATTTTTCATAATTACACAAAAGCAAGTTATGCGAATTTCACAATCCTAATTAGTATGTGCAAATCAGTTCTCACTCCTAAGTATTCTCTATAATTGAGGACCCTGCAACACATTATACAAACTTATTACCATTACAGCAGTAATAGCAACTGGTGCTACAGTGCAAATTAGAACCAGGAAACTGTTTAAGACTATGGCGGCACACCGCTCTTTTTCGAGATCTACTATTTGAAAACGAATTTCTTCCGGGCTTATCTACGTTTTGGAAACGTTAAAACCCCTCCCTTTTTGTTAGTTACAGAATGTGTGGTAACTCCTATACCATAACCCCGGGGATAGTGACGGCACCGCCGTTAGGACACAACTGCAGTGAGATGAGGAGTCCTGCGTGGTTGTTCCTCAGTAAATGTAACGACATATTTTAAACTGTGGTGCTTGTCTGAGATCAAATGCTTTATAGAGTTCCCGTCCTGTTTGTCGCCTCTTTCTTTGTATGAGAGCGACGGGGTCACGTGATGGCCGCTTTACAAAAATCCTACAAATCGAAGCTTCCCATCGTAATATGTTCTATGGAATTCACGAAAAGACTTGACTCTCTTGGCAGTTTGTTTTCCTTTGTGCGTTCCCCTCGACTTTTTCAGTTCCCCTTAAATATCGATTCTTCCATGCCTTTTACAAATACAGTATTTCTTTCAACAGCAATGCTTTACGGCCGTATCTAATATCCTTTCCTTCGTTTACAATGGATCCCGGAGGTGCGTAGACAATATATCAGAGCTCACGGAACAAATGGTGTCAGCTGCAGCATTGGTGGTTCAGTGGTAGAATTCTCGCCTGCCACGCGGGAGGCCCGGGTTCGATTCCCGGCCAATGCAAGAGCAAATCATTTTTGTTTTTTAATGTAAAAAAATGTCTACGTTTTTCTTGTGACATGTGCCTGCTTTCAAAAAGCGCACGTTTCAAATTTTAGAACTTTAACAATATGGTATGCTATGGCAAAATGGCTGCTGTTTTCATAGCTTAAAGGGAGCACTGCAGACAGTATAAGTAACCCTAAAAAAGCGGTGGATAAAACGTCTTTCTATTAAAAAAAATAATAATAATGTATGTCGCACTATAGGTAATATTTTGAACAAAGAAAACAATCAATGTTAAAGAATTTTGAGGGGCATAAAAAAGCATTGCTTCGTCACTAATAGAAGGGGGCACAGCCCTAATCCAGTTATTTCCACATTGTAGAGAAATCTGGCACGTATTATCATGTGGCGTGCATGTCACACAGGATGTCAAATGTTTTTGACGTCTAGTTTACAAGGCGATATTTATGCTATCCTCACGGGGTGACCAGAATTTCAGAATGAACAAGCATTTACAATGCAATAGGTCTCGCACTGACATTATTTTGAGCTATTGACATTGTAAATGGCATTGGGTTTTTTTTGTTTTTCTTTTGTAAAATATAAATAAAAGGCATTTTTTATTTCTTTATTGCTGGGGATGTGGATCCATGTCTGGGTAGTGTCTCCTATCCATTAAAGGGGTACACGTTACCATGGTGACCTGATAAATCATCTGAGCCGAATCATCAAAGAATTCTTTATTGCTATAGATACTACAATGTCTGCTATATTTTTACTCGGAACTACAAATGCTTGACTGCATTGTGGATCGTATAAATAGCTTGGAACAGATTGTACAATTATTCTCTTTTTACAAAGTCAGCATTCATGCTCTTTGGTAAGTCAAATAGACGCAGTTAGGCAATTTTAATTTTATGACAAACAAATATAATTAACTGCATGGATGTAAGAGCATGGATGGAAATATCAAGGCACTATAAGTGATAGGCCAAACCTACTGGCTTTGGCAGCGCTTAACGTTATGGAACAGCAGTGCTAAATACTTGTTGTTTTAAACCGAGTGTAGTTGGTGTACTGCTTTGTTTACAAATAACAGTCTCTATTGGTGTTGTGGGGGAGCAGGCTTTAAATCTTGATTATACTTGTGAGCAGTGTAGGCCTAACGTTGTCCGCTCTTCTGGAGCTGTGTGGTAATGTATTATGCTTGTTTGTGGTACGTTGATACCGCATTAAACATAGACGCTCTGTAACCATTTAACACCATTTTTGTTTACTGATGAGAATATGTGCATAACTTACAATGACGTTGCCTAAAGTCAGTCCTCCCTACACACTAAATCTACGGGTGGCCAGCATACGGAAACGTTATATAATTTTACTTGGATTTAGGCTGCATTTTTTCTGTGTAACTGAACTCTGTTTGCTATTGAGAGAAGGCAATTCTGTTGGTCAGGTGACTATTTAAGATCTTTATATCTGGCTTTCAGGTAACAAGAACATCAATTTAGTTTAACATGCGATACATAATTATCTGGACTGCTGATGAGCTTTGCGGGGGTCAACAGGGGGTTAAATACATTGTCATTTACAACGCCGTTACTTGATTAATGCTTCACGAAGGGGAAAAAAAAACAATAACATTTTCAATGCCAATAGCTCAAAACAATGTCATTGCGAGACCTATTGCATTTTAAATGCTTGTTATTATTACCTTCTGCAGGTTGCCCCATCGCTTTGCATTACGCCACTGGTCAGACCCTTCACAGCGCTGCACGTTGACCCAGTGTAAGTGGGATACGGGGGGCGGAGGACACGATGTTGTCCATGAGTCCTCAACACTCCGCCCGATCTGTTTCTAGGCGCTCGAAAAGTGCCTATTATAGTATTTACACAAGCGCTACTAAATTATTTGCGCGTGGGCTTCCTTCCCCCTGAAAAGTCATATTTGTATAAATCTTGATAAAAAGTGCATCAGCGTGTTATTAACGGTAAATGTTGGTGTTTCTCGTCTGTGGTCACAAGATCGGCTTCTACTCGCTGTGCGCGGCGCTTTGTTTTCTGTTAGGCACTGGGAGATTAAGTGATTTGCCCCGAATTACAGGATGTTGAGCGTGCCTGCCGAGACTCGAACCAGGTTCCCCAGCTCCAAAGTGGGCAACCCCGGCCGTTACACCATATCTGCAATTTAAGTATCTTACATGCCTGTCCCATTATTTGTTCTGTAAAGTGCTGTATAAATAACTTCAGTGCGCTATATAATTTCCCCTCGTTTCTTGGTAAAAGAATATTGGGCTGCTCGCCGTCAGTAGCCTATAAGCATGTTGGCACTTCATAAATAGCGTCATTCCAATGATGAACGTTGGTGTCCGCGCCTACGTGTTTTCTTTGAAAAAGCACTGAAAGAGAGGGGGTGGCATAAGAAACCCATTGGACTAATCCGCCGAGCGCTTCCTGGAAGTGTTTTGTAATGTATTTTCTCAGTTTGTGGGAAACTGCTAAACACGGGTTACTGGATATTTAAAAATAAAATAGATGTCGAGTTTTTTTTTTAATTTCTCAAGCAAATTAACTTGCAAGCTGAGATGTGAGCAAAAGTGTGCTTTTGGTGAAAGCAAAACATCTGCTATGCTGCAAGAACAAGAAACAAGGTCCCTAGGTCAACAATCCAGCCGCTCTCTAAAATGCCCCAACACAAAGTAAGCTCACGGGAACCGGCCGGCACGCAACCCGCCCACTTGCAGCGACCTGGTAGCAATGAAGCGTTACCTGCGACCCGGTCACTGGTGCAAGGTTCCTCAGGCCCCAGGGCACTGGATCCTTGCTGACGCGGTACGGGTGAGGAGCGAGGCAGCCCCTCCCGCCCTCGACGGACTTGGGCCGGCAGCGGCAACGAGCATAGATTTCCCTAGGCTCCCGGGCCGGCGGCGGTGATTACGGGGGGAGCAATTTGGTTGCGCTTGACGGCGGCGGTGATCTTGGGGGCAGCTTTTAAATCCGGTCTTCAGTAGGGTGCAGACACCCGCGCACAGCACCACGGGGGTGATATAATAATGCGCTCAGTCCGGGCCAGCGGCGGTGACTTTGGGTGTGGCAAATGAGTTTTACATGCCCCATGCTGCAGAGGCAGTTTTTCACGGTCCCAGGGCCCTTAATTAAATAAATAAAATGACGGCCCCGGATTTCCACTGCATGCGTCTTGGCGGGAATATAGACCAGGGTTGTGAGTCGCCCCCTCCTCCCGGCAGACGCTGGGAAGGAGAGCCCGGCCGGGGTGGGTGGGGGGTCTGCTGCTGAGTCCACGGCCCAATCAGAGAGCCGCAGTGGCGCGTGCTGCAGGCATGAAGGCAGCGTGACGGCCTGGAAAGCAGATGCCGTGCTAAACTCTCCCTGAACCTTCCCTTGACACGCCCCATCAGATAAGAGAAGAATCATAAAACTCAGAGACGCCGTAGACTCGGTGTCCCAAGGGCGTGCACAGAAAAGCCACAGGGCGGTAACCAAAAACCCTGCAGAGCAATGGCAAGACAGGGTTTTAAATAAATATCGACCTTGCCCAATAGAAACCATGGGCGGGATCAGAAGTCCTTCTCCCAAAAATACTTTTACCCCAATAAATCTCGCTGCGCACTGCAACGCTAGGCGAGACCTAAAAACCTGGACACAGCCATAGACCTAGAAATAGGACTATGTTTTGGCCAGGGCCGGATTATGTTCAAAGGACTACACTAAAAACGTGTGTGTGTATTTTTTTTTTTCCACTGAAGGAGCCAAAGGTTACTGGGCCGTTATAGTTAGGAAATAGAATTACAAACACCTTAGAACATCACTGAAAAAAACAGAGGTTACAGGGAGGTTATAGTTAGGCTCAGATTTTACTCGTACAAAACCATTGAAATTCAGCTGTAATAGTCACCTGAACTAACTATAACTTACGACCCAGCAATGCACTACTTATGACCTCACATCACTCAGGACATGGTCAGTGACATCACTGATGACATCTCAAATGACATCACTGATGACATCATCCAGTGAGCGCAGTTGTTTCATAAACGAGAGTTAAAGATATATACTAAGCTACGGCATAAGTTAAATTACTATTATTTTTGTACTACTAATGAGTGACACTGTTTCTAATATATGTCATCTGAGTGGCACTGTGACTGTTTGTATCAGTGTTGGAGTGGGTGTCTGAGTGGCTGTATGGGCGTGTGAGTGGCTGTATGTGTGAATAAGTGGGTGTGCAAGTAGCTGTATGGGTGAGTGAGGGACTGTGTGAGTGGCTGTATGGGTGACTGGTGACTGAGTGGCTCTATGGGTGGATGAGTGTGTGTGTGAGTGGCTGTGTTAGTGGCTCTATGGGTGAGTGACTGGGTGTGTAAGTGGATATTTAGGTAAGTAAGTGGCTGACTGGGTGTATGGGTAGGATAGTGGGTGTGTGAGTGGTTGTTTTGCACAGTAAGTATTTGTGTGAGTGGCTGTATAGATGAGTGAGTGGGCGTGTGAGTATTTGTATTGATGTGTGAATGGGTATGTAAGTGGTTTTGTGGATGAGTGAATGGCTGTATGGGTGAGTGAGTATCTGTTAGTAGCTGTATGGGGGAGTGAGTGGTTGTGTGAGTGGCTGCATGGATGAGTGAGTGGTTGTGTGAGTGGCAGTGTGGCTGTGTGCATGGGTATGTGAGTGGTTGTATGGGTGTGTGAGTGGCTGTATGGGTCTGTGAGTGGGTGTATGAGTGGTTTTGTGGGTGTGTGAGTAGCTGTATGGGTCTATAAGTGGCTGTGTGAGTGGGTGTATGGGTGAGTGAGTGGTTGTGTAAATGGCTGTATAAGTGAATGTGTGTGTCAGTAGTTGTATGGGTATGTGAGAGGTTGTGTGGGTGTGTGAGTGGGTGTAGGAGTGGTTGTATGGGGTGTGAGGGGTTCTGTGGATAATGTCATCAGTGATGTCATTTGGGATGTCATCAATAATGTCATCAGTGATGTCACTGACTATGTCATGAGTGATGTAATATGTGAGGTCATAAGCAGTGCATTGCGAGGGCGTAAGTTATAGTTAGCTCAGGTAACTGCTGAATTTCAATGGTTTTGTACGAGTGAAATCTGAGCCTAACCATAAGGTCCCTGTAACCTTTGTTTGAATTTCTAACATTTTTTTCATTCTATTTCCTAACTTTACAGACCCTACAACCTTTGTTTTTTCCAGTGAATTTCAACGTTAATTTTTTTTTATATCCTAACTGTAACCTCTGAGAATGGGTGTTTGAGGGGCTGTTTAGGTAGGTGAGTTGGATGTGTGAGTGGCTGTATGGGTGTGTGAGTGGGTTTGTGGGTGTGTAAGTGGCTGTATGGGTCTGTAAGTGGGTGTTTGAGGGACTGTATGGGTGTGTACATGGCTGTGTAAATGAGTGTAGGAGTGTCTGAGTGGGTCTGTGAGTGGGTGCATGAGTTTCTCAGTGGGTCTGTGACTGGATGCGTGAGTGTCTGAGTGTGTCTGTGAGTGGGTGCATGCATGTCTAAGTGGGTCTATGAGTCAGTGCGTGAGTCACTGACTATCTGTGAGTGCATGAGTGTCTTTGAAGGTCTGTGAGTGGATGGATGAGTCTCTGAGTGGGTGGGTGTGTGAGTGTCTGAGTGGGTCTGTGAGTGGTTGTATGAGTTTCTTGAGTGGGTCTGTGAGTGGGTGACTAAGGGTCTGAGTGGGTCAGTCAGTGGGTGCGTGAGTCTCTGAGTGGATCTGTGAGTGGGTGTATGAGTCTCTGAATAGGTCTGAGAATGGGAACATGAGTGTCTGAGTGGGTCTGTGAGTGGGTGGAGGAGTGTCTGAGTGGGTCTGTGAGAGCGTACGAGAGTCTCTGAAAGGGTCCGTGAATGGGTGTGTGAGTGTCTGAGTGGATAAGTGAGTGGGTGTGTGAGTCACTGAGTAGGTCTGTGAGTGGTTGCATGAGTGAGTGTATGAGTCTCTCAGTGGGTTTGTGAGTGGGTGAATGAGTTCTTGAATGGATCTATGAGTGGTTGCATGAGTGTCTGTCAGTGGGTGCATATGTCTCTCAGTGGGTCTCAGTGGGTGCGTAAGTGTATGAGTAGGTCTGTCAGTAGGTGCATGTTAAAAAAAGTAGGTGGGCACACAGGAGTATGTCCTCGTGCCATTTCCCCCTGTGACGGTCCTCCTGTCCAGTTTGCCTGCAGTCCGCTACCCTCTGTTGGCTTCGATTTTGTGCCTCCTCTGCTTGTTCTGCCCATTATTTTGCCTCTTTCTGCTCGCTCCTGACCTTTATTCTGCCTCTTACTGTTCGTTTATGACCTCTATTTTGCCTCTTGCTGCTCATTTCTCATCTCTATTTTGCCTCTTTCTGCTCATTCTGCCCGTTATTTTGTCTCTTTCTGCTCGCTCCTGACCTTTATTTTGCCTCTTTCTGCTCATTTCTGACTTTTATTCTGCCTCTTTCTGCTCGTTTCTTACCTTTATTTTACCTCTTTCTGCTAATTTCTGACCTCTAATTCGCCTCTTTCTGCTAATTTCTGACCTTTATTCTGCCTCTTTCTGCTCGTTTCTCACCTTTATTTTGTCTCTTTCTGCTCGATGCAGACCTTTATTCTGCCTCTTTCTGTTCATTTCTCACCTTTATTTTCTTTTCCCTCCTTCTGCTAGTTTCTGGCCTTTATTCTACCTTCTGCCTCTTTCTGCTCGTTTCGCACCTTTATTTTGCCTCTTTCTGCTCGTTGCTGACCTTCGTTTTGCCTCTTTCTGCTCGTTTCACACCTTTATGTTGCCTCTTTCTGCTCTTTGCTGACCTTTATTCTGCCCCTTTCTGCTCGTTTCTGACTTTTGGTCTACCTCTTTCTGCTCGTTTCTCACCTTTATCTTGCCTCTTTCTGCTCGTTGCTGATCTTTATTCTACCTCTTTCTGCTCGATGCTGACCTTTATTCTGCCTCTTTCTGCTCGTTTCTCACCTTTATTCTGCCACATCCTGCTCGTTTATCATCTTTATCTTGCCTCTTTCCACTTGTTTCTGACCTTTATTCTGCCTCTTTCTGCTCATTTCTCACCTTTATTTTGCCTTTTGCCTGCTCTTTTCCCCCGGGACCACGGAGAGAGTCTCAAGGCCCCCGCGGTCCCAGCAGGCTCCCTGCCTCTTGCGGTAGCCAGCATTGTTGCTGCACGAATGGAGCTGCTGGAAAGGCAGCTCCCTCTGTGCAGGAGCAATCGTTTCATCTCTTTCCCTGCCCGCAAAAGAGATGAAACCTCCGCTCCCTCCCGCTGTTTGCTTTTGCTTGATGGGAACCATCAAAGGTGCCGCCAAGCAAAAGCAAACAGTTGTGTCCTGATGGGCACCATGGGACATAGCAGAAGTCGGCCCGGGGGGTGGCGGTCCCCAGGGCCTTGTATGGATGGAGGAGGGGGGCTGTGCAGGCCCCATTTTTTATTGTTCACGGGCTGCCCCGGGGAGGTGGTGGTCCCCGGGGCCCTATGTGGCCCGAGAGGAGGGCTGCGCAGCCCCTCTCCCATTTAAAAAAAAAATACTTGGCTCTGTGGAGGAGGTGATCCCTGGGGGGGGTTTGGGGCCCCTTGTTGTGTTATTTAGCCCCAATTAGGTGGTGGTCCCCAGGCCTCGGGTGGGGGGTCCGCGCACTCCCCCTCATCAGTGTTTGTTTAGCCCCGGGAAGGTGGTGGTCCCCGGGGCTCCAAGAGCCTAAGGAGGGGGTCCCGTGCGCCCCCTCCTTTAAAAAAAAATACGCCCGGGATCTGGCCCACCCGGGGGCTCTATACAAAACTAGTGCTGGAGCCCGCACTTGTTTTTCTTTTATTTATTTTTTGCCACAAATTAGAGAATTTTGCAAATTTGCAGCTATAATTAAAAAAAAAAGCTTTTTTGCCCTGCCAGAGTCCCTCTGTGACCCCAAGGCATGGTGGAAGCAGAGTCCCAAAATGGCTGCTACACTTCCTGTTGAAGTGTTGGTAGCCAATCAGATGTCTGCATTTCCCTACACAAGCTCTTTATTATTCGCGAATTAGCCACAATCCCAGATAAACAAATTTATATTGCCTTAAATTTCTCGACACCTACTGAACGGATTTACACCGCATAACTGAAAGCATGAGCTGCGAACCAAAATCTACCTTCCTGCCAAATTTGGTGTGATTCCGTGTAGCGGTTCGGGCCGCAGTCGTGTCTAAATCTCCTATGGGAATTAACATGGGAAACTGCACTTTTTTTGACCCCTTTTTCTCGCCCACTGTTTGACGGATCGCCTTGAAACTTTCCATGCACAAGGCTCACTATGACACTTCAAAAAAAAATTTGTGAAGATTCATCAAAGATGTAGGCAAGTCAAAAAACGCTTTTTCTATGGAAACATGGTCCTAACTATTACTACCTACCGGCGACCGCGATTAGGTAATATTTTTTTCCATCCCTCTTGTGATGAGACACAGGAGCAGGCTGCTAATGATCCTGGCTTGGGACGATGGGACACCTATTCACCCCTCTTTAAATCCTGCTGTGCTGCATGAATGAGGCGAGGCAGGACAGCAGGAAGCATTTTAAACAGCTGAACTTCTCTCGTTTTGTGAAGAGAGAGCTCTTTAAACCGCTTAAATTCTGTTCCTGGTGTTAAGAGAGGGTCAGAGGAAATGCAAGCCTGTATCACACTGATTAATGTGCATGCACACCCGACCCGCTCTCAGAACCGGGACATATCTTTGTTTTAGCAAAAAGTGTTGGGACGCCAGGACAGTCCTTGAAAAACCAGGACTGTACGGGACCTCTGGTCACCCTATATTGTCAACATTTGTGAACACAGAAGGAGGGACAGAAAAGTAATTTGGGGAATCTACTATCCCTTTTAACTTGCAGTATGGTGGAGGAAGTTGTCATTGTATTTGCATCATATCCTTTCTAAGAGGTGTTTATGGTGTTGCAGGCTAAACCCACATATAAATAGTATTGGCAAATCAAATAGGTCTCGCCTATGGGCGAGCTATTGGCTTTCCCAATTGGTTGAATGGTGGAACACAGGAGGGCGGGTGGAAGGAGCATACGTGCCAAAAATTTAAAACAGGGAATTGGGAGATTTTGAAAATAAATCTTAGGAATGGTTTTCCCTACTGACTTTTATTGAAGCAGAGGCAATTTCAGGTGGGAGACAGCTCAAATATAGCCATCTTTGGCTTAAAAAATCAGGTGTCTCCTGCTTGAATCGGATCTATTGACATGTATGTAGGAGGGAGCAGGATGGGTAAAAAAAGTGGTAGGTAGGAATAAGCAAGAGGGACAACAGGGGAGCGGGAGGGGGAATATGCAACACATTTGTTGATTAAGCAACAAGGCGGGGGTCTGGGTGGAAGGGGAATAAGTAACACGGACAGGGGATGGGATGTGAATAGGTAACACAAATGGGGTTGGGTGGGATGAGGTGGGAAAGGAATAAGCAACACAGACTGGGCATGGGCGGGGAAAAACAACACAGTCAGGATGGAAGGGAAAGAAGCAACATAGACAGGGGGGTGAGTGAGGGAAAGAAAATAAATAAAAATAGGACCTCAATTAATGCACCCACATCGGAAGGACCCTGATCCAGCAGAAGCAGTTAGACCTTAGTCTGTCTTCCTGCCGAAAGAAGAGGAAGGGAAGCTGGCCAGTTAGAAGGCAGCAAATGGGAGTGACAATGGAGCCCACAAATAGTAAGCAATGGTCAGGCTCCAAGACCCCTGTTGAATGCAATATCTCTTGCAAGCGAGAGCACATGTGCTGACACAGGCGGGTCATAAAGAATATGTATATTCTTAGTGCTGGTGCATGTTGCACTGGTTGCTACCCCAGGTCAAAGGGAGGGTTGACACCTTTCCAAGAGAAAAACACGAGCCATTTGTACATGTTTTAAGATTCTGCAAAGACCTAAAGGTGATACATAAGGAGAACTTTGTATAAAATCGTTTGTATTCATTTTTAACATTGCCTTTCTGTCTTTGTTTACTTTAATTATCAGTTAGGGATAATTGAGGCAACTCTAGGATACGTTTTAAAGTGCTTTAGTCTTATATTTATTGTTTTAAGTGTGTTTTGATAAGTGGAAAAAATAACAACTTTAGGTGATTTTTGTACTGATCAGGGTATTAAAATACTGGTCATGGCAGTAAAAAAACGACCAGGGGGCAAGCCACTCTATGCCACTCCACTATACGCTATTCAACTGTACACAACTACACTCTATACAGCTATATTCCACTGTATGACACTCCACTCTCCCCCACTCCAGTCTACTCCGCTCCACTGTACGCCATTGTATGCCACTATTCTGTACCTCACTCCACTCTAGGCCATTCCACTGTATGCCACTCTATGGCACTCTACTGTACCCTATTCTGCTCTGTGCAACTCTACTTTACGGCACTCCACTCTGCGCCATTGCACTGTACTTCACTCCACTATATGCCACTCCACTCTACCCCAGTCCACTCAACGCCACTCCACTCTACACCGCTCCACTGTACGTTATTACACTCAACGCTTCTCCATTGTAAGACACTCCAGACTACATAACTCCACTATATGCCCCTCCACTGTACACCACTCCACTCTATGCTATTTTACTGTATGCAGCTCAACTCTGCGCCTCTACACTCTATGCTATTGAACTCTATGCTACTTCAGTCTATGCCACTCCACTGTACGATATTCCACTGTACGCCACTGTACAATATGCTACTCCACTCTAAGCTATTACACTCTAAATCACTCCACTCTATGCCACTCTACACCACTTCGCTGTACAGTATTCCATTGTACGGCACTCCACTGTACGCCACTGCAGTCTACATCACTCCACTTAACCCCACTCCCCTCTATGCCACTCCCCTATGTTTTCCACTACATGCAGCTACACTCTACACCATGCCATTCTACGCTATTTACCTCTACGCCACTCTACCCCCACTCCACTCTAAGCCACTCCACTGCACGCCACTCCATTCTATACCACTCCGCATTACCCCACTCCACTCTATGAATACGCTTTTCAGCTGTACGCATACTACACTCTATGCAACTCCACTCTACACTATTCCACTCTACCCGACTCTACTCTACACCTCCCACTGTACGCCACTCCACTGTACACTATTCCACTGTACGCAACTACACCCTACGCCACTCCACTTTACGCTCTTCCATTCTACGCTACTCCACTGTACGACAGTCCACTGTACACCACTCCATTCTATGCCTCTCTACTGTATGCTATTCCACTCCACTCTATGCCACTCCACTGTACGCTCTTCCACTATAGACCACTCCACAGTACGCCACTCCACTCTATGCCACACCACACCACTCCACTGTACGCTATTCTACTCTGTGTCACTCCATTCTACACCCCCCCAATCTGTGCACTCCACTGTACACCACTACACTGTACGCCATTCCACTCTACGCTATCCCACAGTACGCAACTCCGTTATACGCCACTCTATTCTACGCTATTCCGCTCTATGCGTCTCCACTCTACGCCACTCCACCCTGCGCCACTCCACTCAACGCTGTTCCACTCTACTTCACTCCACTATACGCCACTCTTCGCTAATCCATTGTACACCACTCCCCTCTACCCTACTCCATTCAACGCCACTCCACTGTATGCTAGTACACTCTATGCCACTCCATTGCACAACACTCCAGTCTACACCACTCCAATGTATGCCCCTCCACTGTACGCCACTCCACCTACGCTATTCTACTGCATGCAACTCAACTCTATGCCACTACACTCTATGCTATTGAACTCTATGCTACTCCAGTCTATGCCACCCTAGTCTGTGCCACTCCACTGTACTCCACTACACTGTACGCCATTCCACTCTACGCTACCCTACTGTACGCAACTCCAATTATACGCAACTCTGCTCTACTGCCGTATTCTACTCTTTGAAAATTGAGCTATCCACATGTGGTAGCGTCCCTTGCGTGCACTGTGTGAGAAATTGGCCTGGTATATTCTGTCCACTAATTAAAGTGGGCACTTTGCACCAGTCCAAACGACACTTATGATGTATGAGGTCAAAGATAACCTTTAGAAAGCTATCCTAGTGGTAGCTGTGGAGAGCAGCCTTCAGGCTTAAACTTGAAGGAATGTAAAGCAGCTTGTTTTACCAGAATATCACCCCCTGTATTAACTAAATGAAAGGAGAACCACACAGTAGTTATATAAAAATATATATTTATTAATATAACACTCTCTAGTATCCTCTATCCGAGGATAGAACACAAAGCACACAATACGAGATCAATAGAACAGTTGTAAGTAGCACAATACACAGTGGGCTCCAGGGGGAGACCAAACCATATACTAAAATAGTGGTATAACAACCACGACTCGGGTCAAGACAAGGTCTGGAGCACGTAGAATCGTTGGGACCCCAAGGAACCACCCAAAGTGAGTAGATAGGGAGCCCACGGAGGACGGGTGCAGTGTGCTAACACGACCGCGGGCTCCGTACAATTCTATGGGGAACTTGCGGTTGCAATTTTACAGTTTAAGGACCCTTCTAGGAGGACTTCGAGGAAACCCTTTGGAACTTAGGAGGTTGGAGAGCCACCCCACCCGTGGATACCGTAGTACCCACATTACCTATCCCAGAGGAGCCGGGTGCATAGGCCTGGAGTGGTGTCGGAAACCGCCGTTGTTCTCAATGGAGGGCTGTGAAGAAGAGCTGCTGCCGTGAAGGTGAAAAGGGTCCGGTGGAATCCAAGGTTGGATTCTTGAAGAAAGGAACCTGAAAGCAGAGGGGACAGAGTCTGGGTCACTTCAGGGTGACCAGGGGCTCAGTAGATGAATGCCCACCGATGTCGGGTGCTTCAGGTGCGAGGAAGGGATGATTGACTCTGCAGCCACAAGGACCAGGAGACGTCGAGGATGACCAGGAGCCAGATGCGAGCTGTACCTCGAAGGATGTCAAGTGCTGAGGGGTCGGTGTCCGGCTGGAGCACCAACATGCCTTGGCAAAAGCAACCCACGCAGGGAGGTCAAGCAGGTTACGGTGAGGACCAGCAAGGTCCTGGGGACTCCCCAAGCAATGGAGAGTCAGGGCACGTCTGGAGCAACCAGGAAAGCCCAAGAGAATTCAAGATAACCCTCAGGAGGACCCACAGGCCGAATGACCAGGAGTCGCGAGGGGACCTCGAGCAAGATCACGAAGTACCAGCCCACGGAGCACTCAGTGCGAGGAGGCCGGAGTTCTTTAATGGAAACACTGCTCGGGGTCAGGACTACACGAAGTCCAATGTACAAGCTCGGGAATCGACAACAAGCATATGCACCAGCAAATAGACGCGGTGCACAGGGGTTTGGGTTATGCAGTCCCTACGAGGGATACTGGCCTCAAACTTGCTGAGAGGGCAGATCAACCTCAGGGACCTTCGGAACCCACCTCCTGTGTTGCTGGAGTGTTCGGAGTCTGCAGGAGCTCAGGATCAGCAGACCGGTCAGTTGTGTTACGGTGCCTGCGAATGCAGGGGAGTGACTCCTTCACCCCAAGGGAGATTCTTCAGTTGTCCTTAGTGCACCACAGGTCCTGCACGGAGCCTGTATGGAGCAAGGGCACAGACAAAGCTTTGGATGGAGAGGGAGACGAAGTCGGCCCAGTCGAAGTCCAGCGAAGTCGAGAGTGTCCAGACGGTCGAAGATCAGTGGTTTCTTCTTGTAGAATCTAGTCCATGTAAAATCTAAAGAGCTACAGTCAGGTAAGCCCTTTTGTACCCACCGGAAAGGGTTGGACAGATTCGGGGGACCCTCCTAGGTGAGGGTCAGGACAGAGGGGTGGTTACACCCATGTCCTTTGTCCAGTTTCGCACTAGAGCAGGAGCCAACGGCTCCCAGAACTGGTTTGAGCTGGACTATGCACAGGGACACCAAATGTGCCCCAGGTGCAGACTTTCAGGCACTCTCAGAGTGCACCCACCCAGCCCCAATACACTAAATCCTGTCTGGGAGGTGGTCACACCTCCCTGTGACAGGATGCCTATTGTGCTGCCTTCCTCTGCACGAGCTTGGCTCAGCAGCAGGAGGGCAGAAATGTGTCTCTGGTCGGCAGCATCCATTTTGTGCTGACCGGGTCGAGAAGGCTGGCACCGGATAGACCAGTGACCCCACGAAGCTCGCTTCAGAAGGGTGGAATCATACCTCCCACACCGGTTACCGGTGTGGAGGTATGATTCCAAGGTGTTTGATACCAAACATGATATGTTTCTATGCAACCGTTTTCGAGCTACCATTTACCGCGAGGTTATAATGCACCTCTACCTATATGTCCGGCTGAGTCACAGACAACCCGGGAGAATGGTCTCCGAAGGCTGCAGAGGGGCTCTGCTCATGCAGGGGCACCCTCTCACGTAAAACCCAGCACCCTGCCTTCAGGATTGTTAAGGCCTGCTATAGGGGTGACTTATACGTTTTAAGTGTAGTGACCTATAGATAGAGTGAACCTATATCTAAAGTAAGTGGTGCAAGCATCAGCTTACACAGGTTGCAGTAGCAGACCTGTAGTTCCATTTTGCATGGCCTCTCATGGGTGGCATAATACTTGCTTCAGCCCATGGGAGGCCTCTGGGGTACCTAGGCCCTGGGTACATGGGTACCATATACTAGGTACTTATAAGGGTACCCCAGTATCCAATCTGGAGTGTACCAAAGTACATGCATAACAATTTAAAGGAGAAAGCAGATAGACTGGGGTCCTGATTAGAAGGATCCCAGTCAGACTAGTCAAAACAGTGTAACATCAAGCAAAAAGCGGGTGTAACCATAAGAAGCAGATCCTACTTTCCTACACAACCCCCCACCCCAAACCAAAGGAGATGAGACTAACCTTGACCAGTTGCGTCTCCATTTTCTAAGTGGAAATATCTGGAGAGTCCATCTGCATTGGCATGGTTACTCCCAGGTCAATGTTCCACTGTATAGTCCATCCCTGTAGGGAAATGGACCACCTCAAAAGTTTGGGGTTTTCACCCTTCATCTGTTTTAGCCATAAGAGGGGCTTATGGTCTGTCTGAACAATGAAGTGAGTGCCAAACAAGTATGACCTCAGCTTCTTCAGAGCCCAAACCACAGCAAAGGCTTACCTCTCAATGGCTGACCCAACGTTTCTCTCTGGGGGTCAGCCGACTGCTTATAAAAGCTACTGGCTGATCCTGACCCTCTTCATTCAGTTGTGATAACACAGCCTCTAGCCCCAACTCAGATGCATCAGTTTGTACAATGAATTGTTTGGAATAGTCAGGACTTTGCAGAATGGGAGCAGTGCACATGGTCTGCTTCAGGTCATCAAATGCCTTTTGACAGCTAACTGTCCACGGAACTTTCTTAGGCATTTTCTTAGAGGTCAGATCATTTAAGGTGGTCACTATAGATCCATATCCTTTAACAAACCTCCTGTAATACCCAGTCAGGCCCAAGAAAGCTCTGACCTGAGTCTGGGTAGTTGGAGCAACCCAGTCCATGATGGTCTGGATTTTGCTCTGCAATGGTTGAACCTGGCCTCCACCCACAAGGTGGCCCAGGTACACAACCTTACTCTGCCCTATCTGGCACTTAGTGACCTTGATAGTGAGGCCTGCCTTCTGCAGGGCCTCCAGAACATTTCTTAGGTGGACCAGGTGATCCTCCCAGGTGGAACTAAAGACAGCAATATCATCAAGATAAGCTGCACTAGTCTTCCAGGCCTGTGAGAACTTTATTCACCAACCTTTGAAATGTGGCAGGTGCATTTTTCAAGCCAAAGGGCATCACAATAAATTGATAATGCCCACTAGGGGTTGAAAATGCTGTTTTGGGTTTGGCATCCTCAGCTAGTTTGATTTGCCAATATCCAGCAGTGAGGTCAAATGTGCTCAAGAATTTGGCTGGGGCCAAAGTATCAATGAGCTCATCTGCGCTAGGAATAGGGTGAGCATCAGTCCTAGTGACTGCATTGAGCCCCCTGTAGTCCACACAAAACCTCATTTCTCTCTTACCACCCTGGGTATGAGGTTTGGGTACCAGGACCACTGGACTAGCCCAAGGGCTATCTGAGGGTTCAATCACTCCCAGTTCCAGCATCTTTTGGGCCTCAGTCCTGACGCAGTCCCTGACATGGTCAGGTTGCCTGTAAATCTTTTTTTTAACAGGCAGACTCTCACCTGTGTCCACTTCATGGGTACACCAAGTGGTCTGACTAGGAGTCAGGGAAAACATATGTCTGTTCTGATTGAGGACCTTCCTGCAATCAGTCTGTTGTTGCTCAGTGAGGCTGCCTGCCAAAGCTACACCATCAACTGAGCCATCATCAGGGTTCTGTGAGAGGGGGTCAGGGAGTGGGTCACTCTCTTCCTCCTGTCCCTCATCAGTAGACATGAGCAAGCCCATGTCTGCCCTGTCCACATATGGCTTGAGCCTATTCACATGGAGCACCCTGTGGGGGCTCCTGGGAGTTCCAAGGTCCACCAGGTAGGTGACCTCTCCCTTCTGCTCAAGAATTATATGGGGTCCACTCCACTTGTCCTGGAGAGCTGCTGGGGCCACAGGCTCCAACACCCATACTTTCTGTCCTGGCTGATATACAGTCAGTACAGCCTTTTGGTCATGCCAAGCTTTCTGTAATTCTTGGTTAGCCTCAAGGTTTTTACTTGCCTTCTTCGTATACTCAGCCATCCTGGAGCGGAGACCAAGTACATAGTTCACTATGTCTTGCTAAGGTGGTTTGAGAGGTAACGCCCATCCCTCCTTCACCAAACACAAGGGACCCCTAACTGGATGCCCAAACAGAAGTTCAAAAGGGCTGTAGCCAACCCCCTTCTGTGGGACCTCTCTGTAGGCAAAGAGAAGGCAGGGCAACAGGACATCCCATTTTCGCCTAAGCTTTTCTGGGAGGCCCATGATCATGCCCTTCAGGGTTTTGTTGAATCTTTCAACTAAACCATTGCATTGTGGGTGATAGGGTGTGGTAAATTTGTAATTTACTCCACACTCCTTCCACATTGCAGTGATGTAACTAGACATGAAGTTTGCATCTCTGTCAGTTAAGACCTCCTTAGGGAAACCCACTGTGGAAAAAATTCCCAGGAGGGTCCTGGCCACCACAGGAGCTGTAGTGGTTCTAAGGGGTATTGCCTCTGGATACCTAGTGGCATGGTCCACCACCACTAGAATATAACTGTGCCCAGATGCAGTTGGAGGGGCATGGGACCAATTATGTCAATCCCAACCCTCTCAAAGGGAACCCCCACCACAGGTAGTGGTATCAGGGGGGCCTTTGTGGTACCACCTGACTTACCACTGGCTTGACAGGTGGTACAGGAGTGACAAAACGTCTTGGTGCCCTCTGACATGTGAGGCCAGTGAAAGTGAGGGACAAGCCTGTCCCAAGTCTTGCTTTGGCCTAGGTGTCCTGCTAAAGGGATATCATGTGCCAGTGTTAGTAGGAAGCCCCTAAACTTCAGAGGTATGACCAACCACCTGGTGGCACCAGGCTTGGGGTCTCTACCCTCTGAGTAAAGGAGTCCTTCATCCCAGTAGATCCTGTGGGACCCAGTGGCACTCCCAGCAGCCTCAGCAGCAGCATGCTGTCTGAGGGGTTCAAGACAGGGGCAGGTTTGCTGCTCCTGACTCAGATTTGCCCTGGAAGGGCCCCCTGTCCCCAAGAACTCAACCTGATCAGGTTCAATTTCATCTGAGACAGTTCCTTCACAGGGACTGGGATCATCCCCCTCAGGAGACTGATCCTCACTCTGAGTCTGGGGGGGAGACACTGCCTTACCCCTCCTGCTCCTACTCTTGCGAGGCACCTGGTCCATCTTTTCAGGATCCAGGGCCTGCTCAGTGGAAGACAGTTTGGCCTGTGACCTAGTCACAGCAAACACATCTGCAGAGATGCCCAACATTGCTGCATGTGTCCTGAGTTCCACTTCAGCCCATGCTGAAGTTTCCAAATCATTGCCCAACAAGCATTCCACAGGGAGGTCTGAGCTAACCACAACGTTCTTAGGGCCAGTTACCCCCCCACCCCCACCCCCAGCTGAAATTAACAACTGCCAAGGAATGGTTTGTCCTGACATTGTTAGCATAGCATTGGTCACTTGGTACATCTCACCAAGTATGATCCGGTCAGGGCCCACAAGATCTTTTGTCACCATGGTTACACTTGCTCCTGTGTCCCTATATGCCATGGCCTCCTTACCATTGATCAAAGGCTGTTGTCTGTATTTGCCCAGATTACTGGGGCTCACAAATAAGGAGGCAATATCTATGCATCCATCACAGACAAGTACAGCCTGAGCTGGAGTTCTGACTAGGCCAGAACCCATCTCAGATCCCAAGGTTAACCCTACTATACCCTTGTTTCCTGTACCACCACTTGAAGCTGAACTAGGGGGAACAGTTGCCTTAGGGGCAGTGGTGGTAGGAGGTGAATCCTTGGCCTTTGGACAATTGGCATCTCTTGTCCAATGGGTTTTCTCCTTACACAGGAAGCACCAAGGTTTCTTTTTGTCTTTACCTTTGTTACACTGTGACTCCCCCCCAGAGGCAAGTTTTTGGGGCCCTGATGAAGACTTCTGGTCTTTACCCTTTTCCCCACCCTTGTCTGAAGGTTTAGCATCTTGCTTCTTCTGGTCACCTCCTGTGGTCTGGTTTTTCTGCTTCACCCTGGTTCTGACCCACTTATCTGCCTTCTTTCCTAATTCTTGGGGAGAAGTCAGATCCGAGTCAACCAGGTATTGATGCAACAACTGATTTTGGCAATTATTAAGGATCTGCTCCCTCATAATCAAATTGTACAATCTCTTGAAATCATTCACTTTGCTGCCAAGTAGCCAGCCTTCCAGAGCCTTAGTAGCACAATCTACAAAGTCTACCCAGTCCTGAGTCTATGTCTTCTGGGTGTCTCTGAACTTAATCCTGTACTGTTCAGTGTTTATGCCAAACCCATCAATGAGAGCACTCTTCAGGACTGAAAAGTTGTTTGCATCCTCTTTTTTTACAGTGAGGAGCTTATCTCTACCTTTGTCAGCAAAGGAGAGCCACAAGATAGCTGCCCACTGCTCTTGAGGGACCCTCCGTACCTTACAGACCCTCTCCAAAGCAGTTATCCATTTGTGGATGTCATCCCCACCATGGTAGGGAGGGACTATCTTGCTCAGGTTCCTATTGTCAAAAGAATGTTCCTTAACTCTAGGGACACTGTTGCTGCCACTATGGGACTCTAGTCCCAATCTTTTCCTAGCCTTCTGGACTTCTAGGGACTCTTTATCTAAGGCCAATTGCTCTTGCCTGAGCCTAAGCTTAGCTTTCTCAAGCTCCAGAAATTGGCACTGTCTGTCATACGAGTTATCCCTTTTATGAGATATGGAGTTCCCTGCAGACTGTCCTGAATGGTTAGATTCTGCAGAGGGAGATCTAGATCTCCTATGTAAACTCTGCAGTCTTCCAGGACGAGTAAAGAGAGGGCCAGTGTGGCCTTCTCCACCCTCTTCCTGAAGATCTGAGTTGTCCAGGTGGGAATCATCTTGATCCTCCTGGCCAGGGTTTGAGACTAGGTCATAAAAGGTTTCACCTCCTGGCCTGTATTCATTCCCTGCCCCACCCACTCTTTCTACCTCATCTGACCCAGGGGTCTTCCTAAGGTCATCTAAGAGTAACACCTCAATGAGACGTTGGGTGTTGGCATTTCTCCCTGTCTTCAGCTTTATAGATACACACATGGCGTTCAATTCCCGGAATGTGAATTCATTGTACCTAGAAGGCAGAGAGCCACTGGCTTCTCCTTTAGAAGACTTAACTAAGGGCCAGATGTAGGTGGCGAAATACCGGTCGGTAACGCCGAAATTCGGAGAATTTCAGCGTTACCGACCGGTATTTGGCTGAGTGCAATGTAGGTGAGTTCATACCTACATGCAAAATAAGGAATCGCAAATAGCGATTCCTTATTTTGCTCTTGCATTTAAGGAATCGGAAATACCAACTTCAAGTTGGTGGTAAGTAGCGATTTCCTTTAAAAAAGCACTTTTTTGCTTCTTCAAATGTGCCATGTGGCACACATCCATGCCCTTAGGGCATGTATGTGCGCCACATGTGCACACATGCACATTTCAGGGGTGCAACCGGGTGTCCTTTGGACACCCTGGCACCCTTGAATTACATCCGCTATTAGCGATTCGGTAATACCGAATCGCTAATAGTGAATATCTTCCCATTCATTCCTATGGGCCTCCTAGCCCATAGGAATGAATGGCTAAGTATTCCTTAATAACGAATCTCAATTACCGATTAGTTATTAAGGAATGTTAAGGAATCGCTAATATTTTAGCGATTCCTACCTACATTCCATTTAGCGAGTCCTTAATAGCGATTCGGTAAAAATCGCTATTAAGGACTTGCTAAATTGAAGTTACCTACATCTGGCCCTTAGTGTGGTGTGGTGTATGCACCTACCTAACCTAGTGGGAACTAAACTCTCTTAAGTTGGAGAAAGGGTGTGCTAGACCCTTGACTTACCCAACCCCAAGTTCACTAGAACTTACTTATTCGAAACTTAAGTATTATATGTGCCTAATACTTTAGTGGTTTTCAGTTAATCAATACAAAGAGATTTATCTGGCAAAACAATGCAGACTTGAATCCCAACCGCTGCACACCAATATGAGAAGTTGGCCTGGTATATGCTGTCCACTAATTAAAGTGGGCACCTTGCACCAGTCCAAACGACCCTTATGATGTATGAGGTCAAAGATAACCTTTAGAAAGCTATCCTAGTGGTAGCTGTGGAAAGCAGCCTTCAGGCTTTTAAAAAAAATTTTTTTACAGAGTTTTATATAGCGCGAACTTGACCCGAATCAGGTATCAGAGCGCTTTACATAGCACCAGTTGCATTACATGAGGACACATTCATTTTTTTGTTAGGCTTAATCTTGAAGGAATGTAAAGCAGCTTGTTTTACCAGAATATCACCTCCTGTATTAACTAAATGAAAGGAGAACCACACAGTAGTTATATAAAATATGTATTTATTAATATAACACTCTCTAGTATCCTCTATCCGAGGATAGAACACAAAGCACACAATACGAGATCAATAGAACAGTTGTAAGTAGCACAATACACAGTGGGCTCCAGGGGGAGACCAAACCATATGCTAAAATAGTGGTATAACAACCACGACTCGGGTCAAGACAAGGTCTGGAGCACGTAGAATCGTTGGGACCCCAAGGAACCACCCAAAGTGAGTAGATAGGGACCCCACGGAGGACGGGTGCAGTGTGCTAACACGACCGCGGGCTCCGTACAATTCTATGGGGAAGATCTGGTTGCAATTTTACAGTTTAAGGACCCTTCTAGGAGGACTTCGAGGAAACCCTTTGGAACTTAGGAGGTTGGAGAGCCACCCCACCCGTGGATACCGTAGTACCCGCGTTACCTATTCCAGAGGAGCCGGGTGCATAGGCCTGGATTGGTGTCAGAAACCGCCGTCGTTCTCAATGGAGGGCTGCGAAGAAGAGCTGCTGCCGTGAAGGTGAAAAGGGTCCGGTGGAATCCAAGGTTGGATTCTTGAAGAAAGGAACCTGAAAGCAGAGGGGACAGAGTCTGGGTCACTTCAGGGTGACTAGGGGCTCGGGAGACGAATGCCCACTGATATCGGGTGCTTCAGGTGCGAAGAAGGGATGCTTGACTCTGCAGCCACGAGGAACAGGAGACGTCGAGGACGACCAGGAGCCAGATGCGAGCTGTCCCTCGAAGGATGTCGAGTGCTGAGGGGTCTGTGTCCGGCTGGAGTACCAACAAGCCTTGGCAAAAGCTACCCACGCAGGGAGTTCAAGCAGGTTACAGTGAGGACCAGCAAGATCCTGGGGACTCCCCAAGCAATGGAGAGTCAGGGCACGTCTGAAGCAACCAGGAAAGCCCAAGAGAATTCAAGATGACCCTCAGGAGGACCCACAGGCCGAATGACCAGGAGTCGCGAGGGGATCTCGAGCAAGATCACGAAGTACTAGCCCACGGAGCACTCAGTGCGAGGAGGCCGGATTCTTTGGTGGAAACACTGCTCGGGGTCAGGACTACACGGAGTCCAATGCACAAGCTCGGGAATCGCCAACAAGCATATGCACTTGCAAATAGACGCGGTGCCCAGGGGTTCGGGTTATGCAGTCCCTACGAGGGATACGGGCCTCAAACTTGCTGAGAGGGCAGATCAACCTCAGGGACCTTCAGAACCCACCTCCTGTGTTGCTGGAGCCTTCGGAGTCCGCAGGAGCTCAGGATCAGCAGACCGGTCAATTGCGTTACGGTGCCTGTGAATGCAGGGGAGTGACTCCTTCACCCCAAGGGAGATTCTTCAGTTGTCCTTAGTGCACCACAGGTCCTGCACGGAGCCTGTATGGAGCAAGGGCACAGACAAAGCTTTGGACGGAGAGGGAGACGAAGTCGGGCCCAGTCGAAGTCCAGAGTGTCCAGACGGTCGAAGATCAGTGGTTTCTTCTTGTAGAATCTTGTCCACATAAAATCTGAAGAGCTACAGTCAGGTAAGCCCTTTTGTACCCACCGGAAAGGGTTGGACAGATTCGGGGGACCCTCCTAGGGGAGGGTCCGGACAGAGGGGTGGTTACACCCATGTCCTTTGTCCAGTTTCGCGCCAGAGCAGGAGCCAACGGCTCCCAGAACTGGTTTGAGCTGGACTATGCACAGGACACCAAATGTGTCCCAGGTGCAGACTTTCAGGCACTCTCAGAGTGCACCCACCCAGCCCCAATACACTAAATTCGGTCTGGGAGTTGGTGGTCACACCTCCCTGTGACAGGATGCCTATTGTGCTGCCTTCCTCTGCTGGAGCTTGGCTCAGCAGCAGAAGGGCAGAAATGTGTCTCTGGTCGGCAGCATCCATTTTGTGCTGACCGGGTCGAGAAGGCTGGCACCGGATAGACCAGTGACCCCACGAAGCTCGCTTTAGAAGGGTGGAATCATACCTCCCACACCGGTTTCCGGTGTGGAGGTGTGATTTCAAGGTGTTTGATACCAAACACGATATGTTTCTATACAGCCGTTTTCGAGATAGCATTTACCGCGAGGTTATAATGCACCTCTACCTATATGTCCGGCTGAGTTACAGACAACCCGGGAGAACGGTCTCCGAAGGCTGCAGAGGGGCTCTGCTCATGCAGGGGCACCCTCTCACGTAAAACCCAGCACCCTGCCTTCAGAATTGTTAAGGCCTGCTAAGGGGTGACTTATACGTTTTAAGTGTTGTGACCTATAGATATAGTGATCCTATATCTAAAGTAAGTGGTGCAAGCACCAGCTTACACAGGTTGCAGTAGCAGACCTGTAGTTCCATCTTGCATGGCCTCTCGTGGGTGGCATAACACATGCTTCAGCCCATGGGAGGCCTCTGGGGTACCTATTCCCTGGGTACATGGGTACCATATACTAGGGACTTATAAGGGTACCCCAGTATCCAATCTGGAGTGTACCAAAGTGCATGCATAACAATTTAAAGGAGAAAGCAGATAGACTGGGGTCCTGATTAGCAGGATCCCAGTCAGACTAGTCAAAAACCAGCAAATCACCAGGCAAAAAGTGGGGGTAACCATAAGAAGCAGATCCTACTTTCCTACACACTGTTCAAACTGTTCAAACTTAAATGTATTTATAGATTCCAATTTTATTCAGATTTTAAATTCGGAGAATTTTCGTATTTGGAATTGATTATTCCAATATGACTTTAGCATGAGTTCAATGCACAACATATTCCTTGTAAAGGCTTCATTCATGCATGTCCATAACAAGGACTGTTCGTCATTTAATGTTGTGTATGTCCCCAATTTTTCACTAGACAGGACGCGAGGTTTCGAGGTCACGGTGTTCCGAATTTACCCCCTGATGAAGGGCAGAGGTATACCCAAAATGCATTGAGGACATACACAACATTAAATGACGAACATTCCTTGTTTAATCAGTTCCAAATAAGAAAATTCTCAGAATTTAAAATCTGAATAAAATTGGAATTTATAAATACATTTAAGTTTGAACAGTGATATCCATTGGGAACTTTGGCAGTGCTCGCAAGGGACGCTCCCACATGTGGATAGCGCAATTTTCAAGTATTCTAACATCTACGATCAGAAGATGATACCTTCCTGCACGCCAACAACTTATATAATAAGATGAAGATTTAGTAAACTACTTATAACCCCTTTGGAGTGCGTGAGTCCAGCTCTACTGATGTATTCTGCTCTATGCCACTCCACTCTACGTTATTCCACTGTACACAACTCCACTCAATGATACTACACTCTACGCTATTCCACTGTATGCCACTACAATCTACACCACTTCAGTATACGGCACTCCACTGTACACTATTTCACTGTATGCCACTAAACTCTACGCTATTCCAATCTAAACCACTCCACGCCACTCCACTCTATGCCACTCCGCTCTACACTATTACATTGTATGCCACTACACTCTACCCCATTCCACTCCTCACCACTCTACAACACCCAACTCTACGCTATTGCACTTTACGCCACTGCCCTCTACGTCACTCCAGTCTTTACCACTCCACTCTTTCCTATACCACTGTAAGCAACTCTACTTTTTGCCACTCCACTCTATGCTTTTCCACTCTATGCCACTCCAGTCTATGCCATTCCACTGTACACTATTCCACTGTACGTCACTCTACTATATGCCACTCCACTCAGCACCGCTCCACTCTACGCTATTCCGCTCTACCCTACTCCATTGCATGCCACTCCACTGTACGCCACTACACTCAATGCTACTCCACTTTACACTATTCCACTATGCGCAACTCCCCTGTACGGCACTCCACTATGCACTGTTCCACTCTACACCACTCCACTGTATGCCACTCCACTCCAGTACACTGTATGCTATTCCACTGTACACCCCTCCACTCTACAGCACTGCACTTTAAGCTATTGCACTCTTCGCTATTCCACTGTACACCACTACCCTGGACCTCAATCCACTCTAACTCTACGCCACTCTACTCTATGCCATTCCACTCTACGCCACTCTGATGTACGCTATTTCACTCTACTCCACTCAACACCTCTACACTGTACGCTGTCCCACTGTACGCCACTCCACTATACCACACTCCCCTCTACCCCACTCCAGTATACGCTATTCCACTGTATGGCACTCCACTGTACCACACTCCACTTCACTCAACTCCACTACACTCTACGACACCACACTCTACCACTGTACAACACTCTACTGTACCATACTTCAATGACACTCCACTTGACGACACAGGACTGGTAAAAAAACAAAGGTTAAACCTTTGTTATACCTAGGAAAACTCTATGTATTCTTTCTAAACAAACCAAACTAAAACTACACAAACATTAGAAATTCTAAATTTATAATTATACATTAAATTTATAATTTACGCACCACCTTTCATTTACTATACCTTTATTTATTCTTTATATACAAACCGAACTTAAACTGCACAAAAATTATAAACTCTAAAGTTGTACTTATGCCGTTAATTTATAATGTACGCAACATCTTCAAATTATTTTAACTCGTGCCCCTCCATACACAGTGTATTGAACTCGGTAGCCACTCTACATTAAGTATAACGTGCGCCTTCTCCAGGCACTGCTTAAACACTTTCATATTATACCACTTATACCATCTAAAATTATAGCATTTACAGCAACACTAATGACATTGCTAATCACATGATTTGTGAGAACATAGTGCAAGGTAAGGTAGCGAGTTATAGTGAACGTAGTGTGGCTACAGAGTTCAATACACTGTGTATGGGGTCCCCATAAACCAAAAGCAGGGAAGGTACTGGGTTTCGGGTTGACCTAAATTTTCTCTGTTTGACCGACTTCCATTCCCATCAGTCTGCTTCCTTTTTTGTGCCTCCTTTTCTAGTAAATTTCATTTTCTCCTGTACCACTATTCCTGTTGCTTTGTTGCCCTCATTTGGACTTTTCCTGGGTACTTCACTGCCCTCATGCGATTCATTCCATAGGCACTGTACTGCCATCAGGTGACACTTTTTCTGACACTCTACTGTTATCTACTACCACCTTTCCTGGCACTCTACTAATATCATTTACCAAACTCCTTGAGCACTTTGCTGCCTTTTCAAGCCACTTTTCATAGTATGCACTGCTGCCCTTTTATGACATCTTTCCTGGCACAATGCTGCCCTCTTCTCACCCTACTCCTGTGTCCTCTGCCGCCTTCATGTGCCGCCCTCCCTGGACTGTGCTGCAATCCCTGTGCTTCCTTTTCAGGGCATCCATCTACCAACCTCATCACACTCTTCTGTACCACATTTCTGCTTGGGCACTCTGCTATCATTCACTGCTGCATGCATTGATGCATTGGTACAGTTCTTGTCACTCTCCTGACCCCCTGTGCCGCCTTTTATGGTTGCTCGCTATGGCTGAACTATTCCACCTAATCATGGCACTGCTGGCAGCCAGTGCCAACCCTCCACCACAGTGCAGTCTCCTGCGCCTCCTGCCCTAGGAATTCTGCCACCTTTGTGTGCCAACCTTCTTAGGCACTACTCTCCTTCCATGCCACATTTCCAGGCCCTCTGCTTCCTTTGTGTATCTTTTACTCTACACTATGCTTCCCATCTTCCACACTTTTCCTGGCACTATTGTTGTCCTGTACCCCTTCTTGAGAAATATATTGCCATGCGCTCCAATTCTTTTTTCTTGGCACCGTACTGCCTCTCTCTGCCACTATCTTTATTCACAGTGCAGCCTCATAGCGCTCCCTTCCTCCCTGCTACCTCTCAGCGCCACGTTTCTTGTTCATTCTGCTTCGCTCCTGTGCATCCTTTCCTGGCACTCTGTTTCCCCTCTTTACTGTTACTCTTCTTGTCCCCCTGTGCTACCTTTACCGACAGTCTGTGCTCTCATGTGACACCTTTCATAGCACATTATTGCCCCATATCTCCTCACTGATTAATCTACTGCCACCCTTTGCAGTTTTTCAGGGGCAGTGCTGCCTCCCTTTGCCATCTTTATATTTACTATGCCACCTGTACCTTAGTTCCTGTTCACTCTGCAGCTTTCTCGTGCCCCCATTCGTATCCTGCCCTCTTCCCTCTCGTGCCACCTTTCCCATTCTGTATTCTGCCTCCTCGTGCCACCTTTCCTTGACTGTTTGATAAAAAAAAGTGTGATCTTCTTCATTTACAGTCTGAATTAGTCATCCAGAGAATAAAGCGAGTTTTGAACCCGAAGCCAGCGGATGCTATAAAGTCTGTGCCCCCCAAAGCACTGGTGGATAACTGCTACAGGGTCCTGGTGGTGCTCTACAAAGACTCCTGTGAGTATTACTGCAAGGGAAGGCTTTACACAGTCTGTTCCTGAACCCATCAATGGTCAGAATAAGGTGCAGGCGGGGGACAGGGGGTGCACATGGTGAGGTGAGGATCTGCCGCGCCTGTAATGTCAGTGTCTATATGTAGATGTCTCTCAGTTACACGTCTGTTGTCTGTCAAAAGCACCAAGAGGCCTTCTTGCTTTACACATACTTATGATATGTTACCTTACTATACTTCAAGTCATGTCATGTGGAGTCCTAAAATGCAGACTGAGAGGAAGTGGGATGATTGAGTTAGTGGTTTATAGTCTGTAAAATATGGTTCGAGGCATGTGTGCTGTAGATACACATGCTTTGCATACTCCTGCCATCTAGTGTTTTGTCCAGATGTTTGCAAGTTGTTTTTCTTCGAAGAAGTCTTTTCTAGTCATGAGGTAAGGTGACTCCTCCTTTCGGTGATAGTGCGCATGGGCATCAACTCCATTATTAGATTGTTTTCTTTCCGCCATCGGGTTCGGACGTGATTTGCTGCACTCCAGTTGGAAACCGTCCTTCGGGTTCCCCTCGGTGCGCAATCCACTCTACCCTCGACGGTATTGTTATCGTATGCGTTTCCCTCTCTCCGCGTATCCATTAGATCGGAAAGTCTCTCATCTTCGGTCGAAAACATTGTGGACGGCCTCCGGGCCTAGCCGCGTCTATCCACCCCTCTGCCGATGGATCGGACTCTGTTTCAATTCTGTCCTTGGTGCCACTCCACGTACGCTTGTACCGATCTACACCAGGTCTGCAACTTGTGCTTATCACCAGAGCACAAGGAAGAAGACTTTGAGGCCTGTCGGTCGTTCAGATCGAAAAAGACTCTTTGAGATCATTGGTCTCGACAACGAGAAATGCAGCGCCAAGGCACTCAAAAGACTCTGAAAGTCTTCGGAGAAGAATCCGAACAGGAAAACGCGGCAACTGCGGAAGAAGAAGTCTTCTCTGTCCCAGAATCAGATTCCGACCTAGAGATCGAGTTGGAGTCCGAAGACATTCCAGTGGGACAGGGTGTCGTGAGTACTAAATCCCCCATACCCCATAAACTAGCTTCCACCAAACATAAGTCTTCAACACCACCTCTGTCTTCGGGAATTAGTTGGCACCGAGATGTGTTTCTGACGCCCCGCCCTCAGGCCCGGCACCGAAACAAGTGGTCAAGCCTTCAGGCTCGGGATCGAGCCGAGACAGATCGTCTTCGGACCTGAAACATCCCGCTTCGAAAGACAAATCTGCTTCGGAGCCAAAATCCTCCGCTTCGAAACAAAAGTCCAGTTCCGAGCCGAAACCTTCCGCTTCCAAGGACAAGTTCGGTTCAGCAGTAAAAATTTTGGCGCCGAAATTCAAAGAAGATCTTTCAGATAGTCCGGAACCGATCTTAGATATTATGAAGGACAGGCTAGATCCAAAGCAGAAAAAGCTTTACATCAATCCAGACACTGGACATATTTTAGCCAAAACTCCTAACAAGAGAAAAGTCAGTTCAGAGGACACTGGATACAAGATCCCTCTTAAGAAGAAAAAGGGCATTGCTACAAGTCCTCTCCATCTTACTTTGCCATCCTCTCCACCATCTTCACCTTTACCGATACTGCCAGGCTCAGATCCATTACACATAACATCACAGGGGTCTCCTCATACACAGCCTGATTTAGGAGATGTAGATGATGATGCAGATGATGACAATGCTCCTTTGCCAACAGATCCATGGGATGATTATAACATTAAACCACCCATGGATAATGATCTGAACCTATACCCTGCAAAACCTTCACTCCAGACGATAATGTATCCTATCCAGAGCTAATTTCCAGAGCAGCAGCATATCATGGGGTTACACTGCATAAAGAGGCCTTAGATGCCGATTTTTATTTGACACACTAGGATCTTCACACAGAGTTAGTCAAAGTCTCCCTATGTTAAAAGGCATGATGAAACATGCAGATGAGATTTTTAAGGACCCTGTTCGTGCATGTATTTTAACACCCAGGGTTGATAAAAAATATAAACCATCACCCTCTGATCCTGTTTTTATTAAAGGACAGCTCCCTCTAGATTCACTAGTAGTTTCCAACGCTCGTAAAAGAGCGAATTCACAGACCTCTGGGGATGCACCTCCCCCAGATAAAGATTCTAAGCTTATTGGCACATCTGGTAAAAGGGTAGCTGCTCAAGCTGCTAATCACTGGCGCATTGCCAACACTCAAGGCCTACTAGCTAGGTACGACAGGGCACACTGGGATGAGATGGAAGATCTACTTCAGTACCTCCCAGAAGAACACAAGAAAAAGGCACAAGAGCTAGTTCAAGAAGGCAAACTCAATTCTGATTCTGCTATTTGATGTGCTCTTGATGCTGCTGAAACTGAAGCCAGAGAAGTTAATACTAGCATTCTCTTATGTCGGCATGCCTGGGTTAGGATTTCAGGTTTTAAACCAGAAGTCCAGCAGTCTATTTTAAATACTCCTTTTGACAATCAACATCTTTTCGGACCTCAGGTTGATGAGGCTTTAGAAAAGATTAAATAAGACACTGACGTGGCAAAATCCATGGGAGCGCGTCAGACTCCTTCAAGCAGAGGCTCCTTTCGCCGTTCATTCTATAGAGCAGGGTCTAAAACTACATCCTCAGACCCTAACACTTCCTCATATAGGTCCAACACGCAACCCTCCTCCGGTAGAGGCTTCTATAGAGGAGGGTACAGAGGAAACAATTTTAAAGGTCGGGATAAGAGCACGACAACACGTAACTCACCTTCCCCCAATAAGCAGTGACTTCCCCCGATCATTTAACACCCGTCGGGGGAAGACTTCAACAATTTCTCCCCATTTGGCAATCCATAACATCAGACAAATGGGTGTTAGACGTTATCCAACATGGTTATTGCCTGGAGCTTACTAGCAAACCTCCCAATATTCCACCTCGCACTCACAAACTGTCATCAGAGCATCTGCAGCTCCTCAAACGAGATACAAGCTCTTTTAACAAAAGGAGCTATAGAACCAGTTCCATTACAGGACCAAAGTTCAGGGTTCTACTCTCATTACTTTCTAATCCCCAAGAAGGACAGCTCCTTAAGACCAAATTTGGATCTAAGGACGTTAAATATGTACATAATTTCAGAACATTTCCACATGGTCAAGCTTCAATAGGTCCTTCCACTGCTACAGCAAGGCAATTGTATGTCCACACTGGACTTAAAAGACGCATACTTTCATATTCTAGTTCAGCCAGCTCATCGCAAATACCTCAGATTTGTGATAGCAGGAAAACACTATCAATTCAAGGTACTCCCGTTCAGAGTAACTACTGCCCCCAGAGTATTCACAAAATGTCTAGCAGTAGTAGCAGCTCATCTCAGAAGACAACAGATTCATGTCTTCCCATAACTAGGCGACTGGCTCATCAAAGCCAGCACACACCAACAGTGTCTACACCACACTCAGACTACATTAGACCTACTCCACCAATTGGGTTTCACGGTCAATGTGCAGAAGTCTCACCGTCAACCTTCACAAATGCAGTCCTATCTTGGAGCGACTCTAAGTACTTGCACAGCTCTAGCCTCTCCCAAGCCAGTCAGAATTCACAATATTCAATTTCTGATAATACAGTTTCAGGCGAATCACTACTTAGCAGTCAGGACGTTCATGCAACTGCTAGGGATGATGGCATCATGCATTGCGATAGTGCCTCATGCAAGATTGCACATGCTTCCTCTACAGGAATGCTTGTCACGTCAGTGGAATCAGTCGCAGGGTCAATTAACAGATCTAGTGTTGGTAGACAGCCGCACCCATCGCTCTCTGCAGTGGTTGAACACACAAAACTTATCAAAAGGGCGGCCCTTCAACGACCCTGTTCCACAGATTGTGCTAACAGCAGACGCATCCCTCACAGGTTGGGGTGCCCATCTTCACAACTTCATAATTCAAGGTCTATGGGACAACAAGTACAAAGCTCTGCACATCAACTATCTAGAGCTTCTAGCTGTATATCTAGCACTGAAAGCTTTTCAGCCTCACCTCATAGGGAAAGTTGTCCTAGTCCGCACGGACAATATGACAATGATGTACTATGTACAAAAACAGGGGTGGACACATTCTCTGCAACTGTCACGCCTCTCTCAGACCATTTGGCGTTGGGCAATTCATCACAGAGTTCACCTTCTGGCAGAGCACCTCCCAGGAGTGGACAATCGGATTGCCGACCTTCTAAGCAGAAGGCAGCAACAAATACACAAGTGGGAACTTCATCACCAGGTTCTCCTTTCATACTTTCAAGAATGGGGATTCCCACAAATAGTTGTGTTCGCCACAGTGGACAACTCAAAATGCCCAAACTTCGCCTCCAGGTTCCCACACCCTCTATCCAAGGCAATACCCTATGGATTAATTGGTCAGGGATATTTGCCTATGCTTTTCCGCCTCTCTCTCTCATTCCATTTCTAGTTCGGAAGCTCAGGCAAACATCCCTCACGCTGATTCTAGTAGCTCCCACTTAAGCTTGTCAACCGTGGTTCACGACACTTTTAGAACTATCAGTTATTCCACCTCAAAAGCTGCATCTCAATTCCAGTCTTCTCACGCAGAACCATGGAGAAGTCAGACACCCAAATCCCAAGGACCTCAATCTAGCAATTTGGCTCCTGAAGTCATAGAGTTTGGCTATCTCAACTTGCCACCAGAATGTATGATCATTCTTAAAGAAGCAAGAAAGCCTACTACCAGAGCATGCTATGCAGCAAAATGGAAAAGATTTGTTATATATTGTACGAATAACAATATTGATCAACTAGATGCAACTACTCAAAATATTATTTGTTACCTTCTGCATTTACAGCGCGCTGGTCTAGCCTACACTTCCATTCGTTTGCATCTTGCAGCAGTAGCTGCATATTTGCAAAACAGACAACATCTATCTTTGTTCAAGGTTCCAGTAATTAAAGCTTTTATGGAGGGCCTTAAGAGGATAATACCACCCAGGGTACCTCCAGCACCAGTTTGGAATCTGAACATTGTATTTACATGGCTCATGGGCCCACCCTTTGAGCCATTACACAACTGTCCGCTACAATTTCTTTCATGGAAAGTAGCTTTCCTCATTGTGATCACTTCATTAAGGAGAGTTGGTGAGCTACAGGCTTTAACCTTAGAAGAACCCTTCTTTCAACTTCATAAAGACAGAGTAGTTCTTCGCACCAACCCAAAATTCCTTCCCAAAGTGGTTTCTGCTTTTCATATCAACCAATCAGTTGAGTTGCCTGTGTTCTTTCCTCAACCTGATTCAGTAGCAGAAAGAGCTCTTCATACTCTTGATGTCAGAAGGGCACTATTGTACTACATTGAAAAAACAAAGGATTTTCTTTAGAGCAAAACAATTGTTTGTTGCATTTGCTACACCTCAGAAAGGCAATCCGATTTCTAAATCTAGTATTGCAAGATGGATTGTTAAATGCATTTAAACATGCTACACTAAAGCTAAACAATCTTTATCTATACCTCCTAGAGCGCATTCCACTCATAAAATAGGAGAGTCTATGGCCTTTTTAGGTAACATCCCTATAGCTGACATTTGTAAGGCAGCTACATGGTCCACACCACACACTTTTACCAAACACTATTGTGTGGATGTGTTAGCACGTCAACAAGCCAATGTAGGGCAAGCAGTGCTAAACACACTTTTTCAAACAGCTGCAACATCTACCGGTTAGCCACCGCTTTGGGACAATACTGCTATATAGTCTATGTAAAGCATGTGTAGCTACAGCACGCATGCCTTGAACGGATTATGCTACTTACCCAATCTGAAAGAGACACGTTAGTGATAGATTCCTTACCTTAGAATATCCCCAGGCGTCAGGCTGGATCCGGAAAGTTTTGCGTAGCAGTACCCTTGCGCGTCGGTAGGCGGCGTCGTGCGGCTCCGCGTCCGTCGTCGGCGTCGTGATCGCCGGGATGACGTCGCGGGCAGTACTTAGGCGCCGCCCCTGCGCGCTGACGTCAGTTCTTCTTTTTCCGCGCCAGCAAGCGCAGATCCGGGAAGAGCAGTGCCCTGGTCAATTTTTGACCATACTTTTTGGTGATTTTTTCACTGGTTTTTTCCAACTTTAAGGTGTCGTAGGGATGCCCGGCTTCAAGCGATGCGGCGCCTGTGCGCGGATGATGTCCGTCACCGACCCGCATTGGGAGTGTCTCTTCTGCCTCGGCCGAGGCCACGACACCGAGTCTTGTCCCGAATGCCAGGCCCTCAACCCGAAAGCTTTGCGAGAGCGGTCTCGAAAGCTCCTCGAGGCCCGGCATTCGGCTCCGCGGAAGCCCCGGTCGCGTGAGAGGTCCAGGGGTCGCTCGCGGAGTGCACACCGGTCGTCGACTTCTTCGTCCGGTAAGTCTAAGCACAAGAAGTCCAAGAAGCATCGTCGCTCTCGGACTCCGCCTCGCCGGTCTCGCGACTCGGCTGAGGCCCCTCCCGGCACCGTCCCCGCCCCCGCGGCCCCGGACTTGCCTGTGGAGTCGCCCCGTCATACCCGCCCTTCCCGGGTTCGGGGGCGGATCCGGCCAAGGTACAGGAGTTCCTGTCGGCCATGGCCCGCCTCTTCGGGCCTTCAGGCCCCTCCGGTGCGCCTTCGGGCCCCGCGGGCCCTGAGTGGGGTTGCTCCGGCGTCGCCGGCGGCTCCGGCCCCGGCGTCGCCCGAGCCTCCAGCCTCGATCCCGGCTCCGGCTTCGGCCCCGGCCTCGATCCCGGCTCCACAACCCCCATCGACGCCGGTCGACCTCACGACACCTCCGCCGGCGCCGATGTCTCCGGTGCCGTTCTCGACGCCGCCCTGGGCTCCGGGCGGCGTCGTCCCCCAGTTCCTTCCGGCTCCGGACATGGACCCGGAGCGACGTCGCTCGACGCCGGCTCCGGCGCCGATGGGACCTTGGGTCCCAAATGTCCCTCCTCCTCCTTATTTTGAACCAGAGGAGGACCAGGAGGACTGGGAGGGGTCTGATGACCCTCTGACACGCAACTGTCAGTATGATGAGGACTGGACAGAGAGTCTAGGGGAGGCCAGTGGTCTGGATACTTCTCCTGACACTGGCATGCTGTCTCCTCCCGTGGCTACGGAGGAGGGGGCCAATTTTGGTACGGTGTTGCGTAGGGCTGCTGGGGCCTTACGTCTCCAGCTCCCTACTTTGACGGTCAAGACTAACATCTTGACAGAGGTGCTTCAGCCGGCAGCCTCCTCTGCGGAGACTGTGCTGCCGTTTAACGACGCCCTCACTGACGTTCTTTTGGGCGCCTGGTCCAAGCCCAACACAGGGGCTCCTGTGGATCGGAACGTGTCACGACGCCATCGCCCCGCTCCGGGCGACCCCTGTTTCTTTCTGTCCACCCCACTCCTGAGAGCTTGGTTGTCCAAGCCTCCGCTTCCCAAACCGCCTTCCCTACCGCTCCTCCGGATAGGGAATCCAAACGCCTGGATCAGTTTGGGAAGAAAGGTTTTTCTTCCTCCAGTGCTGGCTTGCGGTCCGTTAACACCGCTTGTCTTTTGGGCCGATATACCCACTCCCTGTGGGATTCGGTGGCGGATGTTTTGCCCCAGTGCCCTGAGGAGGTCCAGGCACTGCTTTCCCGCGCCATTGCGGAAGGAAGGGATGCGGCCAAATACACTATCCGTTGTGGCCTTGACACCGCCGACTCGCTGGGCAGGTCGATTGCAACGACGGTGGCGCTCCGGCGCCACGCCTGGCTGAGAACCACTGGTTTTTCAGGGGATGTCCAGAATACTCTCATGGACATGCCCTTTGATGGAGTCGGTCTTTTTGGGTCCAAAGCAGACCATGCGCTGGAGCGCTTTAAGGACTCACGGGCTACTGCAAAGTCCCTGGGCCTTTCTGCTACACGCCCTCCGCTGCCTTCTGCTTTTCGCCCCTATCGTGGCCACGGTAGGGGCGCCCTTCACGTCAGCAGCCCAGCCACCGGCCCGCGCAGCAGGCGTCTTCGCGTGGCCGAGGACGTGGATTCCGCCGTGGCGGATCGGGCAACCAGCGTGCGGGTCAGGCCACCACCTCCAACCCGTCCGCGGCCTCCAAGCCCTCCTAGTCCCTCCTTTCAGGTGCACGGCACGCCAGTAGGGGGCAGGGTCCGCCATCACCTTCCCCACTGGCGCACCATCACCTCGGACAGGTGGGTCTTGGACATTGTCCGAAGGGGCTACTCCCTCCCCTTCGAGACCACCCCCAGCCATGCCACCTCAATTCCACCGCATGTCAGGGGATCACTTGGTGCTTCTACGGAAGGAAGTCACGGCCCTCTTGACCAAGAGGGCCATCGAGCATGTTCCGACCCCAGAAGTAGGGCGTGGTTGCTACTCCCACTACTTTCTGGTGCCCAAAAGGACAAGGAGGACATGCGTCCTATCTTGGACCTCCGGAACGTCAATCGCTTCCTCCGGAAGGAGAAGTTCAAGATGCTCACCCTAGCTCAGGTCTTGACTGCCCTCGACCCTGGAGACTGGTTGGTAGCGTTGGACTTGCAGGACGCGTATTTCCACATCCCCGTCCTGCCGGCCCACCGGCGTTACCTTCGGTTCACGGTAGGCCCCGAGCATTTTCAGTTCACCGTGCTCCCCTTTGGCCTTACCAGTGCCCCTCGGGTGTTCACGAAAGTGATGGCGGTGGTCGCAGCTCATCTGCGCCGGGCAGGGGTTTCAGTCTTCCCCTACCTCGACGACTGGCTGCTAAAGGCGGGCTCGTCCCAGGCAGTCGTCTCCCACCTCCAGACTACGGCCGAACTCCTGCACTCGCTGGGGTTCTCCATCAATGTGCCGAAGTCGCATCTAATTCCTTCTCCACAGCTCCTTTTCATCGGAGCAGTTCTGGACACGACGCAGTTTCGGGCCTATCCTCCCGAACGGCGAGTCCGGGATATTCAGGCTATGATTCCGATCTTTCGGCCTTTATCCTGGGTTTCGGTACGGATGACCCTGAGGCTGCTGGGCCTCATGGCCTCCTGCATCCTGCTGGTCAATCATGCCAGATGGCATATGCGGGCTCTGCAGTGGGACCTGAAGTTCCAGTGGGCGCAGCACCAGGGCAACCTGTCCGATCACGTCCAGATCTCGGAGGGGACTGCAAAACAGTTGCAGTGGTGGCTCTCGAACCGGCAATGGGTCATGGGCAGATCCCTCTCCCTTCCCCAGCCAGAGCATACAGTTGTGACGGACGCGTCCCTTCTGGGATGGGGCGGTCACATGGGAGAGGCGGAGATCAGAGGCCTCTGGTCTCCGGCGGAGTCCCGGCTCCATATCAACCTTCTGGAGCTCCGGGCGATCCGGCTTGCACTCAAGGCATTCCTTCCCTCTGTCAAAGGGAAGGTAGTGCAGGTGTTCACAGACAACACCACCGCCATGTGGTACTGCAACAAACAGGGCGGGGTGGGGTCTTGGACCCTTTGTCAGGAGGCTCTGCGCCTCTGGACATGGCTGGAACATCAGGGCATGTTCCTGATGGTTCAACACCTGGCAGGTTCTCTGAACGCCAGGGCGGACGAACTCAGCCGCAGGTGCATAATGGATCACGAATGGCGTCTTCACTCGGAAGTGGCGCAAGGACTCTTTCTACAGTGGGGAGAGCCTTGGTTAGATCTATTCGCCACCGAAGAGAACGCGCAATGTCATCAGTTCTGCGCGTTGGAATTTCCAAGGCGGCACTCGCTCGGCGACGCTTTTCGTCGCGAGTGGAGTTGCGGTCTGTTGTACGCCTTTCCGCCTATACCACTTCTACCCAGAGTGTTGAAGAAGATTCGGCACGACCGGGCCCAAGTCATTCTTGTGGCTCCGGACTGGGCTCGAAGAGTTTGGTATCCCGAGCTACTCAATATGAGCGTAGATCCCCCGATCCGTCTGCCTCTTCGGGAGGATCTTCTGTCGCAGCAGCAGGGGACGGTCCTCCACCCGAACCTGTCCAGTCTACACCTGCTTGCGTGGAGATTGAGCGGCGGCAGTTGATTCCTTTCGACTTGCCTCCCGAAGTTTGTGATGTGATTCTGGCAGCCAGGCGTCCCTCCACTAAGGTGGTATACGCCTGCAGGTGGAACAAATTTGTGGCATGGTGCACAGCAAAGGCTGTGGATCCCCTTTCTGCCCCTCTTTCTGAGGTCCTTCTGTTCCTTCTCTCTCTGGCCCAACAGGGTTCTGCCCTGGGTACCATCAAGGGTTATCTTTGTGCTATCTCGGCCTTCCTCAGGCTCCCTGATCAGCCCTCCCTTTTCAAGTCCCCTGTTGTTAACAGGTTCTTAAAAGGCATTACTCACCTCTTCCCTCCTGTTCCGTTTGTAATGCCTCAGTGGGACTTGAACTTGGTTCTTACCTTTTTAATGTGCGCTCCCTTTGAGCCTCTGCATAACTGTCCTCTTCGTCTTCTGACTCTGAAGACAGCCTTTCTGGTGGCCATCACCTCCGCTCGGCGGGTGAGTGAGCTCCAGGCTCTATCTTGCAAACCTCCCTTTCTGTCTGTTCATCCAGACAAGGTTGTTCTTCGGACGCGTCCGTCCTTCTTGCCAAAGGTGGTTACTGCTTTCCACATTGGGCAGACCATCACTTTGCCCACCTTCTTTCCGCCTCCGCATCCTTCCAGAGAGGAAGAGAGGCTCCACCGTCTGGACCCAAAACGTGCGCTCTCTTTCTATATTGACCGCACAACACACTTCCGGGTGGATGACCAGCTCTTTGTTGGCTACGTGGGCGCCAAAAAGGTCGGGCGGTGCACAAGAGGACCATCTCCCGCTGGGTTACCTTGTGCATCAAGACCTGCTATTCTTTCGCTAAGAAGGAGCCTCCTGTTGGGCTGCGTGCCCATTCCACCAGGGCAACGGCTGCTACCACGGCCTTGGGCCGCGGTGTTCCGCTGCCGGTTATCTGTCAGGCAGCTACGTGGGCCTCGCTGCACACGTTTACAAAGCATTACTGCCTTGACAGTCAGGTCCGGAGGGACGGCTTCTTTGGCCGTTCTGTCCTCCAGGACTTCCTTGTCTGATCTTTGTTCGCAGACCCACCACCGGGGTTGGTATTGCTGGGGTATCTATTCTAAGGTAAGGAATCTATCACTAACGTGTCTCTTTCAGATGCACAAGTTACTAACTTGTGTAACGATATATCTGTAAGAGACAGTAGTTAGTGATAGATTCCTACCGCCCACCCATCCTCCCCGTTCTGCGAACTGATTTCTAGGGTTAAGGACATCCCTTTCAGGGCCCTAGTATTTTTCAGACACCTGTGTCAGCTTCTTGCATGGCTCTGCGTTCCTGGCGCGGAAAGTCGTGTACAGAACTGACGTCAGCGCGCAGGGGCGGCGCCTAAGTACTGCCCGCGACGTCATCCCGGCGATCACGACGCCGACGACGGACGCGGAGCCGCACGACGCCGCCTACCGACGCGCAAGGGTACTGCTACGCAAAACTTTCCGGATCCAGCCTGACGCCTGGGGATATTCTAAGGTAAGGAATCTATCACTAACTACTGTCTCTTACAGATATATCGTTACACAAGTTAGTAACTTGTGCGTTAGCATCTGTTCTTGGCATGTAGAGCTGTAGATTCACATGCGCCCTCCTATCTCCCCGGGCACCGGTAGCTGTTGCAGTTTTCATTATTTACATTACATACGCATAGGCATCTCTGTACTAAACTCCATTCTCACCCTCTTGCGGGAAAACAATCTAATAATGGAGTCGATGCCCATGCGCTCTATCACCGAAAGGAGGAGTCACCTTACCTCGTGACTAGGAAAGACTTCTTCGAAGAAAAACAACTTGCAAACATCCGGACCCAACCCTAGATGGCAGGAGTATGAAAAACATGTGAATCTACAGCTCTACATGCTAAGAACAGATGCTTACTGGGTAAGTAGCATAATCCTTATTTGTGTGCTGAACACATTGACTCAAGGTGTGTCCAGAAAAGCAAGCAGTGTGGCTGAGAGGTGGCAGATCTCGACCAGATGCCTGGAGGTGTTAACAGCAGCTGAACAGGCTCAAGAGGGCCACAGAAGTGACTGGCCGGGTGCACTTTTATCGGGGAAGGTCTCGTAGCTGGGGTGTCTGAGTGGCATTTGGGGATGGGATGAGACGTTTATGTTTCAAAAGTTTTTAGGCTTGAGAACTAATTAGCGTATTTGATGAGGACACAAACGATGTCCCACAATCTTGGACATCAATGACAACACGAGTAATGACATCATTACAATGTTAAAAATTGAAATAAATTTCAAGTAAAATAACTCAATTTTTTGTAGTCTCATGACTACTAGAATCTTATTCTAGTCCTGTGGCTTACAAAAGGAGCTGAACACCCCTCTGAAGTGTCCAGAGCAGCTTCTCCCATCCGATGACCGGGTCCGTAGATGGGCTCCATCTGTGATGGGTTGGCATCCTGAAGCTTCAGTAAATTCCTAAAACCTGCTCTGCACAAAGCACAGCTCTGAGCGGAATTGCATATGGAGTACAGGAACTAGCCTGTCCCACCAGACATCACATTTTGCCTAATAAGAGTGAGAACATAACCGGATTTTCAAATATGCGCGGATCACTAGTGTGAGTGAGACTTGCAACAGTAAGAGTGACCAGTATGCCGGACAACTAACAAAAATATTATGTCAAAAATATAGTTTACCACAGTATGGTGCTCCTGTACTTATAATGGTAAGTACCAAAATATTGTTATGGTATGTTAACTGATATTTCTATAGTGCGTAATCACCAACTGGTCTCTTAGCGCTTCTAGAGAGTGATCCCAAGCTAGATGCAGTCCCCTGAAACACGCGTTGCAGATAGTTAACGTGTTTCCAGGGCCTCCCTGAACAGGAGCGTTTTAAGACGTTTCCTGAAAGGGAGGAGCATGCTTTCCTTGTGGAGGCCATCGGGCAGTTTGTTCCAAAGTTGCGGGAGCATGACAGAGAAGGCTCTGCCTCCCTTGGATGCGGTTTTAAACCGAGGGACCGCCAACAGGCGGCTCTCGGATGATCGCAATTTCCGGCCCGGCATGTAGTTTCCAAGGCGCTCCTTAATGTACGTTGGAGCCTGGCCTTAGGTGGCTTTGTGGGCAATGCAGAGGCCCTTGAACTTTGCCCTCTGCTTGATGGGAAGCCAGTGAAGCTTGTGCAGCAGAGGGGTCGCATGCGCCCTTCTGGGAAGCCTGAAGATCAACCTGGCAGCATTGTTCATCATTACTTGCAGTTTGTTGGTAAGCTTTTCTGGTAGGCCAATATAAAGGGTATTCCCGTAGTCCAGTCTAGATATGATGGTAGCAGATATTATCATCTGTAGTGCTGCCGTTGAGAGGAGGGGGGCAAGTATTCGGATCTGTCTCAGAAGGCCTGTGCAGGTTCCAGCTACGGTTACGACTTGGTTGGCCATAGAAAGATCGGCATCGATCTTGATGCCCAGACTTTTTACGAGTGTGGCCGGCGTGGGGGTGGTCCCAAGCTCTTGGGGCCAAAAAAGGTCACTCCAAGGATTTGTCTTTGAAGGGATAACCAGGACCTCAGTTTTGTCAGGATTGACTTTTAAGGAATTGGTTGTCATCCAGTTCACCGCGTATCTGAGGATGTTTTGTATCTGTAAAGAGGCCTGTTGGGTGTTGTCAATTTGGAGGATAAGCTGAGTGTCATCCGCATAGTTAAAGACTTGGCAGTTCATGCGTGCTAGGGCAGCTATAAGTGGCTGGAGGTATATGTTAAAAAGGAGCGGGGACAGCGCTGATCCCTGGAGGACGCCACACATAAGGGCGCCTTTGACAGACACTTGCTCCCCTAGCTGGACCCGCTGGGACCGGCCGGACAGGAAGGACTTGAGCCACTGGTATGCCATCCCGCAAATACCCAGTTTGGTGATACGGGCTAGGAGCTGTGCATGATTGACCGTGTTGAATGCCGCCGAAAGGTCCAACAGAACCAGTGCGCATGGTTTTTTATTGTCGGCCGTGACTCTGAGTTCATCGAGTACAGATAGCATCACCAGCTCAGTACTGTGGTGGGCCCTAAAGCCTGCCTGTCGCCCCTGGAGTAGCTGGTGTTCCTCCAAGAAGGCCGAGAGTGACATTAGGATATGTTGCTCTACCACCTTCCCCAAAAAGGGAAGCTGGGAGATAGGTCTGTAAGTTTTTAAGAATTGCGACATCTGCCCCTCAGCAGGGGGGATGACCCTAGCTTCCTTTAGGTCGGAGGGGAGGTAGCCTGTCTCCAAGGAGCGGTTTAGAAGGGCGAGGAGTTGTCTTTCTAGGCCGGGCAGGGCCATGCAGAAAACCCTAGGAGGGCAGGGATCTGCTGGTGAGCCCGATTTGATGCGGCTCATCAGGCGGGACAGGGAAGCCAGGTCTAAGTTAGGGAAGGAGGGGAGTTGGTTGCCGGACATGGGGGGCGCAGAGTGCTGGTCTAGGGGAGCCTGGTTGGTCGTGGTGCTCTCAATCTCAGCTAGGATGTCCCTGACCTTCTGCAGGAAGAAAGTCTGGAAGGTGTTGCAGTCTACTGGTGGGGCTGTAGTTCTTTGCTCTGACATTTGGCTGAGTTCTTTAAGGATTCTGAAAGTCTCTTTCTGTTTGTTAGTGGCCCCCATGATTCTAGCCTCATAAAATTCGGCCTTCCTGGTCAAGATGGCCTTTTTGTATGTGGCTAGCAGGAGTTTGTGGGCTGCGAGCTCGGCTTGACTGCCAGATTTCCGCCACCGCCTCTCGGCTTGGCGGAGTGTTTGCTTTCTCCCCCTCAGGTCCTCATTGAACCAGGGAGCTCCCTTGCCCTTTTCTCTAACTTTCTCTCTTCGTGCCGGTGCAACTTGATCAATGGCTTTGCTAAGTGTGTCGGTGAGGACTGCACTCTCTTGGTCGAGGGTGCCTAAGATGGGTACTTTCCGGGGGAGCCCGGATAAGGTGACCACCAGTTTATCGGCCTCAATTCGGTTCCAGCTACGCATGGTTTTCCAACCCAGGGGTGGCTGCACCGGCTGACTGCCCAGCGGGACCCAACAGCTAATTAGCGAGTGGTCAGACCAGGTGCACGGGCTGATGGCTCTAAGATTGGTTTGTGGCTGAGAGGTCCAAATGAGGTCAAGTATGTGGCCCTTACTGTGGGTTGGAGCATCCACCAATTGATGAAGCCCCAGTGAGCTCATAGAGATCTTAAGTTGGCTGGCCAGTGGCTCTCTAGGTGTTCTGTCCTAGTGGTAGTTGAAGTCGCCTACTACTAGGAGACGCTGGTAGCGGGAGCAGAGGTCGCTAACCATCTCAGACAATAGTTTGTTGAACCTGGGGGTAGGTCGTGGAGGGCGATAGGCCACTAGAATTACGAGGCAGGAGGATTTAGTTGAGATTTTGACTCCTAGAGTGTCAGCGTTCTCGATGCTCTCTGCCAGTATCTTTTCAACCAGAAGGCGTTTGTTATAGAGGATGGCAACTCCGCCCCCTCTAGTGTTGTCTTGTCTATTGTGCCAGAAGGCGGCGAAGTCCCCGGGGAGTGCTGCAATAATATCAGGGACAGAGTTATCTCCCAGCCAGGTTTCAGTGACCGCCAGTGCATCAATATCTCCATCCTGCAGGAGCGAGAAGACTTCGAGGCAGTGTTTTTGTAGCGAGCGTGTGTTTAGCAGGGCCACGTTAAGACCTGGTGGTTGTGTGGGCGAAGTATTTTTATGATGGACTAAATGCGGCATCAAGGTTCCGTCGTCCCTATTGTTGCCCAATAGGTTTTCTGCTTTTAGAGTCTCCACTGCACTCTTATCTAGGGCACAATTACCGGTGGCTAAAGCCCGGAGTTGCTTTGCTGAATATGTCAAAACTTGGCCAGGGGTCCTGGCCCCAGGTCCCAGTCGGGCGCGGACAGGCGCAGACGGGCTTGCCTTAGGCGCGCCAGCGGCGCGTCCGCTCCAGCGTGGCACTAAATGTGTTCCTATCCGCCCGCCCTCCAATTAACGCTGCGCTGCAACAGCTGAGCACCCTCTGAGCACTAGACCGCGTTAGCAGAGCGGAAGTGCTGACGACCAGGGAGGGAGCGATTGGCAGGGGAGGAGCGCGTTTGTGCAAGGTACATTTCCAAATTCAAATTGCCAGATTCACATATTCACAGTGCAAAACAAGCGTAGCGTTTAAAAACCAGGTTAAACGATCAGGAGTTTAAGTAAAACGTAGCGTTTTAAAAGTGGGCTAAAAGCTATTAAAAACGATTAGGAATGATTCACGTAATGATTCTAAGCGTAAGTAGAATTGGGGAAAAAAAATTGTTGACACTAATATCGTCCACAAATATTGATTTTTAATATAAAGTTTAAAGTAGTAAATGTCAAATCTTTTCATATGTAAATTTAATATAATGTAAATTAAATATATTCCACTATTTAATTCTATATAAATAAATATATACTTATATAAACACACAAACACATGGTGTTTGTGTCTATATAAATATATTTGATATATATGCACAATGAGCACTTTCTTGTACAGTGTATATTATATTATGTTATGTGCATAGCTACCTCATTCCACGGATATACCTCTTTTAGGTTTTACTGTTTCATTTTCTTTTAACCACCTGTATCTGAAAGAGACACGTTAGTGACAGATTCCTTACCTTAGAATATCCACAGGCGTCAGGCTGGATCCGGAAAGTTTTGCGTAGCAGTGCCCCTGCGCGACGGTAGTCGACGTCGTGCGGCTCCGCGTCCGTCGTCGGCGTCGTGATCGCCGGGATGACGTCGCGGCCAGTACTTAGACGCCGCCAATGCGCGCTGGCGTCAGTTCTTTCTTTTTCCGCGCCAGTAAGCGCAGATCCGGATTGAGCAGTGCCCCAGTCATTTTTTGACTGAATATTTTTGTGGCTTTTTGTCCAAGTTTTTCGAGTCGTTTCGACTCCAAAGGTGTCAGTAGGGATGCCCAGCTTCAAGCCATGCGAGGTCTGTAATCGCATGATGTCGATTACGGATCCGCACCGTGAGTGTCTCTTCTGCCTGGGGCGCGGCCACGACCCCCAGTCGTGCCCCGAGTGTCGGTCCCTCGCCCCGAAGGCTTTGCGAGAGCGGTCTCGAAAGCTCCTCGAGGCCCGCCACTCGGCTCCGCGCCGCTCGAGGTCCCGGTCCCGTGAGAGGTCGAGGGGCCGGTCGCGGAGCCGTCGTCATTCGTCGGGGTCGAAGTCTTCGTCCTCAGGTAAGGCGAAGCACAAGAGGTCTAAGAAGCGTCGCTCTAAGACCTCCCCTCGCCGGTCTAGCGACCCGGCCGAGGGTCCAGACGGTGCCGCCCCCGCGGCTCCGGGGTGCCCGCGCAGCGGACGCCGGCCTACCCGCCTGTTCCGGGTCCCACGTCGACTCCGGCCGAGATACAGGAGTTCCTGTCGGCCATGGCCCGCATGTTCGGGCCTAAGGGTTACCCCGGTGCGCCTGCGGGCCCCAGTGGGAGTCCTCCCTCGGCACCACCGGCGGCTCCGGCCCCGGTGTCTCCGGCGGCTCCGGCCCCGGCGCCGCAGGACCCCCTCGGATCCAGGCCTGGATCCCGGTCGACGCCGGTTGACCAAACGACACCTCCACTGGCGCCGACCTCACCGGTACCGATCACGGCGCCGTCCGAGGCCCCAGACGGCGCCGTCCCCAGGTTCTCCCCGGCACCGGACACGGAGCCGGATCGACGTCGCTCGACGCCGATTCCGACGCTGATGGGACCTTTTTTCCCTCATGTCCCTCCTCCTTACTTTTCACCTGTTTTGGAGGACGAGGAGGACTGGGAGGGGTCGGAAGACCCTCTCACAGCTCAATGTGAGCCTTATCAGGACTGGGCTGAGGAACTGGGGGATGCCAGTGGTCTGGACACCTCTCCTGTCCTTGGCATGCTGTCTCCTCCTTCCGTGGCTACGGAGGAGGGAGCAAGTTATGCAACGGTTTTGCATAGGGCGGCTGAGGCCCTCCGCCTCGAGCTCCCTACGGTGGCTGTCAGGACTAACCTCCTGACAGAAGTGCTTCAGCTGGCGGCTACCTCTTCGGAGCCACTGCTGCCGTTCAACGATGCACTTTCGGACGTTCTTTTGGGCACCTGGTCCAGGCCCACCACAGGGGCTCCTGTGGACAGGAACGTAGCCCGACGCCATCGCCCGGCCCCGGGCGACCCTATGTTTCTCTCCCAACACCCCACCCCCGAGAGCTTGGTTGTCCAAGCCTCTGCCTCCCAGAGCGCCTTCCCTACGGCTACGCCGGTTAGGGAATCCAAAAAACGGGACCAATTTGGAAGAAGGTCTTTTCTTCCTCCAGTGCTGGCTTGCGGTCCGTGAACACCGCTTGCCTTTTGGGCCGTTACTCCCACTCTCTGTGGGATTCGGTGGCGCAAGTGCTGCCCAAGTGTCCTGAGGAGGTCCAGGCACTTCTCTCCCGTGCTGTTGCGGAAGGGAGAGACGCAGCGTAGTTCACTATCAGACACCGCTGACTTGCTAGGCAGATCGCTTGCTACGACAGTGGCGCTTCGCCGTCACGCCTGGCTGAGGACCACTGGTTTCTCGGGCGATGTCCAAAACACCCTTATGGACATGCCTTTTGATGGTATCCGCCTTTTTGGCAATAAGGCAGACAGCGCGCTGGAGCGCTTTAAGGACTCGCGGGCTACGGCCAAGTCCTTGGGCCTCTCCGCCTCGCGCCCTCTGCCGCAGTCTGCTTTTCGCCCCTTTCGTGGCCACGGAAGGGGCGCCCAGTCACGTCCACTGCCCAGCCGCCGGCCCGCGCAGCAAACGCCTTCGCGCGGCCGAGGACGTGGCTCCCGCCGAGGCGGGTCGGGTAACCAGCGAGCGGGTCAGGCCACCAACTCCGCCCCGTCCGTGGCCTCCAAACCCTCCTAGTCCATCCTTTCCAGTCCACAGCACGACAGTGGGGGGCAGGGTCCGCCATCACCTTCCCCACTGGCGCACCATCACATCGGACAGGTGGGTTTTGGACATTGTCCGAAGGGGCTACTCCCTCCCCTTCGAGACTACCCCTCCAGCCATGCCACCTCAGCACCACCGCATGTCGGGGGACCATTTGGCACTTCTTCGACAGGAAATTGCGGCCCTCTTGGCCAAGGGGGCCATCGAGTGCGTTCCGACCCCAGAAGTAGGGCGTGGTTCTTATTCCCACTACTTTCTGGTGCCCAAAAAGGACAAGGAGGACATGCGTCCTATCTTGGACCTCCGGAACGTCAATCGCTTCCTCCGGAAGGAGAAGTTCAAGATGCTCACCCTAGCCCAGGTCTTGACTGCCCTCGACCCTGGAGACTGGATGGTAGCGTTGGACTTGCAGGACGCATATTCTCACATCCCCGTCCTGCCGGCCCACCGGCGTTACCTGCGGTTCACGGTAGGCCTCGAGCACTTTCAATTCACCGTGCTTCCCTTTGGCCTTTCCAGCGCCCCTCGGGTGTTCACGAAAGTGATGGCGGTGGTCGCAGCTCATCTGCGCCGGTCAGAGGTTCCAGTCTTCCCCTATCTCGATGACTGGTTGTTGAAGGCGGGCTCGTCCCAGGCAGTCGTCTCCCACCTCCAGACTACGGCCGGATTCCTGCACTCGCTGGGGTTCTCCATCAATGTGCCGAAGTCACACCTGGTTCCTTCTCCACAGCTCCTTTTCATCGGAGCGGTTCTGGACACAACGCAGTTTCGGGCCTATCCTCCCGAACGGCGAGTCCAGGATATTCAGGCTATGATTCCGATCTTTCAGCCTCTATCCTGGGTTTCGGTACGGATGACCCTAAGGCTGCTGGGCCTCATGGCCTCCTGCATCCTGCTGGTCGATCATGCCAGATGCTGGGCTCTGCAGTGGGACCTGAAGTTCCAGTGGGCGCAGCATCAGGGGAACCTGTCCGATTACGTCCAGATCTCGGAGGGAACTGCACAACAGTTGCAGTGGTGGCTCTCGAACTGGCAATGGGTCACGGGCAGATCCCTCTCCCTTCCCCAGCCAGAGCACACAGTTGTGACGGATGCGTCCTTTCTGGGATGGGGCTGTTACATGGGAGAGGCGGAGATCAGAGGCCTCTGGTCTCTGGCGGAGTCCCGGCTCCATATCAACCTTCTGGAGCTCCGGGCGATCCGACTTGCACTGAAGGCATTCCTTCCCTCTGTCAAGGGGAAGGTTGTGCAGGTGTTCACAGACAACACCACCGCCATGTGGTACTGCAACAAACAAGGCGGGGTGGGGTCGTGGACCCTTTGTCAGGAGGCTCTGCGTCTCTGGACATGGCTGGAACATCAGGGCATATTCCTGATGGTTCAACACCTGGCAGGTTCCCTGAACGCCAGAGCGGACGAACTCAGCCGCAGGTGCATGATGGATCACGAATGGCGACTTCACTCGGAGGTGGCGCAAGGACTCTTTCTACAGTGGGGAGAGCCTTGGTTAGATCTATTCGCCACCGAAGAGAACGCGCAATGTCAGCAATTCTGCGCGTTGGAATTTCCAAGGCGGCACTCGCTTGGCGACGCTTTTCGTTGCGAGTGGAGTTGCGGTCTGTTGTACGCCTTTCCGCCTATACCACTTCTACCCAGAGTGTTGAAGAATATTCGGCGCGACCGGGCCCAAGTCATCCTTGTGGCTCCGGACTGGGCTCGAAGAGTTTGGTATCCCGAGCTACTCAGTATGAGCATCGATCCCCCGATCCGTCTGCCTCTTCGGGAGGATCTTCTGTCGCAGCAGCAGGGGACGGTCCTCCACCCGAACCTGTCCAGTCTCCACCTCCTTGCATGGAGATTGAGCGGCGGCAGTTGATTCCTTTCGACTTGCCTCCCTAAGTTTGTGATGTGATTCTGGCAGCCAGGCGTCCCTCCACTAAGGTGGTATACGCCTGCAGGTGAAACAAGTTTGTGGCATGGTGCACAGCAAAGGCTGTGAATCCCCTTTCTGCCCCTCTTTCTGAGGTTCTACTGTTCCTTCTTTCTCTGGCCCAACAGGGTTCTGCCCCCGGTACCATCAAGGGCTACCTTTGTGCAATCTCGGCCTTCCTGATCAGCCCTCCCTTTTCAAGTCCCCTGTTGTTAACAGGTTTCTTAAAGGCATTACACACCTTTTCCCTCCTGTTCCGTTTGTGATGCCTCAGTGGGACTTGAACTTGGTTCTTACCTTTTTAATGTGCGCTCCCTTTGAGCCTCTCCATAACTGTCCTCTTCGTCTTCTCACTCTGAAGACAGCCTTTCTGATGGCTATCACCTCCGCTCGGCGGGTGAGTGAGCTCCAGGCTCTTTCTTGCAAGCCCCCCTTTCTGTCTGTCCATCCAGACAAGGTTGTTCTTAGGACGAGTCCGTCGTTCTTGCCAAAGGTGGTCACTGCCTTCCACATTGGGCAGACCATCACTTTGCCCACCTTCTTTCCGCTTCCGCATCCTTCCAGAGAGGAAGAGAGGCTCCACCGTCTGGACCCAAAATGTGCGATTTCTTTCTATCTGAACCGCACACAACAGTTCCGGGTGGACGACCAGCTCTTTGTTGGCTACGTGTGTGCCAAAAAAGGTCGGGCGGTACACAAGCGGACCATCTCCCGCTGGGTTGTCTTGTGTATCAAAGCCTGCTATTCTTTGGCTAAGAAGGAGCCCCCTGTTGGGCTACGTGCCCATTCCACCAGGGCGACAGCCGCCACCACGGCTTTGGGACGTGGTGTCCCATTGCAGGACATTTGTCAGGCAGCTTACCGCCCCACCCATCCTCCCCGTTCTGCGAACTGATTTCTAGGGTTAAGGTCATCCCTTTCAGGGCCCTAGTTTTCAGACACCAGTGTCAGTTTCTTGCATGGCTCTGCGTTTCTGGCGCGGAAAGTCGTGTACAGAACTGACGCCAGCGCGCATAGGCGGCGTCTAAGTACTGGCCGCGACGTCATCCCGGCGATCACGACGACGGACGCGGAGCCGCACGACGCCACCTACCGACACGCAGGGGTACTGCTATGCAAAACTTTCCGGATCCAGCCTGACGCCTGGGGATATTCTAAGGTAAGGAATCTGTCACTAACTACTGTCTCTTACAGATATATCGTTACACAAGTTAGTAACTTGTGCTTTACAACAGAAATAACTTCATAATATATTCAGTGAATATAGAGGATATTTGGATCTGCACTAAGAGCACTTTATTGTTAGTTGGAAGGATGAACTGATAGATTTGGCAAAGTGCAATAAGTAATTTATTTACAAGCTATCATCATAGGTCTAGTAAAATAGTAAGATTTTTCCTCCAATAGCAGGATATGGTTCCCGGGAATACATTCCACACATTCATTGGGGATGAACCATTGGATAATATGTAATGCACCTCACTGACAAAATGCAAAGGGAGCCTCATTCCACTAGAACTTGATATAACCCGGAATGCTATTTATCTTGCCCATGGGAAATTACAATTAGTAATATCAGATACACTTTATTATGGATAAGCGTTTTTAGGAACATCCAGAAAGTTTTTTAAACAAATAGAGAGCAGACATCCCACAGGTGGCTACATATGACAGTTGAGGAATGTTTTAATACCTAGGTTAAATTCGGGGATATTATAGAACTTTTTTCTTACATGTACTTTACATGAATAACATACTTTATATGTGTGTATCAAATTATTTTTATTGTTTTCCTTCTCATTCCTTGAGAATATTGAATCTAGTATATATAAATATCCTGCCCCTACTTAGGGTCGTTAGTACTTTACATTTGTTAATTCTGCTCCTCACAGTCATACTTAGAACCCTCGTAACATCTTGGAAATATAACTGTGATTTCCTTACAGCATCATGGACATACAATTGTAATCCCCTAAAACCGTTCTTTGCTCTGATCTGTTATTTTTTCAAAGATTACTTTGATGAGCACGTCACATTGCACAGGATATATCCTGAGAAATTATTGGATGATTACATGTAATTTACAATTAAAAATCATGTTGAGATTTATCATGTAATTCACACAACAGGATATTGCCCTTGTACTCAATACACTTTTCAATGTAAATAGGAAAAATGTCAATGTGTAAATTGTTGTAACATTTGAGTGTGCACGCTCTAGTTGTTTTTAACTAACACTGTTGATGGGCAAGCACTTGGTGATTTAAATAGAGTGGTTTCACGCTAGGACTCTATGGTCCAGCTGAAAGCGGAAACGCCGAAATGCGTTGGCCGTCTTTTCTAATTTGTACACTGATGGTGGTTTGTGTGGCGGAATAAATCATCAAACATACCTTCCTTATGTGCCGCTTTTCTTCTCTGTGATCGAAGACAGGGGAGAGTGTATATATATATATATATATATATATCTATATATATTTTGCGTTTCTCCAATGTTCTCCTGCAGTTTACCTCCGCAAAGACAGGAGCACGGACACCATTTCAGTGCAAATTGCTTATTTATTGTTTTTGTTAACGCGTTTCAGCCCCTGAGGGCCTTGATCACATGCACACACACACACATACGTGTGTGTATATATGCGTGGGTGTATATATATATATATAGTGTAACATAATTACAAAAAATATATATTTTACATTATATTATTTTATCTTATACTTGAAATGTATTACTACAAATATATATATATATATCTATATATATATATATCACCCAACATTGCTCCTTCCGGACAGCGGACACCCGTGGAAGGTGGCGCACACGCCAGCGGAGCGCACTGACAGTAGAATCCACACCAGAAAGTCAAAATACGTGCGCTCTCAGGATCAAGAATCCACAATCCAAATTAGCTTGCAACCAGGTTTATTCCACCACTCTTGGCATGGCAGCAGCCTTTTTGTATTATTAAATTGCCATAAAACTGGAATTCTGCGTGAGTGCGATCCTTTTCTGCTTCAGCGAAATTGTTGGCATTGTTACCGGCGTGGCCCTGCCGGAGGAGAACGCACCACCCCACCACCCCTCAAACAAGTGCGCCGGCGTCCAACTTGGGCTGAACTTGGCATATATATATATATATATTCACTGAAAAAACCATAGGTTTTAGGGACAGTTATAGTTAGTTGGACATTGCACGCGTACAAAACCCGTGAAATTCCCCTGTTATAGTTAGTTCAGCTAACTATAACTCGCGCCCGCAATGCACTGCTGATGACGTCACATATTACATCACTCATGACATGGTCAGTGACATCACTGATGACATCTCAAATGACATCACTGATGACATCATCCAGTGACTGTGTTTCTGTAAAGTTTAAATATGTTTAATATATATAGGGAAAGGCGTATTGAAGAATGAGTGGGTGTATAAGTGTCTGAATGGATGATTTAGTACGTGAGTGACTGACTCTACAAGTGAGTGATTAAACGTATCTTACTGAATGCATGGGTTAGTGACTAAACTGTGTGAATGTCTGTATCCGTCTGTTTGTTGGTGTGTAAGTGGATGCATGGATTTGCGAATAGCTACATGAGTGTCTATATGGGTTATTGATTGGTTCTCTGAGTATCTGTATGGCTGCCTGAGTGTTTGTGTGAGTGGGGTGTGTGTGACTCTATACATAGATGTGTGAGTGGGTGATTCACTGGGTGCATGATTTCAAGAGTGCATCTGTGATGGACTGCTTGGGTGGGTGAGTGTGTGTATGGGTGTGTTAGTGAGTGAATGTATATCTCAGTGGTACATGTGCGAGTAACTACATATGTAAAAGGCAGTATATATGTGTGTTAGAGTATTTAAATGGCTATAAGTGAGAGTGTGTTATTGTGAGAGTGGCTGTATGGATGCGTGTGTGCTTGTATCAGTTATTGTATAAGAGCGTAAGAATGTGCTAGTATTTGTATGAGTAAGTGAGCTGGTGTGTGTATAACTGTATAGGTGAGTAAATGGGTGTGTGATTAATTTTTTGCATGACTGACTAGGTGTGTGAGTACCTCTATGGATGAGTGGCGGTGTGTGAGTGTTTATATAGGTGTATGAGTGCATATGATAGTCCTGTACTGAGTGACTGTAAGTATGAGTGACTGTACAGGTTAGTGAGTGGATGTGTGTGTAGACCTAAGAATCAGTGAGTGGGTATGTAGTTTTTGGTGTTGGAGTGTCTATGGTTTTGAGAATGGCAGTCTGTAATTTAGAGTGGGTGTATCAAAAGTTATATTAGGGTGTGAGAAGATGCATGAAATTATCACATGGATGATGTCATCAGTGATGTCATTTGAGATGTCATCAGTGATGTCATCAGTGATGTCACTGACCATGTCATGAGTGATGTAATATGTGACGTCATCAGCAGTGCATTGCGGGGGCGCGAGTTATAGTTAGCTGAACTAACTATAACAGGGGAATTTCACGGGTTTTGTACGAGTGCAATGTCCAACTAACTATAACTGTCCCTAAAACCTATGGTTTTTTCAGTGAATTTCAAAGGTTTTTTAAATGCTAATTTCTAACTATAATGTGTCTGAAACCTATGGTTTTTTCAGTGAATTTCAAAGGTTTTTTAAATGCTAATTTCTAACTATAACGTGCCTGAAACCTATGGTTTTTTCAGTGAATTTCAAAGGTTTTTTAAATGCTAATTTCTAACTATAACGTGCCTGAAACCTATGGTTTTTTAAGTGAATTTCAAAGGTTTTTTAAATGCTAATTTCTAACTATAACGTGCCTGAAACCTATGATTTTTTAAGTGAATTTCAAAGGTTTTTTAAATGCTAGTTTCTAACTATGCCAACAGAGGTAGGACATGTGAAGAAAGAAGAAAAAACGCACAGAAAGAAGCAAAAGATGTGCAGAAAGAACCAACAGAGGAGCAGAAAGAGGCCTTGTTGCAAAATCATCCTGTGCCCACAACTTTTTCAGACGGGTACTGGTGGTAACTGACTCTGACTAACCAGAGCCAGGGCGCGTTTGCACAGTGGTGAAGGGAGGGGGCCTGAGGTGACATGTGTGCAAACGCGCCCCGTGGCGCGTTTTAAGTTGCGGGATTAAGTCCCCTTGAATCCTGAGGGTCCCTGGGGCCCAACTAGCCCCCAGGTACCTACAGTTAGGACCACAGAGCTGAGTTGCAGAGAGGCGTTCCTCTCTGCAACGCAACTCTGTTGTGCTTACTGAAGGTACCTGGTGGGCTAGTTGGCCCCAGGATTCAAAGGGAATTAACTCCCCAACTTAAAACGCACCACAGGGCGTGTTTGCGCACATGTCAACTGAGGCCCCGCCCCCTCCCTTCACCACTGTGCAAACGCGCCCGTGGCGCGTTTTAAGTTGGGGGATTAGGTCACCTTGAATCCTGAGAGTCCCTGGGGCCCAACTAGCCCACCAGGTACTTCCAGTAAGCACCACAGGCCTGCGTTGCAACGCCTGTAACAAATTGTGCAGTTGTGTTTAGGTAGTGAAGAGGGTCGTGCTGGGGGTAGTGTTTTAGGGTTTAGGGTAGTGCAGTGGTGTTTGTGTAGTGTAGGGGGTCATGCTGGGGGTAGATTTAGGGTTTAGGGTAGTGCAGTGGTGTTTGGGTAGTGTAGGGGGTCGTGCTGGGGGTTAGTGTTTTAGGGTTTAGGGTAGTGCAGTGGTGTTTGGGTAGTGTAGGGGATACTGCTGGGGGTAGTGTTTTAGGGTTTAGGGTAGTGCAATGGTGTTTGGGTCGTGTAGGGGGTCCTGCTGGGGGTAGTGTTTTAGGATTTAGGGTAGTGCAGTGGTGTTTGGGTAGCGTAGGGGGTACTGCTGGGGGTAGTGTTTTATGGTTTAGGGTAGTGCAGTGGTGTTTGGGTAGTGTAGGGGTTCGTGCTGGGGTAGTTTTTAGGGTTTAGGGTAGTGCAGTGGTGTTTGTGTAGTGTAGGAGGTCGTGTTTTAGGGTTTAGGGTAGTGCAGTGGTCTTTGGGTAGTGTAGGGAGTCGTGCGGGGGTATTGTTTTAGAGTTTAGGGTAGTGCAGTGGTCTTTGGGTAGTGTAGGGGGTTGTGCGGGGGTAGTGTTTTAGGGATTAGGGTAGTGCATTGGTATTTGGGTAGTGTAGGGGTCATGCGGGGGTAGTGTTTTAGGGTTTAGGGCAGTGCAGTGGTGTTTAGGTAGTGTAGGGGGTCGTGCTGGGGGAGTGTTTTAGGGTTTAGGGCAGTGCAGTGGTGTTCGGGTAGTGTAGGGGGTCGTGCTGGGGGAGTGTTTTAGGGTTTAGTGCAGTCGTGTTCGGGTAGTGTAGGGGGTCGTGCTGGGGGAGTATTTTAGGGTTTAGGGTAGTGCAGTGGTGTTCGGGTAGTGTAGGGGGTCATGCTGGGGGTAGTGTTCTAGGGTTTAGGGCAGTGCAGTGGTGTTCGGGCAGTGTAGGGGGTCGTGCTGGGGGTGGTGTTTTTGGGTTTAGGGCAGTGCAGTGGTGTTCGGACAGTGTAGGGGGTCGTGCTGGGGGTGGTGTTTCAGGGTTTAGGGCAGTGCAGTGGTGTTCGGGCAGTGTAGGGGGTCGTGCAGGGGGTGGTGTTTCAGGGTTTAGGGCAGTGCAGTGGTGTTCGGGCATGTAGGGGGTCGTGCAGGGGTGGTGTTTCAGGGTTTAGGGCAGTGGTGTTCGGGCAGTGTAGGGGTCATGCTGGGGCTGGTGTTTCAGGGTTTGGGGCAGTGCAGTGGTGTTCGAGCAGTAAAGGGGGTCGTGCTGGGGGTGGTGTTTCAGGGTTTAGGGCAGTGCAGTGGTGTTCCGGCAGTGTAGGGGGTCGTGCAGGGGTGGTGTTTCAGGGTTTAGTGCAGTGGTGTTCGGGCAGTGTAGGGGGTCGTGCTGGGGTGGTGTTTCAGGGTTTAGGGCAGTGCAGTGGTGTTCGGGCAGCGTAGGGTGTCGTGCTGAGGGGTGGTGTTTCAGGGTTTAGGGCAGTGCAGTAGTGTTTGGGCAGTGTAGGGGGTCGTGCTGGGGGGAGTGTTTCAGGGTTTAGGGCAGTGCAGTGGTGTTCGGGCAGTGTAGGGGGTCGTGCAGGGGGTGGTGTTTCAGGGTTTAGGGCAGTGCAGTGGTGTTCGGGCAGTGTAGGGGGAGGTGCAGGGGGTGGTGTTTCAGGGTTTAGAGCAGTGCAGTGGTGTTCGGGCAGTGTAGGGGGTCGTGCTGGGGCTGGTGTTTCAGGGTAGTGCAGTGGTGTTCGGGCAGTGTAGGGGGTCGTGCTGGGGCTGGTGTTTCAGGGTTTAGGGCAGTGCAGTGGTGTTCGGGCAGTGTAGGGGGTCATGCTGGGGCTGGTGTTTCAGGGTTTAGGGCAGTGCAGTGGTGTTCGGGCAGTGTAGGGGGTCTTGCTGGGGCTGGTGTTTCAGGGTTTAGGGCAGTGCAGTGGTGTTCGGGCAGTGTAGGGGGTCGTGCTGGGGCTAGTGTTTCAGGGTTTAGGGCAGAGCAATGGTGCTCAGGCAGTGTAGGGGGTTGTGCTGGGGGTGATTTTTCAGGGTTTATGGCAGTGCAGTGGTGTTAGGGCAGTGTAGGGGGTCGTGCTGGGGGTGGTGTTTCAGGGTTTAGGGCAGTGCAGTGGTGTTCCGGCAGTGTAGGGGGTCGTGCAGGGGGTGGTGTTTCAGGGTTTAGTGCAGTGGTGTTCGTGCAGTGTAGGGGGTCGTGCTGGGGTGGTGTTTCAGGGTTTAGGGCAGTGCAGTGGTGTTCGGGCAGTGTAGGGTGTCGTGCTGAGGGGTGGTGTTTCAGGGTTTAGGGCAGTGCAGTAGTGTTTGGGCAGTGTAGGGGGTCGTGCAGGGGGTGGTGTTTCAGGGTTTAGGGCAGTGCAGTAGTTTTCGGGCAGTGTAGGCGGTCGTGCTGGGGCTGGTGTTTCAGGGTTTAGGGCAGTGCAGTGGTGTTCGGGCAGTGTACGGGGTTGTGCTGGGGCTGGTGTTTCAGGGTTTAGGGCAGTGCAGTGGTGTGCGGGCAGTGTACGGGGTTGTTCTGGGGCTGGTGTTTCAGGGTTTAGGGCAGTGCAGTGGTGTTCGGGCAGTGTAGGGGGTCGTGCTGGGGGTGGTGTTTCAGGGTTTAGGGCAGTGCAGTGGTGTTCGGGCAGTGTAGGGGTCGTGCTGGGGCTGGTGTTTCAGGGTTTAGGGCAGTGCAGTGGTGTTCGGGCAGTGTAGGGGGTCGTGCTGGGGCTGGTGTTTCAGGGTTTTGGGCAGAGCAGTGGTGTTCGGGCAGTGTAGGGGGTCGTGCTGGGGGTGGTGTTTCAGGGTTTAGAGCAGTGCAGTGGTGTTCGCGCAGTGTAGGGGGTCTTGCTGGGGGTGGTGTTTCAGGGTTTAGGGCAGTGCAGTGGTGTTCGGGCAGTGTAGGGGGTCTTGCTGGGGGTGGTGTTTCAGGGTTTAGGGCAGTGATGTTCGGGCAGTGTAGGGGGTGTTGCTGGGGGTGATGTTTCAGGGTTTAGGGCAGTGCAGTGGTGTTCGGGCAGTGTAGGGGGTCTTGCTGGGGGTAGTGTTTCAGGGTTTAGGGCGGTGCAGTGGTGTTCGTGCAGTGTAGGGGGTCGTGCTGGGGGTGGTGTTTCAGGGTTTAGGCTAGTGCAGTAGTGTTCGGGCAGTGTAGGATGTCGTGCAGGGGGTGGTGTTTCAGGGTTTAGGGCAGTGCAGTGGTGTTCGGGCAGTGTAGGGGGTCATGCTGGGGCTGGTGTTTCAGGGTTTAGGGCAGTGCAGTGGTGTTCGGGCAGTGTAGGGGGTCTTGCTGGGGCTGGTGTTTCAGGGTTTAGGGCAGTGCAGTGGTGTTCGGGCAGTGTAGGGGGTCGAGCTCGGGCTAGTGTTTCAGGGTTTAGGGCAGAGCAATGGTGCTCAGGCAGTGTAGGGGGTTGTGCTGGGGGTGATGTTTCAGGGTTTATGGCAGTACAGTGGTGTTAGGGCAGTGTAGGGGGTCGTGCTGGGGGTGGTGTTTCAGGGTTTAGGGCAGTGCAGTGGTGTTCCGGCAGTGTAGGGGGTGGTGTTTCAGGGTTTAGTGCAGTGGTGTTCGTGCAGTGTAGGGGGTCGTGCTGGGGTGGTGTTTCATGGTTTAGGGCAGTGCAGTGGTGTTCGGGCAGTGTAGGGTGTCGTGCTGGGGGTGATGTTTCAGGGTTTATGGCAGTGCAGTGGTGTTAGGGCAGTGTAGGGGGTCGTGCTGGGGGTGGTGTTTCAGGGTTTAGGGCAGTGCAGTGGTGTTCCGGCAGTGTAGGGGGTCGTGCAGGGGGTGGTGTTTCATGGTTTAGTGCAGTGGTGTTCGTGCAGTGTAGGGGGTCGTGCTGGGGTGGTGTTTCAGGGTTTAGGGCAGTGCAGTGGTGTTCGGGCAGTGTAGGGTGTCGTGCTGAGGGGTGGTGTTTCAGGGTTTAGGGCAGTGCAGTAGTGTTTGGGCAGTGTAGGGGGTCGTGCAGGGGGTGGTGTTTCAGGGTTTAGGGCAGTGCAGTGGTGTTCGGCCAGTGTAGGTAGTCTTGCTGGGGGCGGTGTTTCAGGGTTTAGGGCAGTGCAGTAGTTTTCGGGCAGTGTAGGCGGTCGTGCTGGGCCTGGTGTTTCAGGGTTTAGGGCAGTGCAGTGGTGTTCGAGCAGTGTACGGGGTTGTGCTGGGGCTGGTGTTTCAGGGTTTAGGGCAGTGCAGTGGTGTGCGGGCAGTGTACGGGGTTGTTCTGGGGCTGGTGTTTCAGGGTTTAGGGCAGTGCAGTGGTGTTCGGGCAGTGTAGGGGGTCGTGCTGGCTGTTGTTTCAGGGTTTAGGGCAGTGCAGTGGTGTTCGGGCAGTGTAGGGGGTCGTGCTGGGGCTGGTGTTTCAGGGTTTAAGGCAGTGCAGTGGTGTTCGGGCAGTGTAGGGGGTCGTGCTGGGGCTGGTGTTTCAGGGTTTTGGGCAGAGCAGTGGTGTTCGGGCAGTGTAGGGGGTCGTGCTGGGGGTGGTGTTTCAGGGTTTAGAGCAGTGCAGTGGTGTTCGGGCAGTGTAGGGGGTCTTGCTGGGGGTGGTGTTTCAGGGTTTAGGGCAGTGCAGTGGTGTTCGGGCAGTGTAGGGGGTCTTGCTGGGGGTGGTGTTTCAGGGTTTAGGGCAGTGATGTTCGGGCAGTGTAAGGGGTGTTGCTGGGGGTGATGTTTCAGGGTTTAGGGCAGTGCAGTGGTGTTCGGGCAGTGTAGGGGGTCTTGCTGGGGGTAGTGTTTCAGGGTTTAGGGCGGTGCAGTGGTGTTCGTGCAGTGTAGGGGGTCGTGCTGGGGGTGGTGTTTCAGGGTTTAGGGTAGTGCAGTAGTGTTCGGGCAGTGTAGGATGTCGTGCAGGGGGTGGTGTTTCAGGGTTTAGGGCAGTGCAGTGGTGTTCGGGCAGTGTAGGGGGTCATGCTGGGGCTGGTGTTTCAGGGTTTAGGGCAGTGCAGTGGTGTTCGGGCAGTGTAGGGGGTCTTGCTGGGGCTGGTGTTTCAGGGTTTAGGGCAGTGCAGTGGTGTTCGGGCAGTGTAGGGGGTCTTGCTGGGGCTGGTGTTTCAGGGTTTAGGGCAGTGCAGTGGTGTTCGGGCAGTGTAGGGGGTCGTGCTCGGGCTAGTGTTTCAGGGTTTAGGGCAGAGCAATGGTGCTCAGGCAGTGTAGGGGGTTGTGCTGGGGGTGGTGTTTCAGGGTTTAGGGCAGTGCAGTGGTGTTCGGGCAGTGTAGGGGGTCTTGCTGGGGGTGGTGTTTCAGGATTTAGGGCAGTGGTGTTCGGGCAGTGTAGGGGGTGTTGCTGGGGGTGATGTTTCAGGGTTTAGGGCAGTGCTGTGGTGTTCGGGCAGTGTAGGGGGTCTTGCTGGGGGTAGTGTTTCAGGGTTTATGGCGGTGCAGTGGTGTTCGTGCAGTGTAGGGGTCGTGCTGGGGGTGGTGTTTCTGGGTTTAGGGCAGTGCAGTGGTGTTCGGGCAGTGTAGGGGTCTTGCTGGGGGTGATGTTTCAGGGTTTAGGGCAGTGGTGTTCGGGCAGTGTAGGGGGTCTTGCTGGGGGTGATGTTTCAGGGTTTAGGGCAGTGCAGTGGTGTTCGGGCAGTGTAGGGGGTCTTGCTGGGGGTAGTGTTTCAGGGTTTAGGGCAGTGCAGTGGTGTTCGTGCAGTATAGGTGGTCGTGCTGGGGATGGTGTTTCTGGGTTTAGGGCAGTGCAGTAGTGTTCGAGCAGTGTAGGGGGTTGTGCAGGGGGTGGTGTTTCAGGGTTCAGGGTAGTGCAGTGGTGTTCGGGCAGTGTAGGGGGTCGTGCTGGGGGTGGTGTTTCAGGGTTTAGGGCAGTGCAGTGGTGTTCGGCCAGTGTAGGGGGTCTTGCTGGGGCTGGTGTTTCAGGGTTTAGGGCAGTGCAGTGGTTTTGGGCAGTGTAGGCGGTCGTGCTGGGGCTGGTGTTTCAGGGTTTAGGGCAGTGCAGTGGTGTTCGGGCAGTGTACGGGGTTGTGCTGGGGCTGGTGTTTCAGGGTTTAGGGCAGTGCAGTGGTGTTCGGGCAGTGTAGGGGGTCGTGAAGGGGTGGTGTTTCAGGGTTTAGGGCAGTGCAGTGGTGTTCGGGCAGTGTAGGGGGTCGTGCTAGGGGTGGTGTTTCAGGGTTTAGGGCAGTGCAGTGGTGTTCGGGCAGTGTAGGGGGTCATGCAGGGGCTGGTGTTTCAGGGTTTAGGGCAGTGCAGTGGTGTTCGGGCAGTGTAGGGGGTCGTGCTGGGGGTAGTGTTTTAGGGTTTAGGGTAGTGCAGTGGTGTTTGTGTAGTGTAGGGGTCATGTTTTAGGGTAGTGCAGTGGTGTTTGGGTAGTGTAGGGGGTCGTGCTGGTGGTAGTGTTTTAGGATTTAGGTTAGTGCAGTGGTGTTTGGGTAGTGTAGGGGGTCGTGCTGGGGGTAGTGTTTTAGGGTTTAGGATAGTGCAGTGGTGCTTGTGTAGTGTAGGGGGTCGTGCTGGGGGTAGTGTTTTAGGGTTTAAGGTAGTGCAGTGGAGTTTTTGTAGTGTAGGGGGTCATGTTTTAAGATGCAATGCTCCAATACCTGACCAGTCTGCACTACATAAAACTGCAAAAAAACTAAAAATAAAAAGTGTTTTGCACATTTTTGTCATTGGGCTATATGTGGGCTACATCTGGGTAATATTTGTGCTACATTTGGGCTCTTTTTTCACTGGTGGCCATCTTGGAAGACTTCTTTGTTATGAAGTTTCCTAATTTCTTCATTTACTGCAGTCTTCTCAGTAGGAAATGCTTTCAGTTTTTTACTTTGATTCCATCAAGAAGTCATTCAGATGTGTCTCACATCTGCCATAAATTCAGAATGTTAGCACTCTAGTTGCTCATTAGATCACTGGAGTAAAGCTACTGCTCACCAGGGAGTTAACTGGTAGTCTGCTGCTGGTATTGAAAGTGATTGTTTCAGTCTGCATGTCAGAATTTTCTAATGAAATAGAAGAGGATATGAGATCTCACTTAAAACATGCCCTAATTTTTCTTTCTGCAGCACTAACCATAATTTCTATTTCAAAAAGAACCCCTCATTTTGTTCCTTTTTAAATTAAATGTTTTAAGTGTTACCGGTTTATTCCAATCAAGATGGCTTCAGGTGTGCCATACTTTTGTCATAAGTAAGGCTGTTAGCGCTCTAGTTGTTCTTTAGAACACTCTGGGAAGCTGCAGTAGAACACAAAGGCATCAACTGGCAGGCTGCTCCTGTTGAAATATAACAGGAAGATATTTGAGATCACACTTGAAACATGTCCTAATTTTTCTTTCTACAGCACTAACCATAATTTCTATGACAAAATGAACCCCATCATTTTGTTCCTTTTTAAATTAAATTGTTTAAGTGTTACCAGTTTATTCCAATCAAGATGGCTTCAGGTGTGCCATACTTTTGTCATAAGTAAGGCTGTTAGCACTCTAGTTGTTCTTTAGAACACTCTGGGAAGCTGCAGTAGAACACAAAGGAATCAACTGACAGTCTCTGCCCTTGTTGGATGTACATGTTTTACTGAGAATGTCAGACTTCATTCTCACATGAGTGAGAAAGATAATGTGAATTTACAGAAAATATGCTTTCATTTTAGCTTCTGGAGCACCTTCCAAACCTCCATGGGACAAGCATGAGAAAATAGTGTTCTCTCAAACATGATTCATGATATCCGAGCAGAAGGTTTTTCACATGGTAAAATCACCTTAGAATACACCACAATTCCTAACATTTGTATGGTACCATCAACAAATAAATTCTAATGTAACTAAAGCCTGTTATCACCCTTTATAGTTCTCCTTTTGGTGACCCTCAAAATCTGCTATTCACTACAATGCATTTCAATGAGGTACTATCATTTATATTGGTCCCAAGATGGCTGCCAGCAATTCCAGGATGAAGTGCTGACAGCCAATCAGATCTCACGATGACATGTGTGGTTAGGCTCCGCCCAGATATATATGTGACTTTACTTTTGATTTTCTCAGGAACTACTGAACGGATTTACCCCATTTAAGCAAAAGGCACGACACTAAACCAAGGGCTACCTCTTTGCCAAATTTGGTGTAATTCCGTTCAGCAGTTCGGGCTGTAGCTGCGACTAAAGGTTCCTATGGAAAAATGAATGGGGAAAACGTGTTTTGGGACCCCCCTTTTTTCTCGGCCCCCGCTTGACGTATCACCCCGAGACTTTCAGGATAGGAGCGGACCAGAGCGCCCCAACAAGTTGGAAACTTTCGCGAAGATTCGTCAACCGGCGCCAACGTTATTTCAAATACAATGTCGCGGATTTCCTATGGATAATAGGTTTTAACTATAACTATCTACTGGCGACCGCCAGTAGATAATATATATATATATATATATATATATAATCACCACCACTCACCAAAGAATGGGTCCGACACTTGCTCAGGGAAACATCGAGACGATCTTTATTGCCAAACAAAGCGGTATTCCACCTGGAGGCCCGTTTAAACAGTCGGAGGTCCACTCCCATTGGAGTACGGTGTTAGCACTGCCTCCGCTTTGCGGCCACTCCGTGCGCTGCTCCCAATGCTGACCCACGCCAGGATATGAGTCCCGTAGCGAATGCCCATTCAGTATTTGGACACTCGTACACCAAGTGGTGTCCCAAAACTTGTTGGCCCACTGTTCTCCTAGCTGCAGTTACAGCATATCAAGGGAGTCCTTAGATGGTGAGTCTCTTGTGTGTCCCCTTCACGCAGTGGAATACTGCTTCCTCTCTCCCCTGGCAGCAGTGTTATTGCAGTGAATATCTTATCTGCACGGGGGGCGACGCGCTGTACTTTTCAAATACACCAACCAAACATTTGCAAGCTGGCGCGTTGCTCCTGACCGGGTGCCAGAGCCTGCTTTCTGGCTTTAAACATAGGGTCCATCCCCACTCACCAAAGAATGGGTCCGACACTTGCTCGGGGAAACATCAAGACGACCTTTATTGCCAAACAATGATGCGCATGGCGTCACTTCACTCAGTCCGTGAAACGCTAGGGCAGACGCGTTTCAGCCTGGCGGCTTTCTTCAGTGCCAGTTCCACAACACAAAGCGGTATTCCACCTGGAGGCCTGTTTAAACAGTCGGAGGTCCACTCCCATTGGAGTAATCTGTTAGCCCTGCCTCCGCTTTGCGGCCACTTCGTGCGCTGCTCCCAATGCTGACCCACGCCAGAATATGAGTCCCGTAGCGAATGCCCATTCAGTAATTGGACACTCGTACACCAAGTGGTGTCCCAAAACTTGTTGGCCCACGGTTCTCCTAGCTGCAGTTACAGCATATCAAGGGAGTCCTTAGATGGTGAGTCTCTTGTGTGTCCCCTTCACGCAGTGGAATACTGCTTCCTCTCTCCCCTGGTAGCAGTGTTATTGCAGTGAATATCTTATCTGCCCGGGGGGGGGGACGCGCTGTACTTTTCAAATACACCAACCAAACTTTTGCAAGCTGGCGCGTTGCTCCTGACCGGGAGGGCAAGTCGGGTGCCAGAGCCTGCTCTATGGCTTTAAACATAGGGTCCACCCCCACTCACCAAAGAATGGGTCCGACATTTGCTCGGGGAAACATCAAGATGACCTTTATTGCCAAACAATTATGCGCATGGCGTCACTTCACTCAGTCCATGAAACGCTAGGGCAGACGCGTTTCAGCCTGACGGCTTTCTTCAGTGCCAGTTCCACAACACAAAGCGGTATTCCACCTGGAGGCCTGTTTAAACAGTCGGAGGTCCACTCCCATTGGAGTACGCTGTTAGCCCTGCCTCTGCTTTGCGGCCACTCCGTGTGCTGCTCCCAATGCTGACCCACGCCAGGATATGAGTCCCATAGCGAATGCCCATTCTGTAATTGGACACTCGTACACCAAGTGGTGTCCCAAAACTTGTTGGCCCACGGTTCTCCTAGCTGCTGTTACAGCATATCAAGGGAGTCCTTAGATGGTGAGTCTCTTGTGTGTCCCCTTCATGCAGTGGAATACTGCTTCCTCTCTCCCCTGGCAGCAGTGTTATTGCAGTGAATATCTTATCTGCCCAGGGGGGCGACTCGCTGTACTTTTCAAATACACCAACCAAACTTTTGCAAGCTGGCGCATTGCTCCTGACCGGGAAGGCGTGCCGGGTGCCAGAGCCTGCTTTCTGGTATTAAACATAGGGTCCACCTCCACTCACCAAAGAATGGGTCCGACACTTGCTTGGGGAAACATCAAGACGACCTTCATTGCCAAACAATTATGCGCATGGCGTCACTTCACTCAGTCCATGAAACGCTAGGGCAGACGCGTTTCAGCCTGACGGCTTTCTTCAGTGCCAGTTCCACAACACAAAGCGGTATTCCACCTGGAGGCCTGTTTAAACAGTCGGAGGTCCACTCCCATTGGAGTATATATATATATATTCAGTTTGTCAGCACCAACAAACTTTATTCGGCAACGCGTTTCTGCCTAAACATCACGGCCTTGTTTTAGGAAATTGTGCCCAATCACCTTTTAAAAAATGTACACATTGTTAGACATAAACAAAATACTTTTGTTAAGGTCCAGGAAACAGTGAGTGAACTCCACTCGTGTTACAGTATCGCAGTGTCTCAATGCAGCTTGGCACAGTAAAAGTATTATAGAGCCTCAATTTTATGAGAAAAAAACTAATGTTATATTTTTGCTGTGTCTCAATGCAGCTTAGCACAATAAATGTATTTCCAAAGTGTCTGTTTTATAAGGAAAAAAACGTTATGCACAGAAAAGAAATTTCATACAGTATAAAATAAAATTTACTCAAAGTAAATTGATTCTGCATTAAGCCAAGCAGCTCAAATTTAGACCAAACAATTCTTGCAAGACTACAAAACATGCATATAAAAATCACTTTCCCACTATAGACACCTTGTTTTACATTTCAAAGGGGACAAAAATCCAGTACACAAATTAATGTGTGTTAAAAACACACCCAGTCACAATCGCAAATTCATGCATCTCCTTTCTTATTATTGGCCAAGTGGTCAAAAAAGTACATTTTACCAATGAAAATAAAATATCAAATAAATTCTTTAGGAACATAGAGCAAAAAACGTGGAAAATGAAGACATCACACAAACTTTTACGTACAGGCCAAGTGGCACTATAAAATCCCCAAACATCATACTGAAGGGCAATCTCTAACCCTGACCACACGTAAGTACAACAGTACAAACTCTCCTAAACTGGACCCCCAAAAGTCACCTCTTGTGTTAAACACCACAAAATAATATGTATGTAGTTACATATATGTGAGAAAAAAATCTATGATTTCTTAAATCGGCACAAAATATTCTATATTAGAATGACTCAAGCAACAACATGACGAGAGCTGTCCAAACTAACTACACTCTATGGCATTGGGAGAAAAAAAAGAGCATTATGACTTCAATGACTATCACATCAGCTGATGTGTACATGAAGCTCCTCGTCCTCGATTAGGCCTCCAGGTGATTTTCTCCAAAGCAGAATTATATTATTCTGACTCTTACTCTTAGTTGTCTCTCACTGTTTCCACCACGGATATTCTTCTCAATCCTGTCAATATCCAAAAAAACATCAAAAGGTCAGCATTCTGACTGTGCTCTCTGGCCCAATGTCTTGCAACAGACACATCAAGATTCCTTATGGCCCTGTAATGTTTTAAAACTCTCTTATTGATCGGGCCAATGGTGCTACCAACATACCTGTAGCCACACGGACATTGGAGAACGTAAACGCAGTGATCACTGCCACAAGTGTCAATTTGTTTATCCGCATTACCTTCCCAGTGGCAGTAATATATGTCTTGACATTACTGCTTTTCCTACAAGCTTTGCACCTTCCACATTTATGAAAACCTTTTTGTTCCTGCAACCAGCCCTCTCATCTGTTGTGTGTGCTGGTGTGACTGTGTACAATAATATCGCGCGAAGATCTAGATTTGCAGTAAGGTATCTAGGGGAAGGGAGTCACTGTATTGCCTATTACAGGGTCACTTTTGACCAAATGCCAGTGTTTGGCTACTATCTTCTTGCCTTACTCTCACTGCTGTGTGTAGTAATTAATCTGAACACTTCTTGATCCCTCTCATCTCTCTTTCTTTTAGTCAGGAATGCCTCTCTTGTGGTGCGTGATCCTTTTATACTGGCTTCTTTCAGAATCCTGGTAGGGTAACCCCTGGCACTGAATCGCCCAATCATACTGCTCCCTCTCTTCTTCAAAGGCCTGGTTGGTACTACAGTTCTGTTTGGCCCTGAGCATCTCCCCAACGGGGATGCTCTTTTTCAGATTTTGTGGGTGGTGGCTAACAGCATCGAGAATGCTATTACCAGGAGTACTTTTGCGGTACAGGCTCGTGTGCAACTCATCACCTACAATCTCGACCAAGACGTCAAGAAAGTACATGCTAGTGGGATGACTTTCATGTGTGAAGGCCAGGTTAAGATTGTTGCATGAAATGTGTGTCAAAAACTTCTCTAGTTCCTGTCTGAGACCCTCCCATATAACAAAGAGGTTGTCAATATATCTATTCCAGAGTGTAATGTATCTGGTCCACCTCTCAGTTTCTTCCACCCACACATGGCTGGCCTACCACCAGCTCATGAAAGTACAGGCATAACTTGGAGCAAAGCAACTCCCCATCGCTGTCCCAACCAGTTGGCGAAACCAATCATCATTGAACACAAAGAAATTTCGAAGAGAAAAATAGCATCTCCAATAACATACTGGAATGATCATATTTGCATATTGGTCTGTCACGAAGAAGTATTTACATGCCTGGATCCCCAGGTTGTGGTCAGTGCAGGTATACAAAGACGCCACATCTGTGGTTACAAGTAAGTAATGGGATTGCCAAGGGATATCTTTGACGTTGGCAATGAAATCCATGCTATCCCTACAGTAAGAGGGTCAGGCCAAAGCATAGGGTAAAAGGAAAAAATCAAGATAGATGGACGTTTGCTCAAGGAGGCTATTGTTTGCTGAAATATTAGGACTCCCTGGTGAGTTCTCTTTATCGTTATGCACCTTCAGTAGCATATAAAAACAGGGAGCCACTGGTTTCTTCACAAAATGAAACTGGTATTCTTCCATGCTGATAAGAGAGAATGGTATTTGCCTACTGACAAATTATAGGGCTTGATTGACCAGATGTGTGTGTGTCTTAAGAAACTAAAAACAATTCATCAATTTACATAATTACTATTCAATCAAATAATTAATTATCAATTATTAAATAATTGTTATTCAATTATTAATTAATTAGCTTCCCACCCTTAACCCCTACAAACCTAGCAGTCCACACCTCAAATAAATCTAAACAAAATTAGTTTTCCATAATTTACATATTTAAATTAAATACTAATTGTTAATTAATTATTAATTAACTTCCCACCATAGACCTTCACAAACCTAGCAGCCCACAACTAAAATATAAGTTAAATAAAGAAGTATGCCATTATTTACATATTTAAAATCCAATTAAATAATTAATTTACAAATAATTAATAGTTAATTATTGTTTAATTAGCTTCTCACCCTTTACCCCTACAAACCAAGCAGCCTGTAACTAAAATAGAAGTGAAATAAATCAGTATTACATAAATTACATAATTAAAAATCAATTAAATAATCAGCTTACAATTTATAATTAATCGTTCATAAATTATTACTTAATTTACCCTACACCCCTACAAACCTAACAGACTTCAAATAACATAAATAAAGAAAATCCATATTACATAATTCGCATAATAAATATCAATCATACAATTAAATACAATTTATTTAAAAATTAATAATTAATTAGTACCTTATTAACTTCCCAACCTATCCCCTACAAACCAAACAACACTATAAATTACTATTAATAATTAAATAAAAAAAATCTAAATCACTTCAAACTAAAAGCTATATTTAAAAAAAATAATATCATTTATATAAACAATAGCAACACCTACAATTATTATATCAAGTAAAACACATTAAAATAATTAAAAAACAATCTTTTTACAGCTATATTACTGAAAGCGATATTAAAAATGGATATTCTTTAGAACGATATTACTTACCTCAAAAAAGCAATAATCTTGTCAACGATATTTGTGCATTTGCTTGTCACAATATTTGATTTCCGATATTCATCTCTTCTGATATTTTAAACTCAATATTTTGTCCTAGCACCCAGTATGCCAGCTCTAGGGAAGTGGTGAAGGAGTTAATACCACTGACCAGTGGCGGCTCCTCCACTAAGGAGCCTCGCCTCACTGCTTCAGCTGCAAGCTGAATGCAAAAATAAAATGATAATAACGTTTGTTATTATCATTTTGTTTTTTTGCCTTCAGCTTTTAGCTGAAGTCAGGGGGCAGGACTGGGCTCCCCACTCGTCACAGGGGAAGGAGTGCTGGCTGTACCTAAAGTGCGCATGACGCTTTGACTGGCCCTCTCGGGCCGGCCAAAGCGTCATGCGCACTTTGCATGTTGTCCACCCAGGCTACATTACAGCCTGGGTGGAGAACATGCAGAGTCTGCCAGAACCTATCTGAAGGTCGAACCACGGCGCTCAGAGCAGCGTTGTGATTGGCCAGGGGATTCTGGCAGGCTGGGTGCTTCCTGCCAAGTGGAGAGGAGGACAGAGGATGAAGTGGCAGCGGTCAGCGGAGAAAAGGTAAGTGCATTTTTTTAAATAATAATTTCTCTCCCGTCCCCTGCCCTACCACCCCTGGTTGGTAGCAGCCGCTACTGCCACTGACACTGGTGTGTGACAGGAAGAGGGCACTACTTTAATCTAATTACCCAGGTAGTGCGCATGTTCTGCCTCAAACTCTTAGGATCACAGCGAGGCGATCATGTTTTGGGTTTGAATCACACTGAGGCATTCCCTATTTAAACAAATAATGTACCTCCCTCAAACCCTTTCTGTGGGCTATGCACATTTCTAGCCTTACTGGAAGCGGTCTTCAATGGCCTCTGTTTACAAAGAATGTTTCTGTTTCTATTTAATAGTTTTCTCCATCATGTTTAATTCGTCAAAAATTTGTTCCTGGCTGTGAGGGGTTTATACACCCTTCTCTATTTCCGTTGTTTTGTTTCTTTCACTCTCTCTATATTTCTTTCTCTTTGAGGTTCTTTTGTGTTGTTTTAATCTCCCCATTTCTCTGTATCTCTCTCTTCCTAGATCTTACTGTCTTGCTTCCTTCTGTTTAGTTCCCTGTTGGATAATATTACGTGCCCCCTCTCTCCCTGTCATCCACCATCCCTCTAGGTTTGTTTATGCAGGTTGTTCCTTTTATCTTGGTTTCCTACGCATTACCCGCTGGTTTATTCATCTTACACTCTCCTGTTGTTTCTCCCTGTCTTCTACTCATTTTGTCTGGCAAGGTTGTGTTGTCCCCTCTTGTTGTCTCCTTCTCTCTGTGCCCCACTATTTTACATGCTCTCTGTCCCTTTCCATCTCATTCTCTCTCTTTCTGTTTCTTTGCTTACATCTTCACTTTCTCTTTATTTGTTTAACTAGCTTTCTCCTTTAACTCGATCCCTTTCAGTTGATCTGGCACTCCTCATTCTTTCTCTCTCTCTCTTCATTCTCTTTCCTAATTCCCCCATGTACATCATTAGTTGATGTTCTTGTTTCCTTTCCTTCTATTTCTTTCTCCTTGCTGTTTTTTTTCTCGTATCCCTCTAACCTTCTCCATTCTTCACTCTCTGTTCTCTATTTCCAACTTACTGATTTTGTCAAAATCCTCTTTCTTGCACAAAGTAGCGTCTCTTCCATCTATGCCTAAATATATCCATCTCCAGCCAGTTCAGTGATTCTCCTTCATCCAGCGAATGTATGTGTAGTATAAACCATGAGCCTTCCACCTGGTCTCAGAATTTGCTGTATCTTTAATCTTGTAAGGTAGAGTTGCAATGACCAAGTAAACTTAATTTCTCCAACGATATTTTTTTATTTCAACCAACCCTCAAAAAGAGATTTATCTAGGCCTAAGGCCATGACCCACAGAGGCTTTCTGACCAGTTCTCCAATTCAACCTTATTTGCGTTTTCCATTTTGATGTTTCTGGGGCATCTTCTTCCTCTTGTGATTTTACTTCTCTAGAATAATATAGTGGCCACTCGGCCTTCTTTGAGTAGAGGCCTGACTCCTCTCGACACTGTATTCGTTTGCTTCCTAAAACATCTACTAGGTGCTGTTGGTTCCAGGCCTGACAATACATGATCTCTCCATTTCTGTGGGGATGGTTCTAGCTGCCTTAAAACATGCTGTATTCTTTGCCTTTGTTTATAAAAATCATAATTAGGGCAGAAGATAGCACACATGTTGGATAATTTTTCCTTTCCTATGAGCTACAAAGGGCTTGGCCAATGGGGCCACCCAGCTGGAGGACTACCAGGAGTCGTATAATTGCTTGGATGAACGAGAGGCCTGACTTTGTTCTTCTTTCAGATCTTTGCATGGTTTATGAGGATAGCGGTGTTAGTGTTCTGGTCGTGCTGGACCTCTCAGCGCAATTTGACACAGTCAACCATGTCTTTCTGGTGAACGGCCTTCACTCCATTGCACTGGGCAGCTCACTGAGTTAGTTCAGATCATTTTTGTTTAGAAAACTTCAGTCTTCATCCCAATATTTTAGCCCTGTCTTTGATCTCTTATGTGTTTTGTCATGTAGCGGTCCTATCTGTCACTGGGCAGTTTTAGCATATATGCAAAGAAATTGTCTCACCCTGTCCTTTCAGGGGTAGTCTACTTTTATTTGTATGCCGACAAGACTAAGATTCCCTTCTGTATGAATGGGAGCCTTGGTGCAGCTGAAGATAACTTTCTAGTGTGTATGGTGGATTTTCAAGAACAGATAAGCAGTCAAAGACTCTAACTTTACTCAGATAAAACTTAACTTTGGCTTTTAAAGCACACTAAGAGCTGGTTCGGTCCATCTTTCTGGCTGCAGGAACTTGGAGACTGGCCAAAGTCTACCATCGTTTTCGAAACCCTGGGATATAATCTGGATGCTGCACTATCTATCTCCTTTGTAGTGGTTGTGATTCTTCAGGCTAATTTTATGAGCTTGAATTATTACAGAGAATCCAGCCTTGCCTTTCTCCATTCAGTAGACTTTCTTCTGTGCCATCACTAGCTGGATCTGGGTTTGTCAACAGTAAGCCTCTTTCCAAGGTACTCCAGTCCGGTCTTCAAGTGATCCAAAAGTCTGTAGCTCGGTTAGACACTGGTCTGTGCAGATTGAAATTTGCTACACCGCTACCTCATGCTCCACAATGAGTTCCATCATTCTTGCATACTGGTTATAGATCCATGTGCCCTGCTCATGAAGCCAGTCATGGCAGTATTACACAGTTCATTGTGAACAAATACTGCTACTTGCGTTCTCTAGAAAGTGGTCAACAGCAGTCGATAGACTACTCATTATTGTAGACAGTGCATGGTTGGCCGTGCTTTCTCTTTCTTGCCTTAATGTCTTAGAATAATCTTTCATTCATTTTCATTTAACTAAGGAGCACCTATGATTCAGCAAGTAATTGAGAGTATTGAGTACTATTCAAAAGTTAAACATAACACTCACTTTGAATGTCCTGTACCTATTGCTTTTTTTCTTCTGATTGTCTTCCTCCTGCAATTCATAAATTTTCTCATTCTCACTCCCACTCCTTTCCCTTCCCTTTTTCTCCTTCTTTACTCTCATCCAATTATCTTTCACTCTCTTATATTCCTCATTTGAACTCTCCCTTTCCTCTCTTTCTTCTTTTGCTCTCTCCACCTGGCTCACTCAATTTTCTTTCTTTGGCCTCTTTCAGGTAATTTTAAGGATGCCGGTTCACTTCGGAGTCCATTGATGCCAACTATGTCAAAATCATCTTCCACTCCAGTCTCAATTTAAAATACTGCTGCTTCTGGTGCTCCAATACTCCAACATTTCCATAGTTTCCATAGGATTGTACCAGAACGGGCTCAAAGACAAACCTGTAGATTTTTTGGAGAGCAATATCTCTTGAAATCAAAAAACTAGAGAAGACGTGCTGTTGCAACTTAATCTTCCATTTTGACTTTAAGCTGGTTTAACTTTGGTATTTGTGAACACTCTTGGTGAAGATAGCATTGCTAGACAGAACCGTCCAGATGTCGGACTTATCCTGTTAGACATCATTGCCAACCCTGAAAATGTCTGCATTTCAGGGATTAGAAAGTTGCAAGGGTGTATCACAGATGAAGACTCAAGGTTGAGCAACTTGAGCCATGGTCTGCAAAAGAGAGCGAGTGGTGGAAAAGTCACTGAACTAAGTGTGTCATTTGTAAGTAAGATAACTTGCCATGGAGAGGGGTAGAGCAGACCCCTACCTGCTCAGAAGCAGTCATTCCTACAAGAGTACGTCTCTAGATGGTGTTTGATAGACTGCAATTTAAGGCTTTTGTTTCTCTTTTTGGTCCATGAACAGGGGTGTGGAGAAAGAGTGAGAACCCCAAACTAACTGTAAGCAGCTTAATACTAAGAAGCTACTGTGCTCAATCTTAAGAGACACAAAAAGCAAGAACACGTGGACCTCCAAGAGACCTGAAAACATAGAGTGAGAAATGTGTAAGTCTTGAACCTTCGAGCATGGTCTCACCACTAGCCAGTTTTGATGGCCCCAATGACTTTGCCAGACTTTACAAATGGAAATCAACACTTAACCGGTGCACCATTCTCTTTTTGTCAAAACCCTGAAAACATAATAATTCTGCACATTACCTGGAGTTCATCTTTAACTAAACAAAAAGGAGGTCACATTGGTCTCCTTGAAGGCAGCTTCGATGCATACATCATACTGCAGATCACCCTCACCACAGGAACATGCAGTTAGTTTGCTTCCACTTTTCCTAACTCCGGGTTGCATGTTTTAAATGAGACACATCCAAGAGTGGCAGCTGAGCACACATATTAAATCTTTCAGTTGATGACCTTTGGACCCCTTCCTGGTGGCTCTGTCCACCTTGGACGTCCCATTGCTGCTCAATGCGCGTAACGTTTGGAGACTTAGAGGTGAGAGTCAATAAGTCTGCACCTTGTTTTTGGAATTCCCTCCATATTGGACAGTTGTTATGAGTTCAAACACTCTGTTGGGTCCAACTAATCCAAGTACAAGCTTATTTTCCCCCAAAAAATACAGCTCAGCCGCACCATTGCTTTACCCTTTGCAATGGTGAGTGCAACTCAGACAGTGAGACTTTCTGGGGATTTTGAAACGCTCTAGTTTCCCAAGGGTTGACGTACAAATAATGTGTATGAGTGTGATGTGGGAATTTGGAGGCGGGGGCTGGTGTGGGAAGGAAAAAGTAGGTGCTAGTATCTCTGTCAGCCACAATGCAGTTAGGTGTAGCTGAAGGGGTCCTCCTGCTTCGATGGAATGTGTTTGTAGTACCATTAACATACATTGCAGATTCTGGTAATATCTTATAAACAAAATAAAAGGGAAATGTCTTAAAATATTGCTACTATGAAAAAGTATTCCAAACTGATTTAACACCTTTTTTTGCCTGAAAAAATATGAGGTGTAATTAGCTGCCTTTTCACATATGGCCATGACAACTCGATCAAAGAAGTGAAAAACGGCAGGAACGCCTCAATAACTCCATCTGAGGTAGTGTTATTTTCATAGCATGTCTGGGTACTTTATTTTGCCAGCACACACACACACACCAGCTCAGGCCTCAGATATCTCCTCTTATGCCTTATCACCTTCCCTGCTGGAGGCACGGAAGAAGGGACCTTTCAGGTAAGTTCCATGGCTCTTTTGTGAAGGTGCCCTTTTCACCCTTATGTAGGGAGTTTAAGGTGGTCTTAGGGCCAACCACGCTCCCTGTGAGAAGAGCAGTGCCAATACCGAATTCCTGCACTGTCAATGTTGGGCTGAATGGTACTGCGCATCAGAATGGTTGTACACACCCACGCTTAGGATTGGAAGCCCGCCCCTGTTCCCCACCGATGGCTAAGCCACTTGGGTCTCAGCCAAGCAGTAACAGGAACATGAATCCTCCTTTGTGGCCCTCACTGTACACCAGAGGAACAGATGATACCAGTTACCAGAGTTTATGGACACACTGCTGAGAACTAGCAGGGTGAAATGAGGTTTTAGGGCTAGATCAATCATTCTAGGAAATCCAGTTTTTTGCCCTGTTAGGAAGTTGGTCAGCTAGTTGAGATGTTTGTGTTGAGATTAATATTTACAATCTTCAAAAAATTTTAATCCGTTCATTCCATAAATCTTCCCATTTTTTGAGGCAGGTGAAAAAGACCAGACATGTAAAAGTCAAATGTATGTGTGTCGGAGCATCAAGGCTGGTTACCGCAATGGAGAGTGCGGCAGGAGACCCTTTCCAATTCCACAGGGCAGAATGTCCCTTGACCTGACAAGCGACAAGGCACCAAGGACCATAAGAAAAGAACAATAAGCATGTAGGTCACTCTTAGAGCCACCAACGAGACGTGTCCAGCATTACCTTTCGGCTTGCCTTGTCTGATCGGCCATGCAGAAGCCTGAATGTAGTAGTAGTAATACTTTATTTCGGTCATAAACAACCATAAAAGTACATACAAACAAAAGACCTTAAAATTCAATAATATGAGAATATAAATAAACAAAAATAGGACAATCCAGTATACCACATATGAGGAGACACAAAGATAATCAACTAAAATTACTTGGGCTTCAGAAACGGGTGCAAAAGATACACAAAAATCAACATGTGCAGCATCCAAACATATATAAAATGACAAGTACGAATTCAACATCCAAGTCCCAGATCCGAGGCACACTTGGCTGGGGTTACACAATTCAGGCGTTTAAAAGTGTCAAGTGCAACTTTAACAAAGTCCCAAGTCTAGAACTCAACCGACTTGGGTGCGCAAAATCCTAATTCGATACTGCGGATTCAGCAGATCAAGCCAGCAGCAATGGTATAAATTCATGAACCTCGTGCAAAATTCAAGCATTTGTAAAGTGACAAGTGCAACTTTGGCAAAACAATCCCAGGTCCAGCACTTGGTCGACTGGGTACGCAAGATTCATGGTTCGATAGTACAAATTCAACAATTCAAGACAGCAACAATGATATACAGAAGACAGTCAAAATCATTAGCGCTCTTGCCCTGATGAAAAATTAAAACAAATCTAACATTTGTAAAATAACTAGTAAGGAACACTGTATAAAACGTACTAAAATGATTCTTGTTGATAGAAATATATTTCCAGCAGATGGTCATAAAGTGGAACACCTAATCGATAGTGCCTGTCTTCTTACAGAAACATGCCTGGAAACTTGATAGGACCTGATTTTCAGCCATCCAATCCTGCAACTGAACTAGTACTCGCCTCCAGAATATCTTCTGTGTGTTATCAATAAAGCTGAGTGGCCTATAATTTGCAGGACTGTCTTTTTAGGTTGAGCATTCGAGACCTCTTGTATATACTTTAGTATATACTTATTATATACTTATATGTGTATGTACTTTGTGGGCTCTGGAGATCAGCCCTAGGACTTACTTGTCTGCTTCCGCTTAGGGACTTTTTTCTGCTCAACTGCCTCTATTTAACTGTCTTGATAGAAAACGACCAGCAGAGGTCAGTAAAATACCAGAATCACTTTAGCATTCTCTAGATTCCAGGATATAGAAATTGTCTTCCACGAGCACCCGTAGACAATAATATTTTTTTCAAATCTTGTATTTTCAGTGATATGACCACTGAAGTCCCTGATTTTATATTAAAAACAGAGCTTTGGACTATACCATTTCCCGCTGAAAGGCAATATTTCTCTCCATATGTTCCCATACCTGGCGTGTCACGCAGTTTGGTGCTTACTTTCCCTCCATGTTAAAGAACAGTAGATGTTTCAGCACCCAGGCTAATGTGCTGCATAGCTAAATACATAAAAGGTACCAAAGGCGAGACTGATTGCATTGCAAATGCTTGTTTCCCCTTCTTATAAATTGGAACTATAATGGCGCCATGCCACGACTCCGGGATCCCCTCCCCGCTAGCTATGGCATTACTAAGCCTATTTAAGTAGGGAACCCAAATGTCTGGCTCTGACTGAGACAGATCCCCAGGTATAATATCAGGGCGGGAGCTTTTACTTTTTTCATTAAAGTCTGAATGCACTAGGGCCAGGATTTGATGCCTAAATGCCCTTGGACAAGGCATCACAGGTAACCCATTCCTCATGTTGGCTCCTTAGGGAGGGGGAGGGGGGAATGTATTCCTAGTTGTGATCCACAGACCTGTGCTGTTGCCCCTGTAATATTATGTTCGAGGCATGTGAGCTGTAGATCACATGCTTTGCATACTCCTGCCATCTACTGTTGGGTCCGGATGTTTGCAAGTTGTTTTTCTTCGAAGAAGTCTTTCCAGTCACGAGGTAAGGTGACTCCTCCTTTCGGTGATAGTTCACATGGGCATCGACTCCATTGTTAGATTGTTTTTTTCCGCCACCGGGTTCGGGTGTGTATTATTGCGCTCCGGTTCGAAACCGTTCTTCGGGTTCCCCTCGGTGCGCAATCCACTCTACCTGCGTCAGTATTGTTTTATACGTGTATCTGACTTCTCTGCGTATCGTATCAGTTAAAGAAAATTTCTATTTCGATCGGAAGACTCGTGGAAGGCCGTCGGGCCTAACCGCGTTGGTCCACCTCGCAGTCGATGGAACGGACTCCATTCAAATTTTGTCCTCGGTGCCACGCAAAGTATCCTTGCACCGACTCGCTCGAAGTGTGCAACTTGTGCTTATCTCCGGAGCACAATGAACAGGACTGTGACGCGTGCAGATCGTTTCGATTGAAGAAAATGCTCCGTGATCGTCGGACTCGACGTTGTGAAATGCAAAGCCAGAACATCGAATACACACCGGACATCTTCGGTGAAGGATCCGAGCAGGAAGGATTCGATGCACAAGGGGCCGAAGAGGAGCAGGAAGAACCTGTATCTATTCCGAAATCGGACTCAGAGATGGAAGACGACATACCGCAAGGTCAACGTCCCGTGAGTATCGAACACCCCTTGCCCCGAAGTCCAATTCAGCCCAAACAAAAGGCTTCGGCTCCACCTCCGGGTCATGGTCGGCACTGAGAATATGTTTCTAACACCCCGCCTCTCAGCTCGGCACTGAAACACACCGTTAAGCCTTCCGGCTCGGGATCGAGTCGGCCAAAGTCAGGTACTGAGCCGAAACCTTTGGGCTCAAAGCCGAAGACCGCTTCGGAGCCGAAACCCTCGACGCTGAAATCGAAAACGGCTTCAGAACCCAAATCTTCTGTGCCGAAAAGTCATTCCACCCCGGCACCAAAGTCCTTGGTGCTGAAACTGAAAAATGCTCCTTCGCAGCTGCAGGATCCAATTTTCGACGTCCCACCTCCCAAATCGGACCCAAAACAAAAGGAACTTTACATTAATCCTAATACAGGACATCTTCTTACTAAATTGCCTCATAAGCGCAAATCTGAGTCAGAGGACATACATTATACAATTCCTTTAAAGAGGAAGAATGTCAGTACTAACCCTTCTCCTCCTCCTCCTCCACCACGTTCCCCTACACATTCACCACGTTCTCCAGCATTAGAACATTTACTTTTCTCACCAACTAACTCTCCACCACCACAGCCTGATGATGATGATGATGGAGAGGATGGAGATACTCATTTACCTGTAGATCCCTGGAAAGACTACAATACTGATTCACCTACAGACAATGACCCAGACCTTTACGCTGCAAAGCTTTCCCCTCCTGATGACACCGTAGGGTATTTAGAATTACTTGCTACAGCTGCAGAATATCACTGAGTACAATTACACAAAGAATCCTTAGAGGAAGATTTCTTGTTTGATACTTTGAGTAGTACACACAGATGTAGTCAGACTCTCCCTATGCTCAAAGGTATGATGAGACATGCCGATGATATAGTCAAAGACCCTGTTCGTGCTCGTATTCTCACTCCCAGAATAGACAAAAAAATATGTCTGCTCCATCTGGTCCAACAATCCATCTTAAATACTCCATTTGATAAAAAGTGTCTCTTCGGACCCGAAGTAGATCAGGCATTGGAGAAAATGAAGAAAGACACTGAGGTAGCTTAATCAATGGGAGCCCTACAGTCTACTTCAAATCGTGGCTTCTTTTGTCGTTCCTTCTACCGTGGGGGGCCCAAGACCACATCCTCAGACAATAATGCTGCCTTGTACAAAGGCAACAATCAATCTTCCTCCTCAAGAGGCTTCTTTAGAGGAGGATACAGAGGAAACAATAGCAAAGGTAGGGGCAAGGGTTCCACACCACGTAATTCCCCTTCCCCTAACAAGCAGTGACTTACCTATCCTTCCCTCCGATCATTTAACACCTGTTGGGGGACGTCTTCTATAATTCCTCCCCATTTGGAAATCCATAACTACAGACAAATGGGTGTTAGGAATTATCCAACATGGTTAGTGCCTGGAGTTTACCACCAATCCTCCAAACATTCCACCTCGTTCTCACAAAATGTCACCAGAACATTTACATCTGCTGAAACAGGAAGCCCAGTCTCTCTTGCTAAAAGGAGCCATAGAGCCTGTACCGTTACAATATCAAGGATCAGGCTTGTACTCCCTGTATTTTCTAATCCCCAAAAAGGACGGCTCCTTGAGACCTATTCTACACCTCAGAGAACTAAACCACTACATACTTTCAGAACATTTCCACATGGTGACAGTGCTCCCACTTCTATAATTGGGCGACTTTATGTCTACTCCAGACTTAAAAGACGCATATTTCCACATTCCAATTCACCCTGCTCATCGCAAATATCTCAGATTTGTGATAACGGTTCAACATCACCAATTCAAAGTACTACAGTTTGCACCACTGCTCCCAGAGTATTTACCAAATGCCTGGCAGTAGTCGCAGCTCATCTGAGAAGACAACACATCCATGTCTTCCCATACTTGGACGACTGGCTCATCAAATCCATCATATGCCAGAAGTGTCTCCAACACACTCAAGCCACAATTTACTTACTACACCAACTAGGGTTTACAGTTTACAGTGAATGTGTTGAGTCCCATCTGCAGCCTTCCAGCACACAGACTTATCTGGGAGCTACCATAAAGCGGGTCTGGTGGCTTAGTGGACTAATGCATCCACTGAAGGGGCCTGTGTTCGACCTCATGGTCACAGGTTCATATCCCGGCAGGTCCACTCAGCCTTTCATCCATCTGAGGTCGATAAAATGAGTACCATTGAGTTGGGTAACAAGAAACATCTGTTATTCAGCGCCAAGATACCTATGGGCGAACGTGCGCTTTACAAATATACATGTTATGTTATGAACACTCAAAGAGCTCTAGCCTCTCCTAGTGAAACTAGAATTCTCAGTATTCAGTCTCTTCTCACTTAGTTTCAGTCCAACCAATCATTACCAGCAAGACTCTTCATGCAACTGCTAGGAATTATGGCGTCTTGCATCCTGATTGTTCCCCATGCAAGACTTCACATGTGTCCCCTTCAAGAATGCTTAGCAAGTCAGTGGAACCAGTCGCAGGGTCAATTGACCGATCTAGTGTTGGTAGATGGCCGAACCCATCGCTTTATACAGTGGTGGAACCCACAAAATGTATCCAAAGGGCGGCCCTTCATCGACCCTTTTCCACAGACAGTGCTAACAGCAGATGCATCGCTCACTGGTTGGGGTGCTCACTTACACAATCACACACTCCAAGGATTATGGAGTCTAAAGCACATAAGTCTCCATATAAATCACTCAGAACTACCAGCAGTGTTTCTAGTGCTCAAAGCCTTTCAAATTCACCTTGTAGGCAAAGCTGTCCTAGTCCGCACGGACAACATGACTGCTATGTACTATATACAAAAACGGGGGGGACACACTCTCTCCAACTGTCGTGCCTAGCACAAGCCATTTGGAAATGGGCTATACACCTCAAAATGTATCTCCTGGCAGAGCATCTTCCATAAGTAAACAATCAGATTGCAGACCTTCTCAGCAGACAGAAGCAGCAAATCCACGAGTGGGAACTTCATCCTCAGGTTCTCCTCCCCTACTTTCCGGAATGGGGATTTCCTCACATACACCTGTTCGCCACAGCCCAAAACGCAAAATGCCCAAGCTTCGCCTCCAGGTTCCCACACCCACTCTCCAAAGGCAATGCCCAATGGATGAACTGGTCAGGAATATTTGCTTACGCTTTTCCGCCTCTCTCACTCATTCCGTTGGTAGTTCAGAAGCTCAGGCAAACATCCCTCACACTGATTCTCATAGCTCCCACATGGGCACGTCAACCTTGGTTCACCACCCTCCTGGAGCTGTCAGTAGTTCCAAACCAAAAGCTGCATCTCACCTCCAGTCTCCTCACTCAGAGCCATGGAGAAATCAGGCATCCAAATCCCAAAGAACTGAACCTGGCGATCTGGCTCCTGACGTCATAGAGTTTGGTTATTTACAACTACCACCAGACTGCATGACTATCCTAAATGAGGCTAGAAAGCCTACTACTAGGGCATGTTATTCAGCAAAATGGAAACGGTTTGTTATCTATTGTAGCAATAACAGTATCAATCCACTTGATGCTTCTGTGCAGAACATCATCTGTTATCTGTTACATTTACAGCAAATCTGGACTAGCCTACATCTAGCAGCAGTAGCTACATACTTACAAAACAGACAACACTTACCTCTATTCAAAGTACCAGTGATTAAAGCCTTTATGGAAGGATTAAAAAGAGTGATACCACCAAGAGTCCCCCCTGCACCAGTATGGAACCTAAACATAGTCCTTACAAGGCTAATGGGTCCACCGTTTGAACCAATGCACAGGTGTCAATTACAGTTTCTCTCATGGAAGGTTGCTTTTCTCATCGCAATCACTTCACTAAGGAGAGTTGGTGAACTCCAGGCATTAACTAGACAAGAGCCCTTCTTACAGCTGCACAAAGACAGAGTGGTTCTTCGAACCAATCCTAAATTTCTTCCTAAAGTAGTTTCCGCTTTTCATATCAATTAATCAGTTGAGTTACCTGTGTTCTTTCCTCAACCTGATTCTGTAGCAGAACGAGCTCTACACACACTTGATGTTAGAAGAACTCTACTATATTATGTAGAAAGAACAAAAGAATTCCGCAAAACAAAGCAGCTTTTTGTTGCTTTTTCATCACCACACAAAGACAATCCCTTATCTAAATCAGGTATTGCAAGATGGATCGTGAAATGTATCCAGACATGTTATCTGAAAGCAAAAAGAACTTTGTTAATACCCCCTAGAGCGCATTCCACTCGCAAAATAGGGGCTACTATGGCCTTCTTAGGGAATATTCCACTAGCTGACATCTGTAAGGCAGCAACATGGTCTACACTGCACACATTCACCAAGCACTATTGTGTAGATGTGTTAGCAAGGCAACAAGCTAATGTAGGCCAGGCAGTACTTAAAACACTGTTCCAAACAACTATAACAACTACAGGTTAGCCACCGCTTTTGGATGTATAGTCTATGCAAAGCATGGGATCTACAGCTCACATGCCTCGAACGGATAATGTTACTTACCCAGTAAGCATCTGTTCTTGGCATGTAGAGTTGTAGATTCACATGCGCCTCCCCGGGTACCTATAGTTGTTGTAGTTTTCACTTTACATACATACGCATAGACATCTCTATTCTACACTTACTAACTCCATTCTCACCCTCTGCGGGGAAACACTCTAACAATGGAGTTGATGCCCATGCGCACTATCACTGAAAGGAGGAGTCACCTACCTCGTGACTGGAAAGACTTCTTCGAAGAAAAACAACTTGCAAACATCCGGGCCCAACACTAGATGGCAGGAGTCTGCAAAGCATGTGAATCTATAGCTCTGCATGCCAAGAACAGATGCTTACTGGGTAAGTAACATTATCCTTCCCACTTTCCCTATCCATAGGGTGCACCCAGTGTCAGAGAGGCCTCAGGGACCAGTGCACTGTGCAGCCTGTTGAGATAGGTAACACCAATGGGTTCAGATTACATCCTGTCTTTACTATACTGAATGTGTTGAAGCCTCTAGGGCTGCTTGAGAGGTTAGATTGTGGGTCCTCATGTGAGTAATGTTTGACTCGGTTACCTGGAATGTCTTGGCTGGTGCAATCCTCCTGATGTAGATCGCATCTTGTTTGCCCTAGTGTTAGTGCACCCCACACCAACTTCATGTATGCCTCAATTAAAGAAGTGCTTGGCACACAGTCTAGCGCATGGGTACTCAAACATTTGCCCAGGGGCCACAATGTACGGTTTGTGGTGTGACCGAGGGCCGCACTGGTGCCAGCAGGGTGGCAGTAGGGGGTCTGGGTAGGTCAGGGATTATATAAGGAGGTCTTAAAACATGTTACATAAATGAGCAAGCATTTATTTGCTTGTTAATAAATGCTTGTCTGTTTATTTTTTTTAAAAAATCTGAATATTAGCGCTCAGCAGCTGGTGCTGCTGTTCACCAGGGGGCCGCATGTAAAGGTCAAGAGGGCCGCAATTGGCCCCTGGGCCGTACTTTGAGTATCACTGGTCTAGTGTCTGGCACACTGACCTAAGCTTTGGCACGCTGATCTAGTATTTGATATTCTGATCTAGTGTCTGGCTCAGTGATCTTGTGTCTGGCACACTGATCTAGTGTGTGGCACACATATCTAGTGTCTGGCGTACCGATCTAGTCTTTGGCATGCCGATCTAGTGTCGGCACATAGACCAAGTGTTTGGGGATGTAGATCATTTGAAGATAAACTGGTCAGACACCTAACACAGGCACCTTCTTCGTCTTTGCTCAGCTGAGTGTTACCACACACACACCTGTGCTTCGGTTTGCTTGCTCACCCTTGTTCGCCCCCGCCCAGTGTGGTACTCCTGGTCACACTCTAGTGAGGAGAGAGAAGTAAGGCATGCCTGCTGCCTTCCATCCGCACAGGGGGTCTCGACGCCACATCCTGATGTACCTGCACAAATAAGGAGAAATTAACCATGGCAGACAGTCCTGCATTCGCAACTTCTCACCATCTGCTGCTGCAGCTGCAGGAAGGGCTTTATTAATACATACTCAGCTATACCTTACTACATTTAGAAATTATATGTTAAAACATAGACACAACATATACAAGAGTTTTAAAATGTCACCGCCCCTAAACCACTACATTTGTCTAATATATGTGCTTTGTTTCATTTCTTTTCAAGGTATGCTTCAATACATTTGAACTGAATGTCACTTGTTGAATTTCCACAAAAATAACTCCCACTGTTGAAATAAGGCTGAAGCCTCACACATTTAGAAATACCACCAAGTCCACTGTTTGACTAGAGCCATAACCTAGTGTTACAACTCCTATGCAGTTCTAGTTCTATTATACTGTTGTGTATATTCCAGATGTTCAATTAAATTTGCATTTTGTCAATTTTTTTGGTCTGTGTCCAAAGTTTTCAATTCATGTGAATGAGACAAGGGGGGTGCAGTCAACCCCCAGTGGACAGTAGTAGCCTCTGAAGACTAAAAGGAACACATGCATGAGCTGACACTTGATAATGCACCAAATTACACCAACAAAGTTGACTCAGCTCTGAAAAGTTAAAAGAGCAAGTACATGTACACACGTATATCCCCTTGTATTATGCATGTGTTATTTGTATAGCATGAACCCAGCCTCCCTTGGAAGGACACTGCCGGTGTGCTTTTAATCTCTGTGCATGGTGTCAGTGAGAAGAGCGGATCCTGACCATCAGCAACAGGGCAGGTTCTAGATCACAAAGGGCCTGTGGATGAGGTGAGAACTTCTCTTCCTCCACATTGAGTTATTTATGCAGAATGGCGGGTTGTATGAAACAAACACGCTTTCTTTTCCCATGCGTTTCCTTAACAACGCGGGTGGAACAACAAATGCGTCAGAACCAGGCATTCCATTTACAACGCAAGTCGTTACAATGACTTGCCTTAGGGGGGCGCTGGACTTTGAAATAGTATAATTTACTATTCCAACTCTAGTCCCCGCAACAGTAGGGAAAGCGTTGGACTTTAATGTCCAGCGCCGCTTTACCTAACGCATGGCGTTGTAACGACTTGCGTTGTAAACGGAATACATGGTTCAGACGCATTCGTTGTTCTGCCCGCATTGCAAAGGCAACACGTTGTTCGGCCGTGATATTTGCTGTTTCCCGAATGGAGTAGTTTAGTGTTGGGAATTTGTGTACACACTTCTGTTTGCACGTGTTTGCAATTCTGAGTCTAGAATTGGAGTAGGAAGGGATTTCGCCTAGGGCAGTTGTGAAGGCAATTCCAATGAGCGGTTTCCTTGTTTGAGCTTTTCTTCAATAAATCCTGAGGCTAACTTAGCTGCTCTTCAACTCATCATTACAATTTAGCGATGAGCTGGCCTGTAAAACACATTGAGGAGTTTTCTATGAGCCAATGGTGTGCTGATGGTCCCCTCTGTGCTGTGCAGCTGTTCTGCATGGAGCCTCACATTTAATTTGTCTTGCTGGTATTGATGGCGCACTAATGAAAAATTTGCATGTGAATTTGCATAACGAAATTCCGAGCTGCAAGGGTTCAAGCTGGTTGTGAAGCATTTACAGTTAATTTCATGCCACTCCTATGTTCTTCTACAATGGTTATCCTCATGCACAGGGCAGCTGTCCAGCGCATCATCACCTAGTCGCGTTGTGCTCATGATGCAAAGGTTGCTCCCTACGTATTTTTAACAAGCACATTAAAGGGGACGGGGTCAGGTCCCGGAATGTGCCCACAAAGTCCCAACGTATTTGTTTTCCTCCGATCTTCATCGATTGGGAGTTGAATGACGATCGTCTGTCTGACGTTTTGGTAATCAATCGTAGATTTTAGTAGCAACAATTGTGGTCATTTTTGACTGTCACCACACTACAATCCTTTGATGGTGGAACAAAATAAGTACAAGTTGCTGCCAGAGTAAATTTACATCATGTGTGCAGCACAGACCTTTTGTCTCACTCCTTCTCAGGCATTTCTACCTGGTCCGGTAGAACTAGTTATGAAACGGCCAGAGTGGAGACAATATTTTATGACTTATGGGGCATATTCACGACAAAAGTAGCAGAGCATGGGTTAGCTCCAAAATAGCTAACGCCGTGCTCCGTCACTTTAGAAATGCAGGGATGCACCGTATTTACAATAATACGGTGCATCCATGCGTTTCTCACTGCGCTGGCACTAAATTCAGCTGCCTAGCGCCATCGTAGGCACCCTTGCACCATAGTGCAAGTGTGCCTGCGTTGAGGGAATGATTGTTTATGTGCAGGAAGGTGTCCCTTCCTGCTCATAAACAATCATTCATGGCTTTTTGATGTTTCTATGTGTTCTGCAGAATGCCCCTTTCGCCACAGGAACATCTTTAAAAGTGACGTTCCTGTGGCGATCGGGGCTTGTAAATATGCCCCTATGTTTCCACAATCGTGGATGAGAAGTTTTCGCCAATTAAAAAGAAAAAAATACTTTTGCATAACTTAGGATCTGAGGATCTCAGAATCTACAATCCTATTGAGAAAAAAACCTTGTACCCCAGAAGAGACTGATATGTTTAAAAATACAATTCACAAAGTGTATTTGTATTTTTCTACCTCTGTGTGCGTAGTGGTAGATAGGTCCAATATTTTTCAATGTAAATAAGGTGATACCACACCAACTGGTGACTATGTGAATGTTTTTTTTTTTTTAAACTAAGGGGTATATTCACAAGAACGTGTGATAACTACCGCAAGAGTAGCGTAACGCAACTTTCAATATCGCAGCCCATCGCGGGAAAATAACCCCGTGTCAACGTGGAATTCACAACAAGGCGGTACCATGCGATAGTCTGCCGAAACCGCGGACAATGTCCGCGATACAACCACCACGATGGAGATAAAAACACAAACCACAACACCAAAAAACGTGCGATGAGCCCATTCGCGATGAAGAAATCAGCGATAAGCAGCGCCAGGCCTGCAACACACACCTGGCAGGCGTCAAAAATCTCCATAAAAGTAGAAAAGACACCCACACACAAACTGACCAACACACAAGCACCATGGAGGCAGCCGGAGCAGGCGCAGAGGACGAGCGCAACCCCACAAGCACCCTGGACGACCAGCCTGGGACCTCGGGGACAGGGAAGGGCAAGGACAAGAAGACGAGGAAGACCAAGTTCAGTCCGCAGGCGAACAGGATCATAGTCACGGAGGTGATGGAACACCATCAACAACTCTTCGTCACCTCCAACGTGTCATTGGGCACCAAAACTGGAATATGGCGGGACATCGTCGACAAGGTGAATGCCGTCGGAGAGCACAAGCGGACAATGGACGAGGTCAAGAGGCGATGGAATGACATCAAGCGGAAGACCAAGGAGAAACTCTCCGCCAACCTGAAGGCAGCAACGCAGACCAGAGGTAGGGGCCCAGCGCCACAGCTGGAGCTGGATGACATGGAGGAGCTGGTGTCGACAGTCATCAGTGTGGAGACTGTGGCCGGAGTCGGGGGACCGGACACTGCTCGACAGGACACAACACAACCGCAACAGGGTGAGTGACCACCAGGTACTGGGGGACGGGGGAGATGGCCACAATGGCACACATGCACAAGCAAGCAGGGCACAGTGCACACCCACAATCACTCTGGGTCCTCGCCCAGACCCACAGACTGTCACAATGTACAATGCCATGCTGTCTGAATGTCAACCTGTACCATGCGGCAACATACATGTGCACACATTGTAATACACCATCTCCCCTTCACATCGCAGGGGCATCATCAACACCTCATGCCGAGCAGTCACAGCCCACACCATCCACATCTCCGCCCCCTGGTGTGTCAGTGCCTCCCAGTGCGGCAGGCGTATCCACTCCGGCACCTGATGTGTCACTGCCACACAGTGCGGCCGACAATCCTCCTCTGGCCCCTGATGTGTCAGTGGCACACAGTGCCGCAGCCGGTACTGCAACATCCACAGGTGGGGCAGGGCACACACCCGGGGACAAGGACGTGGATGGGACTGTGGTCAGGAGGGCCAGGCACTAGCATCCATTTCCGCCACCTTGCCTGTTTCTGCTTGGTGCCGCACATGGCCTCAAGACCTACCACTGACCCCTGATACACTCCGATGCACTCACCTTGGACAGCGACATGGACTGCCACATCCTGTTTGACGACCAATGACACGGCGGACAGACTCCGGACTGTACCCTTCCTCTTCCGCAGTACAGGTCATCCCCGGATGGACACTGGCTGGCCCTCCACGGGCCCATATTGTGTAGTGTGCTCGGCATTGCCCTGTACCGCTCCAGCTGCATGACTGCACTGGATGTGCAAATAAACATCCAGTGACGCACTGCTGTGTAATGTCTTACGTCATTCCTGTATGGATGTGTGGATGAATGTGGGGACAGTGCCTTCCCTTGCGTCAATGATGTTCATCCTGTGGGATGCCAGTCAGAGGGTGCGACATTGCATTTTGTGTACCGGGTTCTGTGAACACTACAACAGGGACACACGCATCAGTCACTTCCTTGTCCGGACATGGACTGGACCTGCGCTGGTCGGGCGTACGGCAGGCTAGACCACTCCGCTAACGCCCCGAGGGGGGGCCCTCATTGCTACCCGTCGCAGCCGTACTCGCTGGTGGTGTGCAGGTCACTGGTCTAGTTGTCAGCATGTCACAGCCACTCCCTGAGGGCAGGTTTTCACACACACCACACCCATCCGGCACAGGCGTCACAGGCCATGTGACTCCGCCAACATAAGGGGCCGACGACGTCACATTCCCCTCTTCTGGTGGTGACTGGATGATGGCCGCTCCACGGTTCTCACTCATGTAGGGCCCATGAGTTGTTGCGCACAGGGTTAGTGGCATCCGAGGCCTTGCGGACGGCACGGGCCTACTACCACGTGGCGCAGACTGGGGTTGCACAGGGTTAGTGGCATCCGAGGCCTTGCGGACGGTACGGGCCTACCACCACGTGGCGCAGACTGGGGTAGCACCGGGTTAGTGGCACCCGGGGCCTTGCGGACGGCACAGGCACTTCGCCACGGGACGGTGACTTTGGGTGCACTGTGTCAGTGGCACCTTGAGCTGCTGAGCGGTTGTGCAGCCTGCGATGATGCCCCGTCCCGGCGGTCCGGACAGCTAATTTTTTGTGTGCCCTGCTGGACCGCAGTGTAGGCCAGAGCCAGCGGGCAGCGCGGGCCTACCGCCACGTGGCGACGCTTACGGGATCCCAGAGTTGGTGGCACCCATTGGGCTGAGCGGGTGTGCAGCTTGCGATGGTGCCGGGTGCACTGGTATGTCCTCTGCCATGGAGTAATCAAGACCCAGCACCAAACGTGAGACCTGGTGGCCTGCGGAGAGGGGCTGCATGATGTGGAGGGTGCCATGTCTGCGGGCCCCGGGCTTGTGGCTTGCAGCGGCACGTGGTGGGACCTCCTGTCTACGCGCCGGTGGCGGAAGGTGAGCATTGAGGCCTGGGTGTGCATGGGCGGGCATGCTCCGATGGGCGGCGGGTGAGGTTGGGGTGCCTCTGCCTGGTTGTGCATGGGCGGGCAGGCGATGTTGTCTTGTGCAAGTGTGTGTACTGTGCCAGTCATGTATCTGGGCTCTGTTTCAGCTGATGGCTCTGAATGAGATGTGTGACCTGGTGAACTGCACTACATACCGGCACGTGGTTGGAGACACACCGGTGGCAGCAGGTGAGCAGTGTGGCCTGGGTGCGCAGGGGTGGCACTGTCTCTCTCTCTCCCTCTCTCTCTCCTCTTCTCTCTCTCTCTCTCTCTCCCTCTCTTCCTCTCTCTCTCCTCTTCTCTCTCTCTCTCTCTCTCTCTCTCTCCTCCTCCTCTCTCCCTCCCTCCCTCTCTCTCCCTCCCTCCCTCTCTCCTTCGCTCTCTCTCTGTCCTCTGATGTGCGCAGGACACACCTTCTCATCATGTTTTTTGTCTTACAGGCTGTGACCAACGTATTGTCCGGAGGGGAGTGGCCATGTGCCTTCATTTCATTTCGTTCTATTTTAATAAAGTTTCATTTGTTGCTTCAAAAGTGAATGTGTGCTGGTCATTTCTGTGACGACACATGCATGTCACCAGTTGTGATTGTGCGGCATCAAGCGGAATATTTTGTACATGTTTAGGTGTGGCTGATGTGGCATGTCTTTGGTCGGGGGGGTGCCAGGGAGGGGTGGTCCTGGGGGTGGTGGCTGTGGGTGTTGTGGCCCTCTTGGGTGTCCGGGCCGCGTGAGGAGTGGCTCCATGGCATCTGTTGCCCTTCCGATGTAGCCCTGGGCTGTGCTCCCTTTTGGTTTGCAGGCTGCCGTCGGACCTTACACCAGGTCAGAGCAGGTGTAGATTTCCTGGTGCTAACGCGCCTTATCGCCTGTTTTGTGATTTTATCGCGGATGTGGCTGGTTGTTGTGAATGTTGAGGTGTGCTGTTGTCTCGACTTTTGTCACGGGAACGCCTACTCTGTTTCTCATTAGCGATATTTGCGGGGGTCCTCTGTGGCGATGTTTTTTGCGGCTGCTATCGCGGGTAAACTGGTGCTGTGGGCTGTTAACACCGGCTTGTGAATGGGGAGGTAAATTTATCACGACTTTGGCTGCGATAAAGTGCCGTTAATTCGGCGATGGCTCCTTGTGAATATGCCCCTAAGTATTTCTTGCATATGTGGTACTTTGCATGATGAATTTATTCGGGACCAAAATGTTATACACTATAATAACATATGTATTCAGGAAAAATTATGGGTAAATGGAGACTAACCCCCTACAGGAAATTATAGCTATGGCCAAATTAGCTTCGTTGAATATAATTAATAAGGAATCTGCACACACAATTTCTGATGGAAGGAACTTTTTTTATGAAAGGAAATGACAATTTTATGAACATTCTACACAAAGAAAAATATAAGAATACCATGCAGTCTGCATTCACCACAACCAAGGATTCTGGCTTGTCACCTAACTCATGAGAAATCATGTCCAGCTTTAGAACAAAAATGCTCTTATTGTGGCATTATTGGACATAATTTCAGAGTATGCAAGAGAAGGTGTGCAGTTTCCCAAGTGAAGTGTGTACTGGAGAGTGAAGGGGGTGAAACGTCAGATGGAGAGAAAGTGAAGAACGACAGATGTGTTTTGAGTATCAATTATGATGAGCTAAGTGTCTATCAGTCTGTCAAATACAAACTGGATGTGTGAAATGAGTATTGGGGGTGTTCATATTTAATTGCGGCGGAAACTGTTCTCTATCACAAATTCACAAATGTAACGGAGTACCCTATTCACCAAACCCTTGGGCTTTCCCCTCTATTTCGAGTTTATCCGATCCTCAGTTTTCCGATGGCAGTTCCCCCTCTGGCTCTGCCATTGGAAAACTTGTTCCGACAGCCCTAAAGAGTTTGGGCAGTCGAAGAAAGGGCATTAGACCACCCACGCTATGTAGTACAGACTTCCCTCACATCCAGAGAGAAAACTCTCAGGGTGTGGGGACATTCATTTTTTATATCTGAAAACAGCAAGGTTTTGTGTTTGGCAGCCTATAAGACAGCAGCTGTGGACAAAACACAAAGTGATCACTGTTGGGAAGGAGGCAAACTCAAAATATGTCAGTCTTCTGTCCATCAGAGCGGCGGATGTAATGGTGGACAGAGTAGAGACCACTAAGGACTAAATCAACCACTAAGTATCTACAAAGTAGAATGGAAAAGGAGAGTATAGAGCCTCCTCCTGAGTTAAGTAATGTGCCCTCAGATCCTACCTAACAATTCACCCCACATGCCCTCTTTATATTTTGCTCCCAATTCTTCCTTTCCTTCTTCTGCCCCAGCTGAGCAGCTGCCTCATGCTTGCCCGAGTTCAGCAGGCCACCAGCTGTTGCCTCATGCGGAGGTGTTCTTCCCGAAGATCAGTACTTTCGTTTTGTCTGAGTTTAGTTGGAAGCAATTGTCTCATCCATTCAGCTACATAGGTCTTGGCGTTGGAGAAGTTGGTTCTGGCATTGGCTGGGTCCTTGGTGAGTGAGAGGATCAGTTGAGTGTGGTCACATAAGGGCAGGCAAGTCCCCCTTTCAGTAGTCACTTGCAAGTGCCAATAAGCAACTGAAGAGTACCTCACTCCAGCACTGCCTTGAGCTGGCAAGCTGTGAGGATGCCCAGTTCCACCCTTTCCTGTCTCTTTACTGATGATTTAATAAAAACAGTACAATGTGGTGAACAGCAGTGTACCCATCCAGCTTAGCCACCTCTAGCAATCTGGTCTGTAATTGCAAGTGAAAATGGTAATTTTGAGGTTTTGTGGGTGAGTACATTTAAATGCGGGCAACACCCTCAAATAACCCAGGCACTCGAGCCACTTAGCCCTTTCCATTGAGATATACCAGTAATAATTTGGTAGAGACACTTGCTAGAGTTCTACGGTTGCATTTTATTATTAATTTTAATTTCTTCACTCGCAGGTGGGTTATCATCATGCACCACATAAATCAAAATCAATTTAATTCAGAATAAGCATCAGTAAAGTCAGACACCACTGTTGATGTTGCAGTTACTTAATTTTTCTGGATGTCCATCATTTTGGGGGTGACCATGGAGCAGCGCACTCTGTGTGCAAATGTGTGTGTGTGTGTATATATATATATATATATATATATATATATATATATATATATATAGGCCACAATTTATATGAATCATTAGCTTGTTGTATGCACACGCTAACTAAATGATCAGTTGTTCTAACTGTAACAAGACCTCTGAGGCCTGAAGCTTTCATTACTGATTTAAAGTTGTTGAAAATGTGCTTTCACGTTTTTCTTTGCGTTGCAGGAATGTAATAACCTTGAATAGCTAATAAGAGTAGCTCATTGTTTTGTTTGTAGAGAAGTTAGTTTTAATCGGTAGTCTAGTGTGCTTTACATCATGTGTAGGGAATGAGAAGATCCTTCTGTAGCAGGCAGAACAGACTGTTGCTATCTCCAAGGCAGTGCAGCTCTGTGCTCCTTTGTTCTATGATGGGAAAGAGGGGAGTTTACCTGGCCAAGAAGATGGTGTCACCTATATCTCACAAAGCATTGGATACATTTGAAGTTCTAATAAAGAAAGATCTGGATCGTCTGCACCATTCAGGGAACAGACACAGGAATCTTACAGCCAAAGAACATAGAGTACTCAAGAAACTAGCAGAAGATGACAGCATTATCTTTCAACCAGCAGATAAAGGCGGAGCCTTGGTTGTAATGAACAGGAATTATTATGAACAAAAGGTACAAGCACATGTATCCGACCTACAAACGTTTATTCCACTCGATACGGATCCTACAGAGATTTTCAAGAATACTTTGAATGACATTTTGGAAAAAGCATTGAAATTGGGTTGGATCAATGATAACACAAAAACATTTTTAACATCAGATTATCCACAATGACCGCACATATATATGCTCCCAAGAAAGCATAAAAATCCTGCGGATCCTCCTTTTAGACCCATCGTGGCAGGATGTGGTTCTATACATGAGCCAGTGGGCAGATATTTGGATCATTTTTTGCAACCTTTGGTGCAATCGTGGACTTCTTACATCCAAGATGCAACGGATTGTTTGAATAAACTAGCAGATATAGGGCCTATGATCAAAGAAGATATGTGGTTATGTACCATTGATGTAGTGGCATTATATACATCCATTCCTCACAACGAAGGCCTGGAAGCAGTGAATGGATGTTGCTAAAGGGCAAATATGAAGAAGCACAGAACATTATTTTATTGGAATTGTTGCACTTTAGTTTGTACCATGGCTATTTTTCTTGGAAATAAACTTTTTTTCTCCAACAAATGGGTACTTCTATGGGTTTTCCGGGGGCACCCTCCAACAAATGAATACTTCTATGGGTTTTCCGGGGGCACCCACATATGCGAATATTTTCATGGCCAAGTTTGAAGATACCTACATCTTCCAAGAGAAGAAATGGCAAGAGGATTTACTGATTTTACATGAGGTACATAGGTGACATTTTGCTTGTATGGAAAGGCACACAGCAAAAACTTGAACACTTGATTGGGATCCTAGACACACAGAATCCACGGATAAGATTCACACATCAGATGAGTCAACACTCCATCAATTTTCTAGATATACAGTTGGAACTAAGGGAAGGTGACCTACAAACGTGCGTCTATAAAAAGGCAACGGACAGGAATAACGCTTTACATTTCTCAAGCTTTCACCCACCATCCTTAAAGAATCAACTACCCCTGTCTCAATTTATTCGAATGAAGAGAATTACTTCAGACCTAGACAAATGTTTGCAAGCAATAGAAGAAACATCTCATCAATATCGCAAATGGGGTTATCCAGAAGAAATACTAACAACAGCAAGAACAAAGGCTCAACACATGGATCGAAAGGATTTGCTAACACGGTCTGTTAAACATCCAACTAAGAGAGAAGTGTGTGTCTTGAAATTTTCTACTGAGGCATTAGCCATTAAGCAGAGCATCTTACGAAGATGGGAAATCATCGAACAGGAACCTGATTTCAAGAATGTGTTTCTCAGTAAACCTTTGTTCGTGTACTCACGGGCAAAAAACTTGCGAGAGTTGTTATAAAAAGGACTAACACCCAGAAAAACAGTTAAAACAACAGGGATGAGAAAATGCTTCAACTGCAGCCATTGCGGCAATGTCATTGTAGGGAACACATTTACGCACCCTCACACAGGGAAGAAGATGAAATTGACACATTCATCGGACTGTAACACAGACATGGTAGTCTACGCTATTAAATGTTAAATGCCCATGCGGCTTGGTTTACGTGGGTAGAACATCACGAAAAGTCAAATCACGTATCACAGAACACAAAAGCATGATCAGAACAGCGAATACCAATTCTTGTTTAGCTACACACTGGTTAGAGAAAAAACACACCATACCACAACTCAGGTTCACCATTCTTGACAACATACTCTTTACAACACACAGGAACATCAATCAGTTATTAGCGCACTGGGAAACAATCTGGATCAAACGCTTAAACACCTTGATGCCGTATGGGTTAAATGACAAAATCGAAATGACATGTTTCCTTTGAATTCACAGTATATTAGTTGGACTCAGTTTTGAGTATTTACCCTGGATATGTGTTTGCTTACTGTTAATACAGAGCTATTAGGCACGGTAGCAATATTGTCAAGGATTATTGTACTAGTGAAGTACTTCGTTTTCTTCCATTTAATGGGTTTAATAAGGTCTTGGAGATTCATGGTGGGGATGATCAAAATTATTTGTGAAGCACAAAGTCACTTACATAGGTGGAGGTTACGCGTTCCGTCAGCTTAGGAACAGAACACAAAGCACGTGTTCATAACTCATTATTATTTATTTTTATTCTTTTCATGTATTATGTCACACTTTTTCTACTTTTGGTTATCGTTCACACAACTCAAATTAACATCACTACCATACCGCAATACGCTAAATGTAGAACTTTGGGGAGTTTGTTTTCTTTGTTTATGGCGTATTAAATGGCGGCGGTACGCATGCATACACGGAAGCGTTCAGGATACTTATTGCGTTGAGGTCGGGCACTCGTTTTGACTTATTTTGGCGACTAAACGTAAAACGCTGTTGCGCCGGGGATTCCAGTAAGTACTACGGCCTCCCTTAAACTTTTGGATGCACCAATAATAGAGTATTGTCATTGATTCGTGTTAGACCTGGCATCCTTGGCGTGGGTCTCCCTTCCATTTTTTATGATGCCTCCTATGTTACCGATCCGTTTTGCTGGCGTTAGATGCTTTGGGCACTGTGCCACTGCTATTCAGTGCCACAGTGCGAGTGCTCCCTATGATAAAATTGTGTTATGTATTAGTGACTCCATGATTGGATGATTGGTTTACTTGTCAGTCCCTAGTACAGTGCACCGAGTGTGCCCAGGGCTTGTAAATCCAATGCCGCTGGTGGGCTTGCAGCACTGGTTGTGCCACCCACAGGAGCGGCTTGTAAAATGTGTCTCAGGCCTGCCATCGCAGAGCCTGTGTGCAGCCTAGGGCTGCCATGTCGACTTGGTGAGTGCACCCACTTACCAGTCCCTAAACCTTCCCTTTACTGCATGTTGGTCACCCCTAAAGTAGGCCCTAGGGCAGGGTGCATTGTAAGTATAAGGTAGGACATGCCCTGGTGTGTGTGGCATGTCCTAATAGTGAATTACAGCCATTTTCGTTTTTCACTATTGCAAGGCTACCTGCTCCCCATAGGCCAGAATGGGCAGACTGACTATTACACCTTATAGTCAGAACTGACCCAGGGAACATGGTAGAAAAACGAATTTAGTATGCCTGAACTCAGAATGATAAAATACATCTTTTAGTGAAGTTGGTTTTAACATTCTGTGTTTGAAAATACCACTTTTAGAAAGTGGGTATTTTCTTGCCTAAACTTCCAAGCCTGCCTCTGCTAGGTTGTGTATTCCTTGTCTGGAGATTGAGTGACAGGGGCTGGGGGTGGCTACAGGAGACAGGGTGAGTCAGCACAGGGCTGAATAGAAAGATCTGCATCCAGAGTGGAGGGAGGAGTTGCACCTGGGTCTGAATAGGGCTGTGCCTGCCTTCCACAATGCTGGCTCCACCTCCTGCCGGGCGTCTGATGGCTCTGCCCCTCACTCACAAAGGAAAGAAGGAGTCAGAAAAACAAAGTGCTCCAGGACTGACCAGAACTGGTTTTGGACTAGGCAGAGGCCTCTCTGCCTTCAGAGAACAAAGGAAAACTGTGTATAAAAAGGGGACCCAGACCCCTAGGAAATTAGATCACTTTGGGAAAACAAGAAGAAACCTTTGCTGAGGAGCGGAACCAAGAAGAAACTGAGGAGAAGACTATCCCTAAGCTAGAGGGATCTGCCTGCAGTGGTTGCCTGACTGCCAAAGGAAGGAGAAAGGACTTTGTGTGCACTTTTATTCAACTTGTAAAGTATCTCCAAGGGCTTGAGAAAAGAGCTTGCCTCCTGCTGAAGTCTCAGGGACAACAGACTTCAACCACCAGCTCCCCAAGAATCCTTTGGAAGTGCCTGCTGCTGTTTTGGGCCTTCTGAAGGGACTGCGTGTCGCAAGGAGCTGGAAGCGCGACTCAAGAGGAAGAAGCGTGTCGCCGTCGCTGCTGCTGTCGTCGCAACTCCGAAGGAGGGTGTCGCCGCTGTAGCTGTCGTATTGCACCGCATCAAGAGAAGAGTCTGGCATCGAGGAAGAAGCGTGTCGCCGTCGCAGCCGCTGCCGTCGCAACTCCGAAGGAGGGTGTCGCCGCTGTAGCTGTCGCATTGCACCGCATCAAGAGAAGCGCCTCACATCCACGGAGAAGCGTGCCGCCGTCGGAGCTGCTGCCGTCGCATCATGAAACAAGGGTGTCGCCGCTACAGTTGTCGCATCGAGCGGAAGCGTCTCGCAGCGTTGGAGAAGAGTGTCGCAGCCGAAGCTGTTGCCGTCGCATCGCTGAACAAGGGTGTCGCCGCTGCAGTTGACGCATCGAATCGAGACTTCTCGCAACATCGGAGAAGCGTGCCACATCAGGAAGAACTTGACGTCTTTATTTCTTTGCACCAGAACTTTGTCGCATTTCCATCGCTGCAACATTGCTTGTTGTGGAAGCGTCCCGCATCGTAAGGTACATTGACTTAAAGTGTCGCATCTTAAGAACTGAACTGAACTAAGCTAAAACTACCATTTTAAGTACAGTATTGTGGATTTTTGTCGTTTATGGTCTTGTGTTAAAACTATATAAAGAATACTTATTTTTGATATAAAACCTTGCGTGGTGTCCATCTGTAGTGTGTCACTAGATTACTGTATGTGTTCACAAATGCTTTACACACTGCCTCTGAGATAAGCCTGTCTGCTCGTGCCAAGCTACCAAAGGGGGTGAGCAGGGGTTATTTTAGGAGTGTACCCCTTTACCCTGACTAGAGGCGAGGGTCCCTATTTGTCACAAGTACCTACCTGTGCCAACTAGAGACCCCCAATTCTAACATTGGTGGTCAGCGGTGGGGATTCTGGACTTGCATTTGTGACTCATGTACAGTGATTGGTGAACACTACTAGTGAGTGCAGACCAAAACGCGACCACATACTGTTGGTAGATTTGTTTTTCTAGGACGTTCCATTTTTGCCAAGTTCAGCCATCATGAAACCAGCATCCATAGCATCTGTTGATTTTGATTGGGAAGAGGAGAAACTAGAATGCTACAATGCGAAGCAGCTGAAGCACTTCTGCAAAAGATTTAATGTTGCAATTACCGGGCTCACCAAGAGGGATGAGTTCTACAAGGCGCTGAGGGCCTGGGTAGAAGCAAGGAAAACCCCTGAGATTGAGGAAGGGATAATAATGCAGATGTGCAGCTGGAAGGGCCAGTGGGCCCAGGGGAAAGGAAAGCACCTTCCCTAATAGGTAGCAGTGTTTCTGCCAAAGGCCTGTCCCCAGAAGAGCTGGAGGACAGGGAGAGAAATAGGATGCATGAGTTAGAGCTGGCCAAAATGAGTGGGCAATTGGAAATTAGGAAACTGGCCCTAGAAGAAAAGAAAATGCAGCTTGAGCATGATAGAAGTTTGAGGAGTTGGATTTGAAAGCTAGGAGCTTAGAAATTACTCCCTCTGGTGGCAGCACACCGTCAATGCCTGTGGAATCTAGAGTATATATTCCTAAAGATGTGGTCAAAGAGTTTTTTTAAATGATGACATTGGGCAGTGGTTCAAGGCCTATGAGGTAGCCATGTCTTCCCACCGGGTCCCTGAGAAGGATTGGGGAGCGGGGTTGTGGGGACGGTTCCTCAGTGAGGGCGGGACACACTGCTAGATTTGCCTTCTGATGTCCATAATTCATATCGCCACATGAAGGATGCTTTAATGTCTAGGTATGGTTTAACTCCTGAATTGTATAGGCAGAGGTTCAGGGGTTGCACGAAGATAGAGAACAGTACCTGGGTTGAATATGTCACTTTTTTCTGCAGAGCATTGGATGGTTGGGTGAAGGGTAGCAAAGTTGATGATTTTCAGGGGCTCCTTGATTTGATTGCATGGGAGCACTTGTCAAGTAACTGTTTTCCAGAGCTACGCCAGCACCTGATAGATAGCAAGCTGACTATCCCTAGGAAGCTTGCTGAGGAGGCGGACCGCTGGGTCAGTACCAGGGTCCACAAGGGTCACGTGGGAGACTCCGCCAAGGGTGGGCAGGGTCCCCAGCAGAAGAGTGGGGGACAAGGGTAAACAGAGGAGTTCCAAAGAAGGCCCCAAAGTAGTCCCCAAGGGAACCAAGGGAAAGGTTCCCAGCCTCCCCCAGAAACCCTCAGGGGCCCCGACAGGTCCACCTGTTCAAAGGGGACCCCTGAGATGCTACAAATGTGGGGACCTGGGTCATATAGCGAGTGATCCCAGGTGCCGCCAGTTTGGAAAGACTGCACCCCTGGTGCAGCCCCCCGGCAGATGGCTAGTGTAGCCCTGGGGGAGGAGATGGATGCCCCAGAGGGGTGGGGTCCCGCACAGATGTCCCTTGTCTCATTAGGAGACTGTGAGATGGTCCCCAAGACCCAGCTGCCTGATAACACTAAGAAATACAGGCAGTGGGTGACCATCAATGGCCATAGGGTGGAGGCTCTTAGAGATACAGGAGCCAGTGTGACAGCTGTCAAGTGTCACCTGGTGTCTCAAGAGCAGGTTGTCCCCCATGCATTCTATCCAGTTGTTGCCGCTGACAACACAGAGAGTCACTGCAAAGTGGCTCAGGTTCCCTTTGAGTGGGGGGTCTCTGGTACTCTTCAGGTAGCTGTGAGGCCCGCCATGCCTGTTGACTGTTTGTTAGGGAACGACTTGGAGAGCTCACCTTGGGCGAAGGTGGAGCGAAGTGCTCATTTGGAGATGTTGGGTTTGCCTGACTGGGCGTGTGTGACCACCCGGTCCATGGCAGCAAGTAAAGGTGCTCAAGAGGACCTGGAGCCTGAGAGGGAGGCCCAGGTACCTGCCGTCACGAGAAGAGGCAGGGGGCGCGGGAAACCGGCCTCCGAAGTTCCCACGGTCCAGGAGGAGGCAGACCTTGAGGGGGATGCCCTGGAGCCTACAGGGGAACAGGTAGCTGAACTGGGGGACCTGCCTGAGCTGACCCATTGGCAGCAGGAAGGAGGACCCTCAGGGAAGAATTCTGCAAGGAGCAGAAAGAATGCCCTTCTCTGGTGGGCCTGCGGCAACAGGCTGCAGACCAGGCCACAGGTGATCAGTCTGGGTCACATTGGGTCTATTGGGAGAATGATCTCCTGTATACTGAGCCTAAGGTTGCTGAGCCTGGGTCAGCCCGTGTGCTGGTGGTACCCCAGTGCCTCAGAGCCTTCCTACTGGGGCTGGCTCATGATGTTCCATTGGCAGGACATTTGGGGCAGGACAAGACCTTTGAGAGGCTTGTCACCCACTTTTATTGGCCCCAAATGCGCAGGAGTTCAGAAACTCACTGCAGGACAAGTCAGACTTGCCAGGCAGGTGGAAAGAGTGGGAGGAATCGCAAGGCTCCTCTCCAGCCATTCCCTGTAGTCAGCACCCCCTTTGAACGGGTGGGTATTGACATTGTGGGGCCACTGGACCCCAAGACAGCCATGGGCAACAGGTTCATCCTGGTCTTGGTGGACCATGCCACCCGGTACCCGGAAGCCATACCTCTGAGGACAGTGACGGCCCCCGTGGTGGGATGAGCACTGATGGGAATTTTCTCCAGAGTGGGATTCCCTAGCGAGGTAGTGTCTGACCGGGGGACCAACTTCATTTCCAAGTATATGAAGTCCCTGTGGCAGGAGTGTGGGGTAACCTACAAGTTTACCACTCCTTACCACCCCCAAGGAAATGGATTGGTTGAAAGGTTCAACCGAACCCTCAAAGGCATGATTATGGGTCTTGAGGAACCTATGAGGCGTAAGTGGGACGTCCTCTTACCATGCCTGCTCTTTGCTTACCGTGAGGTGCCACAGAAATCTCTAGGGTTCAGTCCCTTTGAGCTTCTCTATGGACACCCAGTAAGAGGACCTCTAAGTTTGGTCAAAGAAGGCTGGGAGCAATCTCCCAGGAAACCTCCCCAGGATGTATACAGTTACATGCTGGCCTTTAGGAACCAAACTAGGCGTTTCAGGCAACTCGCTGAGGCGAATCTGGAAGCCAGCCAGGAGGAGATGAAGCGGTGGTACGACCAGAATGCCACTCTGGTAGAGCTTCAGCCTGGTCAGAAAGTGTGGGTCATGGCCCCAGTGGAGCCCTGCGCGCTCCAGGATAAGTGGACCGGACCCTTTGAGGTTGTAGAGCGCAAAAGTCCGGTTACCTACTTGGTGGACTTGCGGTCTCCCAGGAACCCCTTGAGGGTCCTGCATGTCAACCGCCTAAAGCCCCACTTGGAGAGGTCCCAAGTGGGCATGCTCTTAGCGACAGATGCTGGGATGGAGGAGGAGACCGAGCCTCTTCCTGACCTCCTGTCAGCAACAGAGCAAGATGGGTCAGTGGATGGTGTCAACCTCTCTTCCACCCTGACCCCTGAGCAACAGAATGACTGCCGCCAGTTGCTGGGACAGTTTTCTGATCTGTTCTCCCTGGTTCCCGGTGTCACAGATTGGTGCATCCATGATGTGGACACTGGGGACAGTACACCTGTGAAGCACAAATCTTACAGGGTGACTGACAGGGTGAGAGCTTGCATCAAGGAGGAGGTCTCCAAAATGCTTGCGTTAGGGGTGATTGAGTCCTCTAACAGTCCTTGGGCCAGCCCAGTGGTCTTGGTCCCAAAGGCTGCCGCACCGGGTGCCACACCAGAACTCCGGTTCTGTGTGGACTACCGAGGACTCAATTCAGTCACCAGGACTGACGCGCACCCCATCCCCAGAGCTGATGAGCTCATAGATCGGCTAGGGGCTGCACGGTACCTCAGCACGTTTGACTTAACGTCTGGGTACTGGCAGATCGCCTTGACTGATGGGGCAAGAGAGAGGTCAGCATTCTCCACCCCAGATGGGCACTACCAGTTCCGGGTGATGCCCTTTGGGATGAAGAATGCCCCTGCCACCTTCCAGAGGTTGGTCAACCAGGTGTTGGCTGGACTGGACTCGTTCAGTGCCGCCTACCTGGATGACATCGCGGTGTTCAGCGCCAGTTGGGAAGAACATCTGCGCCACCTCTGGGAAGTGTTGATGGCGCTGCGGAGGGCAGGCCTCACGATCAAGGCGAGTAAGTGCCAGATCGGGCAGGGTTCCGTGGTGTACTTGGGACACCAAGTGGGAGCGGCCAGGTGGCGCCCCTACAGCCCAAAATTGAAACCATCCTGAATTGGGAACCCCAAAACCCAGACAGAGGTGAGAGCCTTCTTAGGACTCACGGGTTACTACAGGAGGTTTGTCAAGGGGTATGGCAGCATTGTTGCGCCCCTGACAGAGCCGACTTCAAGAAGCAGCCCAGGAAAGTGATTTGGACTGACACCTGTCAGAAAGCTTTTGAGGCCCTGAAAACTGCCATGTGCACGGCGCCCGTGCTCCTGGCACCCAACTTCTCCAAAGAGTTCGTAGTACAAACAGACGCTTCAGAGCATGGTGTGGGGGCTGTTCTGTCACAGATGAATGAGGAGGGCCTAGATCAACCCGTAGCCTTCATCAGTAGGAGGTTACTACCACGGGAACAGAGGTGGAGTGCTATTGAGCGTGAGGCATTTGCTGTGGTCTGGGCACTGAAGAAGCTGAAACCATACCTGTTTGGGACTCACTTCCGGGTTCAGACAGACCACAGGCCCCTCAGATGGTTGATGCAGATGAGGGGTGAGAATCCAAAGCTGTTGAGGTGGTCCATTTCCCTACAGGGGATGGATTTCACGGTGGAACACCGCCCTGGTACAGAACACGCCAATGCTGATGGTCTGTCCAGATTTTTCCGCCTTAGTGAAGAGAACTCCCCTGAGGTAGGGTAGTTCTCCCCACATTTCAGCTGGAGGGGACACGTGTTAGACCTGGCATCCTTGGCGTGGGTCTCCCTTCCATTTTTTATGATGCCTCCTATGTTACCGATCCGTTTTGCTGGCGTTAGATGCTTTGGGCACTGTGCCACTGCTATTCAGTGCCACAGTGCGAGTGCTCCCTATGATAAAATTGTGTTATGTATTAGTGACTCCATGATTGGATGATTGGTTTACTTGTCAGTCCCTAGTACAGTGCACCGAGTGTGCCCAGGGCTTGTAAATCCAATGCCGCTGGTGGGCTTGCAGCACTGGTTGTGCCACCCACAGGAGCGGCTTGTAAAATGTGTCTCAGGCCTGCCATCGCAGAGCCTGTGTGCAGCCTAGGGCTGCCATGTCGACTTGGTGAGTGCACCCACTTACCAGTCCCTAAACCTTCCCTTTACTGCATGTTGGTCACCCCTAAAGTAGGCCCTAGGGCAGGGTGCATTGTAAGTATAAGGTAGGACATGCCCTGGTGTGTGTGGCATGTCCTAATAGTGAATTACAGCCAGTTTCGTTTTCACTATTGCAAGGCTACCTGCTCCCCATAGGCCAGAATGGGCAGACTGACTATTACACCTTATAGTCAGAACTGACCCAGGGAACATGGTAGAAAAACGAATTTAGTATGCCTGAACTCAGAATGATAAAATACATCTTTTAGTGAAGTTGGTTTTAACATTCTGTGTTTGAAAATACCACTTTTAGAAAGTGGGTATTTTTTGCCTAAACTTCCAAGCCTGCCTCTGCTAGGTTGTGTATTCCTTGTCTGGAGATTGAGTGACAGGGGCTGGGGGTGGCTACAGGAGACAGGGTGAGTCAGCACAGGGCTGAATAGAAAGATCTGCATCCAGAGTGGAGGGAGGAGTTGCACCTGGGTCTGAATAGGGCTGTGCCTGCCTTCCACAATGCTGGCTCCACCTCCTGCCGGGCGTCTGATGGCTCTGCCCCTCACTCACAAAGGAAAGAAGGAGTCAGAAAAACAAAGTGCTCCAGGACTGACCAGAACTGGTTTTGGACTAGGCAGAGGCCTCTCTGCCTTCAGAGAACAAAGGAAAACTGTGTATAAAAAGGGGACCCAGACCCCTAGGAAATTAGATCACTTTGGGAAAACAAGAAGAAACCTTTGCTGAGGAGCGGAACCAAGAAGAAACTGAGGAGAAGACTATCCCTAAGCTAGAGGGATCTGCCTGCAGTGGTTGCCTGACTGCCAAAGGAAGGAGAAAGGACTTTGTGTGCACTTTTATTCAACTTGTAAAGTATCTCCAAGGGCTTGAGAAAAGAGCTTGCCTCCTGCTGAAGTCTCAGGGACAACAGACTTCAACCACCAGCTCCCCAAGAATCCTTTGGAAGTGCCTGCTGCTGTTTTGGGCCTTCTGAAGGGACTGCGTGTCGCAAGGAGCTGGAAGCGCGACTCAAGAGGAAGAAGCGTGTCGCCGTCGCTGCTGCTGCCGTCGCAACTCCGAAGGAGGGTGTCGCCGCTGTAGCTGTCGTATTGCACCGCATCAAGAGAAGAGTCTCGCATCGAGGAAGAAGCGTGTCGCCGTCGCAGCCGCTGCCGTCGCAACTCTGAAGGAGGGTGTCGCCGCTGTAGCTGTCGCATTGCATCGCATCAAGAGAAGCGCCTCGCATCCACGGAGAAGCGTGCCGCCGTCGGAGCTGCTGCCGTCGCATCACGAAACAAGGGTGTCGCCGCTACAGTTGTCGCATCGAGCGGAAGCGTCTCGCAGCGTTGGAGAAGAGTGTCGCAGCCGAAGCTGTTGCCGTCGCATCGCTGAACAAGGGTGTCGCCGCTGCAGTTGACGCATCGAATCGAGACTTCTCGCAACATCGGAGAAGCGTGCCGCATCAGGAAGAACTTGACGTCTTTATTTCTTTGCACCAGAACTTTGTCGCATTTCCATCGCTGCAACATTGCTTGTTGTGGAAGCGTCCCGCATCGTAAGGTACATTGACTTAAAGTGTCGCATCTTAAGAACTGAACTAAGCTAAAACTACCATTTTAAGTACAGTATTGTGGATTTTTGTCGTTTATGGTCTTGTGTTAAAACTATATAAAGAATACTTATTTTTGATATAAAACCTTGCGTGGTGTCCATCTGTAGTGTGTCACTAGATTACTGTATGTGTTCACAAATGCTTTACACACTGCCTCTGAGATAAGCCTGTCTGCTCGTGCCAAGCTACCAAAGGGGGTGAGCAGGGGTTATTTTAGGAGTGTACCCCTTTACCCTGACTAGAGGCGAGGGTCCCTATTTGTCACAAGTACCTACCTGTGCCAACTAGAGACCCCCAATTCTAACAATTTGAATAATTGGTTTTTACTTAGGAAGTGGTTGTTTGGCGGACTTATGGATCAAGTATAGACACGTTTTTTCCGATTTGTCGACTCAGCAAGTTAATCGTGCATGCTATTCACTTATCTACACGGCAATCTTTACAGTTACACTGACGGGTATCCCTGTTGTATTACAGAGGTTTTTACGCCATCGTATTAGCTACACCGCGTGATGCCCAGGTAGGATACAAATTTTTGTATCAACTGGTTGTATTGTACTCGACAAAGATACACTGCTAAAACACTTTGCACTTGAAATATAAGGTATGGAGTCTCGCCGTCACGGATGCACGTTGCGGTTAATCGATACAGCATGACTACTTTGACACATTTGCATACCTTTATGAGCATGAAAAATACAGTAGCGCTAAGAGCACTCTAGGTGGAACGGTAATCACCGCAAAGACACAAATAATTTCGAACAACTTCATTAAGCACTCCTGCATAAACCAACAAGGGATGGGAAAGCCTGTTATGTTTTTAAAATTTCTTGTTTTCGGCTTATGCTTGAACATGTGTATTATTTGTTATTTTTAGAGTTCCCCTGATGAAGGGACTTCCCGAAATGCATTTGGAACACGGCATTGAATACACCATGATGGTTATTTGTTTGTAATACAATGCAATGAGAAAACGGTATCATGTCCATTGTATGACACAAAGTTGCATTATTTAAAAAATAATTGTTGCGAACAACAAAACAGACAAAAAATTGAAATAAATCACAACAAAATTGCATGAAACAATTGGTTACAAAAGTTCACTTTATTGTTGAACCTTAGGGGCATGTGTTGTGCACCTTGATGTGTGTGACAGGGACTGTAAACACCGTTTCAGAGTTCATTAACCTGACAGGTGCAGGTCAGGTTTCAAGGCTGCACACAACAGATAAATTTGAGTTTACATACAGACTATTGGATCAAACTGATTAAACTAGGTGTGCAGGCTATACCCACTATTTGAATTGTAACCTGATTGGACCCATCTTTGGGGATACGTGGGAAAGAGCTCTGAAGGAACTTTATTATTTGAACTGTTTCTTAATTTAGTTAGAGCGGTTCCTATCCTGACTTTGCTAAGGGAAGACCTTTCCTTAACTCTTCGACTTGAGACCCTATATTCTTAAGTTCCCACATATGTGCCGGTGTCGACAATTAAGTGCTGGTGCTGAGCACCGGAAACTACCAGCACAAATTAAGCACCATGCTTAGGGAAGGAACTACATTAGTCAAAGTACTTCCAGCAGGTTGAGATTTCACTTGTGTGTGTTTTAATGTCTAGAAGGTGTTATTCCCAGTCTATCCCATTGAGAGAGTGGAATAGACAAGTTACTTGTTTTTCGACTGCGTTTGTATAGCATTGCTTATACAAAGCTAATTGTGAAGGATGGAGAGACACTGCGATGTGCTGCAAGCCACGACATAAGGTGCTGCTCTGGTATTGGTCGGTTGGTGTGCATACCACGCTGGGATTGGTCAACACATCAGCAGGTGCCACTGTGTGAGAGATCAGTCTAGAGTGTGCCGGGCTGAGATTGGACACTGCTAGTTCCACGTATTACATTGTGAGTTGCTAAAAACTACTGATTGATTGAGTTGAAGTTGTTGGGTTTTGAGACATCAAAAACAAATTCAGAATTAAATGTTTTACGACACCGAGAGATTTCCTTAGGGGTGATGTAGGGATGCCTGTCCCTGAGGGCGAGGAGTCTCCCTATGAGGGCACAACTAATCAGTACATGCCCAAAAATGTCGATCTTATCACATGTATTTGGCTTAGAAAATGGAAGGAGATCACTGAGAAAGAAGGGTCCTTGCAATTTCCTAGATATGGTACTTTTAACCTTAAAATAGTAGAGAATTTGAGACGAGTATTGTGTGACAAGAAGCCCCCATGTAGACCATCACAGTATGAGGCTTTGAATGCATGGGAGTGTGCTGAACAATATGAGACCAAAGCTAAAAGTTAGTAGTTGGATGGATGCAAAATGGGATGCCGAATGTGTCTGGAGGAGAGATATGATTGATGGCGTTAGGGTGTACCATGTATTGACAAATATTAAAACAGAGAAGTAGAAGGCACAAAGGAAGCTTAATACAGCTGCGCAGGCCGAGACAGGCACTTATAGCGATTCTCGTGATGACTTCTTGGAGGATTTTCTGTCTTCCTGACCACCCCCATATAATGTAGTTCAGCCAGCTGGAGGTAACAACCAATCGGAGGCAATAATGTGACTGCACCCACAATCAGGATCAACCCTAAACAGGAAGAGCACCTCTTGTTGCCCCAGTCCCAACAGGTGGAACCCCAGCAATCACCCCAGCAATCACTACCATGTTGTTTGGGCCCCAAGTATATAAGGAGGTACTACTACACCAGAGGTATCTGTAGTATTCTCAATGTCTGGTACTCCAGGGCTTAATGGATTTATAAATATGGGGGCCCACCCTTGAGTACTGAGATTACCAAGTGGGAATGAAACTGCATAGTAGATCGTTGATAGTCCTACAAAGTAAGATGTCCCAAGGTCCCTAAATGTTGTTAGGCTAAATTTAGTGTTGAATGAATTTATCAAAAGAAACCTGGATAAGGGATATGCAGATGGGTACAATGACCAGAAACTTCGGTTCCTGTTTAAGGAGGTTACTAGATATGCCATTGAAGCCTATACAATATTGGAAGGAGAAGCTGTTGAATTTAATGTTGATTTGACTAAGAGTAAGACCTTGTAAAATAATTCATAGTACTCGTAGGAGATGACATGCTAAACAGTATGAGATCTTCTGGGTTGAAAGTACATCTGAGAGAGCTAGTAGTTAGTATACAGAAAATTAGTAATCTGGGTAAAATCAAGGATAAGTGGGCTGAAAGAAAAGATAAGACAAGGAAGATTTGGGGGGAAGCACTGACAAGAGGTAACCAGAGTGACTCTGTAGTTGGTGTTTACCCATGAAAGAGGTGCATGGAGGAGGTTATGTGCGTGTACCCTGGAGTCGCTGTGATCTTGCTACATTTACAAATCAATTTCCAAAATTGAGAGACAATCCTGGTTTGTGATACACACATGTTGAGCGGTTTGTGAAGACTTCCAGGGTGTTGTGGGAGAATTTAAATATCTTTTTCAAGATTGTGGGCTGAATGCAAGGTGACTGTGGCAAATGCTGCATCTCCTGAGATTATGGGGCAATATGAGCAGGTAATAAACATTTTGAAAAGTAAGGTTCCACAGAAAGAAATGTATTGGTTAAAGATAAACCAAACTACTCAAGAGACTAAGGAGTCAGTGAATGACTTATGAACGCCTCATGCAAATGTTCAGGCAGCATAGCAGTGTCGAAAATTCTGAGAGAGGGGATTTGAGCCATTTCGTGTCTCAGTTTGTTCTTGAGTTGCATCTGGAGATTAGGAGATCAATTCCCATATTCAACAAAATATTATTTGTTTGCAGAGTAAACCTTTTGATATTGCAGTAATGAATTGGAAATGAAGCAAAAAAAGCTTAAAGAGAAGTTCATGCAGGTGCAGAGAAAGTTAGCATAGAGGGATTTCAGAATGGGAAACAGAGGTTACAATCAGGGTGTACGAATGCAAGGCGTCAGGTATCAAGGTGGAGAACAGATGATGAATGGTGTTCCTCACGGTAGAGGTTGTGGTGTGCCGATTGATCTGAACACTTGAATAGATCTGGCAACTCTCAAAAGGACACATCCATGTCATTGTTGTAATAAGTTGGGCCATTGAAGACGGGAGTGTTGGCTAAATCAAAATAGAATTTCCGGAGACGGTCAAATACAAAACGGTAATTCGATGTCAGTACAAAACATGCAGATGCAGAGGCGTCTCAGGACCGTAGCATGTCCCAAGCCCCAATGATATAGACGCCCAAAGCCCAAATGGTGCGGCAGAACCTGGGTAATCTGAAGTTTAATGCGAACTCAGCTCCTAGAGGTAACCCGAATTCCTTTGAGAATTATGGCAGTTTCTAACAGTTCCCAGTCTTTGATACTTCTGGAGGCTATGGATCTGATCAATCACAATGACTGTGCCTGAGAGGGGAGGAAGTTATGTACTTGGCGCAATGTTGGAGGTAGGCTAGAGTGGTCCTTTTGTAGATGGTGAGGTGAATGGCCACCAGTTATCATTTCTGATCAACACTGGCGCTACCCGTTCTGTTGTCAGGACAGTGGAAGTCCAAAAGCCTACCCCTCTCGGGGAAACAAGTTTAAGTTGTGGTTGTTGCTAATAAACAGAGTGTAAACCCTGTGTCAGCAAGGTTTCCCGTAAGAATAGGTTCTTTCGAAGAGAAGCATCAATTCGTAGTGTCTGATTCAAGTTCCATTGATCTATTGGGCAGGGATTTACTGTTTAAGTTAAACTGCACAATATATTGTACACCGGAGCGTGTCGAGTTCCAGACTCATTATGAAGATGTAGATTTCATATTGGCCAAGCAGGGAACAACTGTTGGACTGCTTCCCATTGTGACTACAGATGATTTGCCTCTTGATTTGAAAGATAGAGTTAAACCTGAAGTTTTGGACTTCTCAGGAAAAGACATTGGTCTTATAAAAGGTATAGAGCCTGTGTGAATCACAGTTAAACTAGATGCAGAGTATTCCCAAACACCCCAGTACAATCTCTCACCAGAGTTGGTGCCTGGAATCACTCCGGTGATTGAGTCCATGTTAGAGCAAAGGATCTTGACAGAGATCTTGGGGAGTCCATGTAATTCCCTAATTATGGGCTTGCGGAATCCTAATGCAAAGAACTGCATAGTTCAGGATTTAAGAAAAATCAATAATGATGCTCCATGTTGTCCCCTGGCACCGAAGGCCGCAATACTGTTTCAGATACCCTGTGAAGCGGAGTGGTTCACAGTGATTGATTTGTGTCAAGCTTTCTTTTCCATCTCACTGCATAAAGAGAGCCAGTTTCTCTTTGCATTCCGGTTTCAAAATAGAATTTTGGCATGATGCAGAGTGCCACAGGGGTATCGTCAATCAGATTTGGAACAAGAAATCTGGAGACTCTGAAGTAAGTAACTGTGCAATTCTGTCCTAGTCCAGTACATTGACGGTCTGTTAGTTGTGTCAATGTCACAAGAAGCAATTGCCCTGTTGAATCACTTGGCAGAAAATGGACCTAAAGGACCCAATTATGATGTCGGGCAGAAAGCCATACGACAGCTAGTCGGTGGCTTTCAGCCCGACATCAATGGTTTCCGTCCAACCGCCGTATTACGATACTGGCGGTCGGAGGGAAACCCGCAGGAGGATTCCGCTCCGCTTCCAACGGCTCAGAGATACCGTCAGGGTGGTGGGCGGAAAGGTAATCCCATAACGACAGCGGAGACAGCCTCGCTTCGCCGTTGGGATTACAATGTCACTTTCCACCTGTCCTTTCATGGCGTTCCGCCCACCATGAAAAGGCATGCAGAAAGTGACTTTGTGGAACACTAACAGAGCCCCTTTCCCCCCTGGCCCTCCACTATAGGGCCTGGGGTGCACCTATGGTGCCCTATAAACATCCCTGCACCGTGTGGAAGGCACCGCAAGGTGACTGCCACACGGTGCAGGGATGTTTGTAAACATCCATTTTTCAATTGTAGCTTGTGCTGTGGCCCTTTTCCGCCCGCAGTGCAAGCTGCATTTGAAAAATGGATGTTTCTGACGGCCCATAGGGAGGTCACATCCAAGTACAGCGGTTGGAACTGCCTCCGTCGGTTTCGGTCAGACTCTCGTCCGACCGACACCGTAATTAGGCCCAAAGTGTCCCCAAGTAATTTGCAATTCTGTCGGAAGGAAAACCTGTATTTAGGACATCATATTGAGGAAGGAACAAGGAAGGTGTCACAGGAGAGAATATCTGCTATCCTGAAAATTAACCCTCCAATGATACAGACAATAGTCAGGATGTTTATGGCAATGGTGGGCTACTGTTGCCAGTGTATACACAATTTTTCCCTTGTGGCATATGCCTTCACAGAGGCTTACACATAAAGGTATCTCTGATCTTCTTCCCTGGAACAACAAAAGCATGAATGACGTCCTCGAGCTGCAAGAAAGTACCTGAGGCCCCCTAGCACTAAGAATGCCAGAATACAGTGAAGAGTTTATTTTTTACTGCAGCAAGAGGGAAGGGTGTGCTCCCTCAGTGCTTACACAAACCCATGGTGATACGAAGAGACCTGCAACTTTTTTCTTAGCCACTTTACCCAGCAGCCACAGAGTTGCTGGATTGCATAAAGATAGTGGCTGCCTTCAACATCAGCATACAACAGAGTGAAGGCATAGTGATGGTGTAGGAAAGTGGAGTATTATGTGGTGTGGGGGTTAGACCTCACCATGTAACACTATCACAATACCCCAAAGATGGCCCTTGGATTCACACTAATAAATCCTTACCTCAGTCCTGGTAGTGTGGCAAAGAGCAGTCAGGCTTTACTAGATGAGCATGTGCTAAGCATTTCAGAGTATCAACATGGACGATAAGTAATTGCCACGACCGGAGAGAAATCCAACACCAATTTATAACAAGCATTGGCAAAGCCAATAGGTCTCGACAACCTGATAGCTATTAGGGTAGTCTATGTCAATGTTTTTGGGCCTTTCCAAGTATATTACATTTATATTACACAGTGCACTCTGCAAGTCTCAATCATTCTAGGCACAAGAGAATAACAGTTATTGTTACCATGGAATTAAGGCATTCTACTCCAGCAAGTAGTCCCCATAAGGCTATTTTAACCGCTGGAGCATTTGTTTGAGGATGTGTTTTTTAAAAGCAGGGTAAGGACTGGCAAAGGTTTTGCCTATACAAAATCTATTGTGTTTGTCGATGCTTTTGTACATGTTGTCCAGCAACTCATAAACATTGACACCCACAGGAGAGAAGCTAAGCACTAAACTAATAGACATCTGCAAACCCTTTTAAAAAGATCAAGCAACTACCAAAATTAACAAATCAAAGTTCAAGTTTGGAGGAGAACCCACTTGAGCCATGTTTGTGACCGTGCAACATTTTCAATGAACATTGTTAAAAGGCAGAACATAAGGTGGGTTATTTAGTTCGAAGTGAGTTTAACATGTAAATCCATAAAAAGAGTCTAACTATGCCGTCACCTGAAATGAGCAGTTTCTTTTATGTCTGCACCTGCTGAGGTACTTAACGCCAGGGCTGCCCTGTCTGCAAACTAACCGTCAATGACATAAACAGCACTGCCTGCAACCCATCAAAGGCAAGCTATTGTGTAGTGCATGAAGACAGGGAAGGACAGACGTCCAAGCAGTAACCCTCGTGTCCCCAATGCAAAGGCTATTTCAAGAGAAACACTTGGGTCAGGAAAACAGCTTCAGAAAGTTTCCACACATTCTAAATCTTGTACGTGATATTATAATCACTGGTATAAAAGAAGGCGAAATTGTAGCAAATCTCCGATTGCCCTGGGGGCACACACCTACACCTTCCCTCCCACAATCAGTCGCGTATCACTCGCTGCATCTCCTGCCCAAGAAGCACATTGACACACTAGTTTACTAATACAAAAGTAGTCTTTAGAAATGAATGCACTGTTTCTTTCATTTGGTCAATGAAATATTTTAAATCTCGCCTAAAAGTCTGTCAGTCTGAAGTGAAGTTTTCTTATCTGTTCGCCTTTAGCCGCATGCACCCTCCCTTGATCCCTTGTGCAGTCTGGCGTTCAGCGAATGTTAATTGTAATAAAAACAACTGCCAGTATTAAAGATATTATATGATTTGTTAATGGGTCTGCTCTCCCCCACTTGATCCATTAGGTTTTCATGATGCCATATCAGCAGTATTTGAAATTAGCTACTCTGTACATCGCCCGCAATTTCTTAGGAACCTGAGAGATCACGTAATGGCTGGTGAACAAATGGAAGGCAAACAAAAACAGTGCGGTGCCCACGCGTCTAACCCCTACCGCAAACCTAGTACTACAAGTGCGCATGACATATTGGTATGGGCGGGGCTCACACTACTCGTCCTTGACCAATGGAAGTGTGTGACAAACGTTTAGGGCACACATGTGGTATGTTTAGCATGCCCTATATGGGACATTTTGCCCACATCTAACATGGCCGCCTCCTCAATTAACTTATAACACACTAAAATGAGAAAATGTAAATTTGCTGTTTAGTGTTTGACCTGGCTTGGATACGGGAAGGCAGAGTATTTTGCTGCACCTTCTCCTCTGGGTTTTTATTCGCGATGATACCGGGGTGTTGCCAAGTGACAGTCTCCCGACGCGATCTGTGTTACAGTTCTTTTACCCTTGAGTGGCAGTGATTGGGGTTTGCCTGCGGAGCCGATTTCAAAGGTGCCTGAAAGTCGCCCACGATGGCGGCAGCTACACGTCTGCTTGAAAAATAAAGGGGAAGTGATTGTGGGGAAGCACAGGGCAAGCAGCCACGGAGGGCTGAACAGGGTAAGATAAAAACAAAAAACGGCGCTCAGTGAGAATGAAAACAACAGCGCTCCTGAGTGCTCGTAAATGAAAAAAAAGTCCCTAAATTGGTGTTAAAATGAGGGATAGTGGAGGGATAGTGTACTTGGTCCCTGCTGGTAGTGGTAAAGATCGGAAGAGACATGACGCATGCATGCCATGAACAAATGAGAAGGAATAACGGAGTGACATACTAGCCAGCAAATCGCAAGCCTATTGGCGGGCTGAAGCCTACAAAGCAGATACAGCATGTTTCTGTACGAGACTGCATGCGTGCCATCTAGAGCTGAGACCTAAAAATATAGTGTATTTTTATCTTAATTTAGACACCAAAGTGAACGGAATAGCATACATATAACCGGAGTTATAGTAGTTTCCAATGGGAAAACCCACTATAGGGACATATAGGCTTGCACTTATATGTCCTCCCCTTTAATATACTGCACTGTGTCTCCTGGGCTTAGTAGGCTACCTTAGGGGTGGTCAACATATATTAAAGATAGTGCATTTGACTGTGCGGCACATGGTGAGGGCACAGTCGAGTTCAAGCAGTTTGCACTGCTTCTGCAGTCTGCAATGTCAGGCCTGCTGTCAGTAGTTTGCTTGGGTCGCCCAGGGTGGCACAAAACTTTGCTGCTGCCCCTGGGTCCCCTTTACCACCTGTACCCTGGTACCATATACTGGGCACTTATAAGGGGGTAAAGCCTTTGCCAATTTGGGATTACGAAGTCGAACATAACAGTTTTGGGAGAGAGCACAGGCACTGGGGTCTGGGCAGCAGACTCCAGTGCACTATCAGAGTCATAATCATCAGCATTTGGAGCAAAAAGTGGGGCCGACCATTCAGAAAGGGCACTTTACTACAGATGGATTATCCCTTCACTCTAATGGTGCCTCACTCTGTGGAGGTCCTTTTGACCAGGGCAAAAACACAGTACATGACCCATAGCCATCTGACCAGGTATGAACAAATCATACAAGCAACGGACAACATTACATGGAAAAGGTGTTTGTGTTTAAACTCTGCTACATCATTACCTGTCCCTGAAACTGAAATGGATGGGGGAGGTTGAGCATGACTGTCTTGATGTTACTGAGTTTTGCACCAAACCGAGGACTGAAATCAGAGACGACCCCCTTACAGAGCCGGATTATGTATTGTTTGTGGACGGCTCTTGCCTTAGAAATGATAATGGAAATGTGAGAGCTGCTTATGCTGTTTACACATTAGATGGTGTAGTGGAAGCCTCTTGGTTGTACAATATAACCTCTGCCCAGGTGGCTAAATGGTTGCTCTTGCTTGCTTGCTGTGTTTTAGAACAATTAGAAGTTACAATTTATACTGATAGTCAGTATGGCTTCAGTGTGGTCCCCGACTTTGGACAGTTGTGGTCACAAAGAGAATTTATCACATCTTCTAGATCTCCGATCCACAATGGGCAATATGTGAAGCTGCTGCTTGAAGCCTTACAAATGCCTACTGAGGTGGATGTTGTGCAGTGCCCAGCACACAGAAGCAAAATTTATTATGTCACTGCCGGAAATCGGTATACTGATGAAGTTGCCCGATATAACATTCATGGGTCCTCTGCTTTGAATGAGGAATATTAAAATTAATCTGAGAGTGAGTCTGCTATGAGTCTATTGATAACTGTTGCTGATACGTATGGGGAAGTCAAAAGGCTGCAGGAAGAAGCACCAGAGAGTGAGCAGCAAGGATGGGTCAGAGCAGGCTGTGAAAAGAATGATGATGAGATCTGGGTTTCTGGAGATGGAAGGCCTGTGTTGCAAGACAGTTTGTTGTCACCCATGGAGTGACATTTTCATCATCCTGCACATTTAGAGAGAGGCACGATTATATGGTTGTTTAAGAAGAACTGGTTAACCCCCATTTTAGGGTGATGGCTGAAATTCTTTGTCACTGGTGTGTGACATGCCAAGAGTTGAACATAGGGAGGAGGACACTAGTTACACCAAGTCGTGTAGGGAGATCAGGAGGTCCCTTTAACCGCAGTTATACTTTATTGAAATGCCTGTGTGCAATGGGCTGTAATATGTTTTAGTTGTGGTGTGCATCTTCTCCTACTGGGTGGAGGCTTACCAGACTAGAAGACATGGTAAGCTAAGCTATTGGTGTGTGAATTGATTCCCAGGTTTGGATTCCCAGTTACTCTTTAATCAGACCATGGGACTCATTTCAGTAAGGAGGTCCTGAGAATGCTGTTTGTAGCTTTACAAGTGTAGCAGAAACTACATTGTAGTTATTGGTCTGACGCATCAGGAATCGACGACCAGATCAACCTGGGCGCTGAAATCCTGCCTTGCCAAATAGACAAGAGGCATATACAGAAAAACATGAATATTCAATGCAGTTCATTACTATGGTGTCCTTCATACAGTCCCTAAACCTACTGATAAAAAAAGTATCCTGCCACATCCAAGTATCACACCTAAGTATCATCTAAACATATGCATAAAAAAAGATTTGCGCACATATACAGATACTTTGGCGGACCTCAACTTACATAATACCACATTCGCATATTTCCTTCCTTATCTCTACATTAGTGGTGACTTGCATTGTGTATTGATGGTTTTCTGCATATGCCTTTTGTCTATTCTTTAACTCCTTGAGCTAATATTTATTGTAGTGAGACAAAAGTCGACTGTATCCAGAAGAGTCCTTAAGAAGGAGCACAGTGCCATGATACGTGTCGGCTCAGGTTTAGTGGTGTAATGATCTAGTCTTAAACAAACATGGAGAAGGTCTCACTATTTTATTCAGCTGGCTCTACAATGAATTTGGAATTGGGACTAGCATGTGTTTGTAGAAAACTGTATTGATCAAGAATTAAGAACTTTGGAAGCTACTGATAGAATCATGAATCTGAATATGTCTTCTTAGTTTGATGTGTACTAAGATTTTGCTGTTTTGGAATAGATCAGGGTACTTTTATGTGCTGGTATAATACAAGAAAAACAAATATGACTATGGATCTGTATTGAGAATTGTTTGGTTTATGTGAGATGAACCTATATGTATGAAGATTGTGAAATTGATTGATCCCCTTTTCAGTATGAATTGCCTTAGTAAACAGGGGCGGCTCTCCGCTAAGTCAGAGGAGCATCACCCCATACGAAAAATAAAATGCTAAGAACAATGGTATTATCATTTTATTTTTCATTATTGGCTATATAAAGGTGCTATATAAAGGTGCAGGCGGGGCTGTGCTTCCCGCAGAGCAGGGGGAGGAGTAGTGGCACTCTGTTAAGTGTGCATGACGGACAAAATAACGTTCTGGTGGCGTTAACTCCTTGTAAATATGCCCCATGGGGACATATTTACAAGGGGTTATCGCCACCAGTACGTCACTTTTTTTTACGTTGTGGTGGCAATAACCCCTTCACCTTATTTACAAGGCGGTGTTAAGCCACTTAACGTGGCTTATCACCGCCTTGTAAATAATACCACTATTCACGCAGCACTTAGCTTAAAAGGGGCGGGCTATGGGTGTTGCAGTGGATGTTCCGCCGCAACACCCATTGCTTTTTGACGCTGCCCCTATTTACAAGGCTGGTGTAGATATGGAGTAGGGCCAAAAATAAGACCAAGGAAAACCTGGTATTAAACTGTTGCAACGAGGAGAAATTATTAATTTCTCCTCGTTTTTGCTGTTTCTATGATAGAAAGAGCAAATCGCCAGTAGTGATTGTTCATGTGTAGGAAGGTGTCCCTTCCTGCACATAAACAATCATTAAATAATGACAAGTTGGAACTTCTATATGTGCTGCATTCTGCAGCACACATAGAAGTTGCAAATCGCCATTAGAGATTGTTTATGTGCAGGAAGGGACACCTAGCCAGAGCTAGGGGATACGCAGGGGTGTGCCGTATTATTGGAAATACTAGAAAGAAGCAGGGACGAAAAGTATATGCAGGAGAAGGCAGGGAACAGAAGACAAAAGGGGCAATAACTGTATGCCAGAAAATAATGAAATATTCAAAACAATTCACGCAGAACACATGGGCACGTTCGTATTCTACAGATTTTAATTAATGGAAGACATATGATGACCATAAACAAGCATGCGCTCAACAGAAATAGCACAAACGTTTTGCAAAAAACTAATCAATATGTGAGCCCACCTACCTTTCACATGAGATTGTCTGGGCGGGAGGAGATTAGGCTAATCAAGGACAGAATCTAAATCTGAATCTTACTACAATTATGCTGTAACTAGGCCTGATAGTTGGGTTGAGACTACTCCACAGAAAACAAGATTATCTGGTACCCCACAAGATCTACAGCAGGGTAGACACGTCAATGGGCGGTTCATGTTGGGTGGCCCGGATACAAGAGGCGACATATTCAATGCATGTCCCAGTCATAATGACTAGAGGAGGGAAGACACCAGAGACCCCGCAAGGAGGTTCACTAACAGCCTCAGAAGTGACCATGAGCAGCCCGACAGATATCTGCTGTGGCGGGCTTTGGAACTGGATGAGACCAGAGAAGCAGGCACTGCAATGCATTGGGACACCCTAAATACGGCGTTGACTTCAATTCTTACTGCCAAATCTACACACACTGAATGAAACAACGAAAGGAAAAGATGAATAAATAGTCACTCAAGTCTGGCCCCTAGATCCACAGCGTACGCAAACAGCTTGCCGCGAGGAGGAAAAAGAGTTGGCTAATGCTGGGGATGGGATGTGAGGAGATGGCTCCAAATGAAATGCCCTAGTGTACTGCTGAGGGCTCGAACTGGATTGAGTGAGTTTGAGGAATTGCGTGGTTGGATTATAATTCTGAAAAGGAAGCATTCAAAAATGTGTGTGCGAAAATAAGAAACTGCGGCTGAAATAAATAACATAAAATTGAGTTAAAAGGACAATTTGTATCCATAAGACTGTGTGGAGTTGCTTGCTAGCTGGAAGCTACTGATTTAATTGATTAACAGCAGAAAGACTTTAAAAATGCTAGACACTTTACAAACAGAAAGGAGCTTGATATGTGTCCAACAAAGATGCTATGAACAGGAGATTACACCAGGTAGATTATTAGCCATGCAAATCAAATGCAAGCAACCTCTAACAAGTGATCAATAGAAATGAATGTGAAATGGAAGCCCAGCCTCAGATCCGAGAAAGATGGCAGTTTATAATTGTCACAATTGGTCATAACAGGAGCCTAACCTTCGAAGCACATGAACTAGATGTCTACACATATGAATTTTACAAAAACGTAAAGATTTCTTAGTGCAGATGTTAGATTTGAAATGTTATTTCCGTAATTATGCACAGACTTGAAATGTCCCCTTTGCAATGCTCAAACTCTATTCCGTGTTAAGTTAGCATTCACTGCGCCATCTTTATTGGCGCCATTTTGTTCTGTAACCGAGATCGAGCTTCTATCTCATAATGTCTGCCTCAGCAGAAAGGCTGCCCTGCGCCTCCAGCTTGTATTTCTCAAGGTTGAAGCTTCGCTGCACTAATGAATGTGTTATCTATTGTTGCATACCTTTGCTGTTAGATAGACCCGTTCCCACATCTTAGAATGGTAGACACCGGCCGAACGGCCTTGGGGTCGAGATAGCATGTACCTAGCCCTGTGCCATGGCTCATCCTTCTTTGCTCTCTTTGTTCACTGTAGCCTCGGCCGGAATTTTCCAGTCTGGGCGTGTTGTTTGAGAATTGGGAATGTATAATATCTGAATTTATGTTGGGGGGAGTCAGTCCCTCGGCAGTCATTTTAGGAGACTGGTCAGACTGGGCTCCGCTGGAGCGCATTGCTAATAAACTGTCTGGTTTGTATTCTCTACTGTCTGACTGACTCTTCATTTATTGGGAAGGCAGAGAGGTGGTTGTGAGTGACCCGAGTGACCCTAATCGGGCCACTTCCTTCACAGACACTGCTGAAAGCCTTTAATGAAATTCGAACAACAGCTGGTACAAATTCAAAATCCTGGCCAGAGGTAACCTTATCGGTGTTTATGAATCGGGGCAAAGGCCTGTCCTCCTATCCTGCCTCCCAACCTCATGAATAAATATAGATGATAAAATAATAAACAAACTAATAGTATAGACGCTGGATAAAATCATGCTGCACCTGATCCACATGGAGCAAAGAAAAGAAGTGAGGGTGTTCCAGAGGGTATGTTCTGAAGGGAAGTCGCTGGTACAGATTTTGGTCCTCCGCCACATAGAATGATTTAAAAAATATTTAACTATGAAGACCAATTAAATTGTGTGAGTGGCATCCAGAGCGGAGAGTTTGCCTACCTGTTCGGCTCCCATATGCCAGTTAAGCAAAACAACTAGGAGACTTACCTTCTGAGAATATTAAGAGCCGGCAACCAACAAATGTATTACTATAAAACAGTTGATGGCAGAAAGCCCCTAAATCAGGGAATAGAGGTGCAAATTCCTGGAGATAAAAGGCACAGAAAGGATTACCCATGCGATATGGTCCTGATATATACCTCAAGCAATCTCTACCTACAATGCATCGATCAGCCATAAACCTACATTGAATGTTCAATTCAACCTTGGATACTCCCACTTACAGCATTTTTTTTTACCAAAGAGCTTTCCCAAGAGTACCAAAGGCACCAACATACAGAAATCGCCATATTGGGACTCCTCACAATAGTGATTAAAAAGTAATTTAAAGACCAACGTGTATGTTTTCTCCTTTGCCCTTTTTTCACTTTGTTTATTCTAGTCTCTTCCACAGTGGACAATTTTTGTTCTTTGTAGGTCTAACGTTTGACAATATCTGATTGGGTAATGAGTGCATGCAAAGACTAGATTATGGTGTGTGGCCGAAGTGTTACAGTGACCATTGTTTGTCTGATTGATTTCTGCTCTTGTCATGTTATAGTTACCGATAAAATCTAGATTAGAAAGGTCCTACAAACCTCCAAATGTTGACCTTCCATTGTATACTCAATAGGTCCCTTCAAAAATCTTTTTTGTATCTGATCTCTCAATGACCCTTAAATATCTGATAAAAATGGCTTTCTGAAAGAGCGCAAAGTCCTAAACTTTGGAACGCCGTGGATCCTATCTTAGAGCTGAGCCAATCTACCTCAGATTTTGGAAGCTCCTTAAACCTGAAATAATCTGCAGATCATTTGTCTGAAGACATTTACCTGGGCCTGGGATCAAATAACTCTACATAGGGTTATCACCACCATCTGCTGGGCTGTAGTGGCCTGTACTTACTGTGTTTTCATGTTTGTTTTCTTTTCCTCTTTATCTTTCCCTATATCCTAGTGCTCTGAAGTTATTATAAAATGACATCTATCAAATTGCAAAATAGTAAATAAATAAATAAAAATGAGTCGTCAGAAAGACATTGCCATTCTGTCAATTCCTTCGAATGGGTCAATGGAGCTCACTTCTTACTAAGTTGCCTCCCAATCCCACCACTAAATTATCTAGATGATTGTAATCCCACAATTGAACTAGAAAGTCACCTGAGCATCACTATGTGTTGCTGGTGCTGGATTGGCTAGTCACTGGCCAGTCACTTCAATGGCCCTACTACTGGTCCACGGATCCCTCTGGTCACTGACAGCCTAGCTCCTTCCAGGGACCACAACTCTGTCTGAGCCTCAGTGGCTGCCACTGGCCCATTGAAGCCCTCGGTGGGAGCAGTGGTACCCTTTAAAGTAGTGGGGTGGAGCCTAGTTTGGCAACTCATACACGACTCACCTCCACATGTGCCACAGCGAGACACCCATTTGTTTTACTGGGCAACTATGGGGGAGGACGGGTTACAGTGCAACCTGGCCCTCAGTTAGAGAACCTCTGCCAAATGATGGGAATGCGACTAATTGCAATCTGCGTTATCACATCTCGTGTTGCGGTATTGCAGCGCATTTACCTTTAATTAAGGAATCATTTGCAGAAAGACATTTCAACACATTTTCCTCATTTATTTGTATGAAATTAGTACTAACTTTTTTTCTGGTGCTAATGGGCAGTTTTTTCAAGCATAATGTGTCATTACAACTCATTAATAATAGTGCGTTCCACAATAATGTTAATCGTGAAAAATTGTTAACTATCCAGTAATCTGGACACAGCATGTTTAGCCTGGATAGGGCCCATGTTTTTTGCACAAACGAGGGCCAGATGTACTAATGTTCAGCACAGCCGTTTGTGCGGCCCAAAGCAGAGCTATGCAGTGCAAAGCAGCACAATCGGCAGCAGCAATCAACATTCATCTGCATATTCAAAATTATTTTTATGCACCGACAGTTGACATTATCGCAGTGCCAAATAACCTTGCGATGCATAGAGCAAAATGACAGATGATCTGCGCAAGTTGAGCCTAAAGGGACAGGGACTGCGCAGAAACCCTTGTGTTTCATGCTAAGCCCCGCCAACCTAAGTCAAACAAAGCAGCTGTGCATGGAATACTAGCATCAAATGAAAACAGGCGCCAATAAAGGGCTAAACGGGAAGCACATGAGTTGTTTTCAATATGTAAAACGTTTAATTACGCTCTTCCTCTACTTAGAGATTTGTACATAGGGGTATTCTTCGAGAACAAAACCCAGGCAAGGCAGCACTTGCACGCCTTTATGCTAAAGTACAACGGTAAATCGTGTTTAGCGCCTTGCAAAAACATTTTTGGCGCTAGCATGGCAAATGATATAATGGTCATGCCATGCTTTGTAAATGTGATGCTGCACATTTTGTCCCACTCGTGTAATGCAGCACTGCAGATTACCAGGGTGCACTGAGCTGGATAACTCGAGGCTTGAGTTCTATAAATACTTCTAGCTTTAGACATGCTAAACAAGCATTTGCAATGCAATAGGTCTCGCATTTGCGAGAGTTTAAGCTATTATTATTGTAAATAACAATGCCTTTTATTTATCTGTTTTGATAATTAACACAAATAAAAGGCATTGTCATTTACAATGCCAATACCTCAAACTCTTGTAAATGCCAGACCTATTTCATTTCAAAAAAGCGGCCAACATTGTCCCGGGCTCCTTGGAAAATGAAAGCGCGCATGGTGCGCTGAATGTTGCAGGAAAGCATGTCGTGCCTGCAGTAGGAGAAACTCATTAAAAAAAGAGTGCTTACAGACTAAATAAGACATACCGTGTAACTACAGAAGTAAAAGGGCCAGTCCTCGTGGGAGGTTACAAATGAAGACAAGACGGTACTAAGGAGGGACTAACAAGCCTATTAACGAATCAGAAGCCAGCACTTACGAAAGACAATGACACAAGCCAATGACAAATATGGGCGGAGAGTGGGTGGGGATTCAAGTACATACTCGAATACAGCATGCCTCACAGAGCAGCGCATGCGCTGCCCAGGTTCGACCTAAAAATGTCTATAGAGACGAAGCACTTGACTTGGTGGTTGAAGGAGGGATAGTGTGGATGCAGTGATGCAGTTAGTCATTAACAGGGCACCCACCTTGGAGACTTTATTGCAGCTGACTAATTTAGGCATTTGATCTATTAGGTGACCGCCCCTTGGACTTATGTCAAAGTTTGCCTAAGCTTGGTTGCTCAACTCCGGCCCCGATTTTGTTTTTGTCGGATCGCTCTGATTTATTACCCAATCATATGTTTCTTTAGCGTTCAACCTATCTCAGCAGCATGTGTGTGCTAAATGTATGTTTCGTTGGAACATTACTGAAGAGATTTCATTTGGGAGGCGTACATTTTGGTAGTAACCACTTCCGTTTGCATGTTTTAAGTTGTAGTTCAGGTTTCTGTATTACCTTTTCGCTTCAACTCTTTTTTAGGTTTAAGCCTACCAGACAGCGCAGCTGTCAGGTTGCAAAGACACATTGGGGACATGCCGAAAGCGTATCTAGGGATGCGTTCAGCCCATTGCTTACCACTGGCTTTGAGTTTTGTAATTAACATTTGCTTGTTTTCTATTTGCAGGGTTTATTTGTTCTAGGTTGTCGAGCATGACTTTGTCCCTACCATGGAGCATAGCTTTTATACCACCTTTCTGACTGGCTCCTTGCATTCTTCCCTTCCAGGAGTGCTTACTTTCCGGGAACTCTATTTTTCTTTTTCGTGGGCTGCCCCACAGCAAAAGAAAATGGCAGGAATGCGCTGTATTTCTCAGGTACGGCACATTCCAGTCCTCTTCTCCTGCGCTGGTGCACAATGGGCTGCCGTTCACCAACGCAGGCACATTTGCACCATGGCGCAAGGGTGCCTGCATTGCGGGGATGATTAGTTTTGTGCAGGAAGGGAAACCTTTCTGTACAGAAACAATCACAAGAGACTTTTTCCTCTTTCTGTGTGCTGCATTCTGCAGCACACATAGAAAAAGTCAAAACGAGGAGAAGTAAAGATATTTCTCCTCATTGTGCCTCCCTTACGCCTGGGGAGTCATAAGTTTTTGGCACTGCCTCAGAGTTACAATTTCTCGTAAATCTGGGGCAGTGTAAAAAAGCCATGGCTGTTGCTGGGAACACCCCCAGCAACACCCATTACACACCCTTTTAATGCAGAAAACTGCATTAAAGGGAACAATATTTACAAGGCAGCATTAAGCCCAAAAAGGTGGCTTAGTGCTGCCTGGTAAATATGGAGCAGGCTCCTGCGCCACCGGATCGTCACAGAAAGTGACGCACCGGTGGCGCAAGGGGATTATAAATAAGCCCGTACTGTATTTCATGGAAAAGCTTTCCTACATCCTTTGTGCATTTAATATCAAACCCACCACTAATGGCAAGGCACTTCAAGTTTCTGTCCACATTCCTCTCCACTGTGTTCAAGCAGTTCTTTTTACCTCAGAGAATTATCTTGTTGCATGACTGATTCTACTTATCTCTGGCACTACAAGGCGTTCAAAGACAGATCAAATGTAAGGTAATTTCTTCAGACAAATTGATGTTTATTCTTTTAAAAGGGAGATTGGTGTTAACTTTTCTTTCTCTGACTTCAAAAGGACTGGATTATGTAAATTTAACTATGCCACAAGCCGGCTAGTGTCAAAGTAAAGATTGCAGGATGTAAATTTTTCTACTACACATCACACTTTAAATACCTGTAAGTGAACTGCACGAATATTTCAGAATATATCATGAGATAGGAAAGTAAAAACAAAGCAATTTTTTTAATGATTTTAGGTTCTGGTGGAAACAAACATTTTAATAGGAACAAAACAAATCAATACACTTGGCGATGCGCAAATGAAATATTCACTGAAACCCTATTTCAACCCATTGGATAGCAATGCATAGTTGTAACAGTAAACTGTAAACTGTGCAAATGCAGTGGTCATTTCAGTGGGAAATGTGTTGTCTGTAATTGGCAGTGCGCTAACACACCATGCTTTAGAAATATATTTGTGACAGTGTGCTCCAAAATGCATCACCAGTTACATACTACAACCTTATCACTCTCCTGTTGAATACATATACTACATTGTTTTTTGTGTGACGCGTGGATTCTTCACAATCCCTGCGTCAGTGTTGTAACATTAATGGCAGCATCTCCACTCTGAAAATTGTTCCAGCACCACTGGCAGGTGCCAATTGTGAAAATTCTTTAACATATGAGCCCTTGTTAGTATACTTCTCGATTATCCTGTACCTCGCAGGTCTCGAAGAAGGCAGCATACTGTCATTTAAAAAACAAAAACATTTTATTGATTTTTCAGGTTAGTGCATGTTACAACAGTGACATATGCATGCCATAATGTACGTTTCCTGGTATTACAGTTAGACTTGTAGGTATGCAAAAAAAGCATCGTGGGTATTGCAATAAAACAGCTAACACAAGCATGCAGTGGTAATGACAAAAAGAATAGATGTAACTATCCCCAAACTCCCTAACCCGCCCCCCAGAACATGTTTGGGTGGTCCTAGTGTTGACAATGTTATAATCGTTAGAGTATTTGTGGGGTCCGATGTGTCCCGGGAGGCGTTGAAATGTCGAAGTTCGTGTCCTCCGGTAGACATGCACAGGGATATTTCAATATCGGGGAGGAGAGAGTGATCCCCTATAGGGATATTTTCACACAGCCAAGTCAGAACCAGACACTAGTCATGGTTACATAAGGGACTATCAATGTCGCCCTCTGCTCCAGAGTCTGCAACATGAACCTTATTGAGGTCGGTGAACTAGTGAACCTCCCACCTCCCCTATCATATCTCAGATATTTGTACGCGGAACTGTTCAAGTAGCGCGTTCCAATCAAAAGAGATTGGTTTCTTGCGGAGGCCCCTGTACTCTTCGCGCCGCAGTGCCTCACCCTCAGCTGAGCCTCAACGCAGCGCCTCCTCCCTCCAAGACCCTACTCTAGGAACCTGAGGAGATTTCCAGCGCTGCGTTATCAATCTCTTGGCCAGGAGTAGTGAAAGACCAGCAAAGCATTGCATCGCTTTAGACTTTTTGGGCAGCAGGGACAGACCCAGTATACGAAATTCGAACGATGTCCAGTTGTGCCCTCCCGTCAGCTGTGAGAGCGCCCCCGAAATCCCCCCCAATACCCAGTCAGTGAAGGGCAAGACCAAAGCATGTTTATAATTTCCGCATTGGGTGAGCTACAACGAGGGCACTCCAAGGCAGCTGCCGGGAACATTGCATGCAGTTTGTACGGTGTTATATATGCCCTGTGTAATATTGAAAACTGAATAAATGTGAATCGGGTATAACGGGGGATGCTTTTGGGGTATTCTAAAATGTAGGACCATTCCCTGTCAGTGAGCTCCTTAGACAGATCAGCTTCCCATTTGAGTTTCAGGGGAGCAAGCGATACCATGATGTGCTCCCTCAAGCCCCGGTAGAGCCAAGTTACTAGGTGGCGCCCGTACCCCATTGTGTGTAGCGCTCGAAGCAACTCGTAAGTAGCAGCCTCCATATTATCCACCACCCAATGTTTGCGCACATAGTGGAGGATTCTAGCGTTAGTCAGGAACGACGAGTCAGGCAATCCATGAACTTGTACAAACTCTGCAAGGGGCAGAAGGACGCCATCCGCGAATAGCGAACCGACTGACGTCACCCCGGCATGATTCCAGGGAGCTAGCCTGTGGGCCGTCAATGTGCCTGTGGAGGTCGGAAGCCCACAGAGTGGAATTTTTGGGGCATATGGTCCTAGTGTATTGGAGTATTTTACGGCCATTTTCCAATACACCAGGGCAGTGCGCAACAATAGCGAGTCTACGTGTAATACCTAGGACTCTGGACATAATAGTGTATGGAGCTTCCCCTGTTGAAGGTGTACAGGTGTGTATCCTATTAACAGGTTATGGCCTGCTAACCAATATGATAACCATTGCAACTGTCCAGGTATGCAGTAGGTTTTTAAGTCAGGAGCCCCCATTCCCCCGCTGGACGCAGTTGCAATTTAGACAGGCTAACTTTGCCACGCCCCTTCCCCAGATGAGATCAATCAGCATGGAGTTTACAAACTTAAATACCCAGGCAGAGACCACCAACGGGAGTTTCACAAAATGGTACAGTAACCGTGGTAGCATCACCATTTTTGCTAGTGACAGCCTGCCTGCAATGGATATGGGTAGCCTGATCCAGTAGGACACCTGAGACCTCAGGGAATTAATCGTTCGTACCAGGTTCCCTTCCAGTATATCCCATGTTTCGCTGTTAACCGTAGTGGCTCTAAGAGTCAGCATACGAGATTCTAGCCTCACTCAACTCCGTTGCATTGACTTCACTTTCTTGCGCTGCCACCTCGAGAGGGCCCAGTCTACCCTCAAGCTTCATGATGTCTCTAGAGCCCTCCCGTCTAACTCCCACCAACGCGTCAAGCGAGGCACCTCAATCTACCACCTTAAAGGCTTCCCACTCTATCAATAGTGAGGAAGCTGTGGCTGTGTTCTCGGAAACGTATGTAGTGATGGTTGTAGCCAATGTGTTCCTGAACACTGAGTCTTCCACTAGTTGAGGTTGCCAGCACCAAGTTGGTATGGGAGAAGGGACCCGTCCCCAAGAGAGTGTAAGTTCCTGAGGGTTATGATTAGATATTGTTTTACCGAGATATGCAGTTTGAGTGACAGAGGGGAGTAGGCTCTGTGTACATAGGAACCTATCCAAATGGGAGTGCAAGGCATTGGGGTATGAATAAAAGTCCCTCCATATATCTGCCGGGTCCCACCCATCCACCCAACAACGCAATTCCTTAGCTTAATGTACTGTAGCCGTACCCGGGAGGGGGGGGTGTGAGCGGTCCAGGTTGGTATCTAGTACCGCATTGAAATCCCCTCCTAGGAGCCAAGGGTATTGTGACCAATCTGCCAGTGCAGTCGACAAGCGGACCAGGAATTCAGCTTGGTCTGAGTTCGGTGCATATATACATCCCAGGACTATCTGTTCCCCATCAAGTGTGCCCCTGAGTAAAACATAGCGGCCTTGAGCATCTATCTTGGATTCCAGCACTTCGAATGAGACCCATTGCTCGTACCCACACAGCTGCCCCTCATGAGAATGCAGAGTAGGTGGTGTGGTATAATTGACCTCTCCATTGTTTACTTAATTTATGTGCTTCAGAGGACACCAAGTGAGTTTCCTGAAGGAACACTATTTGCGTGCAGCGTCTGTGCAATTGAGCAAGTATTCTGTTCCATTTGTGAATTAATCCCATACCCCGGGCATTCCAAGTGATAAGAGTATAAGCTTTAGTTACTGTCGACATGAGGAAGTGAAAAAAATGCATAACATATATACCACCCAGAGACAAACCCGGCCCCAATGTCCCAAAATGACCACCCCAAACAGTAAAAAACCAATCTCACAATACTCCGTCCATCAATTCTTCGTCGTTTGACCAAACTTGAAACCAAATGGGAGCAATATAAACTGTAAAATAATATGTGCATTCGCCACAGGGGCGTTTAGACAGCTCTCCCTAAAGGGGAGTAAGTGGGGTACGAACGTGTGTAGAGAAACTCAAACCAGCTGGACCCAGGACCAGAACAAGTGCAGGATCCAGGTAGAACCCAGCAACTAACATACAAGTGTCCATTAGGAGAGGAAGAGAACATAGCGTTCTATGGCCCCTCTAGACCATGAGTAGAGACATTCACAGTGGAGGCCAAGTCTATGTATAACAACGCCTGTGGCGCATGCCAAGCATCCTCAGGGCGCCCCAGGGAGGTGTCACTTTGTCACCAAGCGACAGCCGATAGGCGCTTGCATAAGAGTTCTGTCTCTTAGTAGTTATTCCAAAGGATCATTTCTCAACTGTGAGGAAACTGAGGAAAATAGTGCCATACTTCCAACGGAATCCGAGTCTGAGGAGTTGTTCTGCGAGGAGATTGAACTGATGGGTGGCCAGGTGAATCCTAATGCCAATGCCGAACTGAGCGCTTCCTATTGGCCCTCCAGGGCCTGATGTGGGGAAGGTGCTCCCCCGACACTGTCCTGTGTGGTGAGCCCTCTTCTACGTCTCTGGGGGGCCTGCTGCGATCTCGGTGGTGCTGTATCACGAAGGCCTCGTCCAGTGGAGTCCGGAAAGTGATGCTCTAGCCATTCCCAGGCACTCTCGGGGGTATCAAAGAAGTGGGAGCGTTGACCATGAATTATTTTAAGTTTGGCCGGGAAAAGAAGGGTATAGGTGAGCCGGCAGCACGTAAGTGGGTTTTTATATCTTGGAATGAGGCACGTTTGCGTTGTACAGCCATTGTATAGTCCGGGAATATGGAAACCCTTGAATCGCTGACCGGGAGGGGAGCCCTGTCATGGGCCGCTTGTAGGAGCACATCACGGTCTCTGAAATTAAGGATTTTAGTGATAATAGGGCATGGATTTGCACCATGAATGGACTTCTAGGAGGGGGCCCGGTGTGCCCTCTCTACAGTGAACAGTTCAGACAGACCAATGGGGGCCACCTCCGTTCTTAGCCAGTCTTCAATATATAGCATTGTGTGGGAGCCTTCTGTTCCCTCAGGGAGTCCCACAATGCGGAGATTGTTTCGGCAGGATCTTCCCTCAGCATCCTCCGCACGCGCTTGGAGATGCTCCACCTGTTGGAACAGTTGTAAAATCTGGGCATTGTGTTCCTTCGAGCACGGAGGTAAAGTTCATAGTACCGATTCGTTGGCCTTGACCTGGTCTGTTAATTTACTGTGCTCATCCTTTAGTAGGCTAATGTCCATAGTGATCACCCCCAACTGGTGTGCAATGGCCGCTCGAGACTCATGGATCTCCTGAAATATAACATCTAATTTGTCCACGGAGGAAGCTGAGGAAGCGTTGCCCTATGTTAAAGAGTGAGTAGGTGAGCCCTCCGATGGTGAAGAGTGAGAGCAGATCCAGGCTAGCTGGGCTCCCGTCTTGGTTTTAGTATGCCCCACAATAGTAACCCAGGCGACAGACATGTCAGGGCTGTGAATGATGGAAACTACTAGTCTGATCACGGGGGCGGGAGATAAAGAATATATTGAGAGGTTAGTTGTATGTACTGTGCGGCCTCAGTTTTAGTCAATGCCCGGCCATTCACCACTGCGAATCCCACCGTTGTCCAGCCTCCAAGATGCATCCTAGAGAGCAACATAGTGTATTCGAGGGAGTAGGGCCCGGTTGCTCCCCTTTCAGACAAATCAGTACTAGTGATGGGGTGGCAGTCGTGCAGCAGCCCTTCGGTTAATGACGTGTGCACTCCTTCCCTAGACACAGTGGCCGTTGTCTATAGAGATGATTGTGCTGGGCACTGCCCCTTGCATCAGACCGAGAGACTACATATTAGTAGGATCTTACAAATTACAGGTAGGAGCTGGGGAATCCCTTCAGTGGAAGCACTCAGCCTGCAGGGCAGTGCACTAACTCTGTTCCCCAAATAAGGGAGGAATTCCCAAGCAGCAACAGTCATCCCCGGGGGTTGTAGGGGCTCACAGAATGTCTATTCCTCATTTGGGCAAGTAACTGGGGTCACTGATGCTCCTTCCCAAACCACTGCTCACCTCAAAAGATAGACTCCAGCGTAATAGGGCAGATCTTTAATCGTAGTGCGCCTGTCTCTTCGCTCGGTCCTCCTGGCGCTGCCGAAGGGGGAATCCATCTCTGTTATGTTTCATACAGGCACTCGATATAGGCTCAGGTAGCAACCAGACCTTTCACCTGTATTCCCCTGACATTACACTACATAACGGTTCTTGGGACTGACCTTTTATCTAGTTACGGTACTGCTTACAGGACGTGGGGTTTTCCCTGAAAACTAGCATCATTCATTATGCATGAGGATTCTTGGAAACTCAGCAGGACTACTATCTCCTGCATAATAACTATGTATAAGGGTCATTCCTTCCATCATCCTAAGTCCAACATGACACAGCAAGGTAGATCCCCTGAGGGTACCACTTTGGGTATATAAACACCATATCTTTGCTGAGGCAGGGAGAGGAGAAAAAGGACTTCCATGCTGACACACTGACGCAGGGCTTTAAGTGGGCCGGATCTCACCGGGTCTGAGCACCGGCAGTGTTTTAAAGGAGGCCTCGAAACGGGTCTCTATCGGGCTCTGTTTTGTGCTCTGACACAGGCCGCCCGTTTTTTTTTCCGGACTGCAGTGACAGCAGGCACATCGATGTGCACGTGCTCACACTGCTCACTTCTCACGAGTGGAGGTTACGCCGTGACGCCAGGCCAGGTGAGCGTTGTAGGGGAAGGGAAATCCTTTAAAGAGAGTCATTTTCTCTCTGGATTTCCCTTCTCTTTTTTAAACTCTGGAGCAGCAATATTGTTGTGGGGTCACCAGGGCTTTTAAGTGGAGGCTTTTTCAAAAATATTCAAGCCATAGTTGCTGCTTATTTATCTTATGCAATTAACAACCATTGACAAAGCCAATAGTCCTGACTTGTTGTAGTTATGATGTTACTTGTTGTATCATATATCTAGATGCAATGACAGAAACAGCAAAATACAAGTCGCACGGCGCACTATGCTAAACACAGATTTTTAGCTTACATGTTTTTAAGCCACGCCCTTAATTATATTGGCCACGCCCCTTTCAGAGACCCCCTAGTTTTTTCATCCCACTTAAAGCCCTGCACTGACGCAAGACGCTGAGGTTCCTGCACGCAGACACTCCAGCTCGCAGTGGTCTGACATCCCTCGCGGGGTGTACTCTCTCACTTCAGATAATGGGGTTGACTTTATCCTAGAGGGATTCTTGGCTCCACATCTACATACTTGCTAGGTACACTTAGGTACATCTAGTTAGGGTCGCATCATAGGAGTACGCATTATTACTGTCATGTATTTTTATACCTGCCTGTATTCATTGTTTTAGCACTCTGGTAGAAATCTACCATCCTTTTACTCTGCTGGTGCTTATAATCATTTATATCTGTTTCTGTCTTATGGTTGTTTCAGCAAACCTATTTTACACTAGAATGACGCTGGTTCAATAAATGCTTATTGAAAACGCCCCCACCGTTTATTCTGTGTATCTCTTTGAGACACAGTGAGCACGAGTGACTGAGCGAAAGTACTGCACTGTTTCCACGATCCCTGACGGGACAGAGTTGTCATGTTTGATAGTTGCCAATAACTATTCTCTCCTTGGTAAGAGGGGTTTCTAGTGACACTGTGAGCTGGCTGGTATACAGGCAAACATACCCGGTGGGGGTGTCTGGAATCAGTCTCGACACCAATCCCACAGTCTATGTTGTCTAAACGCGCAGGTCTTATATAGGTTTATAGGAACTACACGACATGGCGCCGCCAACGTTGGTTTGGTACTTATTCAACGGTCAAATCTGAGTAGTTCAGTCGTGCTATTCTCAGAGACCCCTACCTACATTTTCCCAGAGACGTCTGGAGTGGGAAGGGAACTATCCGCCACAGCTGAGTAGGCATATCCTATATATTGGATGTAGGTTTATAAAGTTTGAAGGACAAATAGTTCCTATTGTGCATAAACCCTTACCTCAGTTTCCTTGAAACTTTTTCCTTCTTCAAAATAATGGCTCACGAAGAAGCCGCTGCGCCAGCATAACGTGCGGCTGCAGCAAGGGAGGAAGAAGATAACATAACATAACATGTGTATTTGTAAAGCGCATGTTCACCCCAGCAACGGGGCATCTTGGCGCTGAATAACAGATGATTTTTGAAATGAACATTTCAGAAAATGTCAAAACTGCCCTTACTTTAAAACTAGCAGACAATGGAGTAACAGCTAGGGGTGGGACAGTATTCGTGATTGAGGCACCCAAGTCATAGAACAGAGGTATTCTATTCATGGGTTAAATTTCCACAAGCAGATGCACACACAAATACATTTCATTTTTATACTGAAGATGAAACACCAAATGAATACTGTCCGTATGAGGACATTGAAATTCTGCTCACCTACCAGGAGCACATAAACTGGTTTAAAGGCGCCCTCCCACACTCAAAAGAAAAAGTGAGACTCGGTCCGCTCAGAAGAGATGGAGCAACTTGGCCAGTCCTAGCAGCATACACACCACATCCAGACATTGACACAATGCCAGTAGCAGACTTACGTCCACTTCATAAAGAAATAATAAAACTTTACAGAAACCTGACTCAGTTCGTGATGAGAACACTCACACTTCAGCTAGCAAGGGCTACACCAGCAGGACAAATTCAGGGATCTACAACTAAAATAACACCACAAACGCTACACGCAGTTATGGGTAAAATGCCCGCTAGATGTGAGCAAATACCATTCTGGATAGCTCAAAAAATAACACAGCTAGAGGCAGTATTTCCACACACCAGCCCTCAAGAAAAACACAGAATGCTAACAATCTGCTTGCCAATAGGGATAGCTCCCCAGATAGAGGATTGTACCTCTTGGGGTACAGTTTTCGCTGCCATATATACCAGAATTCATGGTATTGCGTCATTAGCAGTAATACCAGATGTATTAAGATAAATACAGAATGAGTATGGAGCAGAACCTGCTCTGAACTTAGGGATGAAATTGTTAGGTAATTTTGCCCAGGTATCAGCTATTATATTAACAAACATAAAAGGGGAAGCAGCAGCAGTGGCAATATGCCAACCCTGAGGGATTTCACTCCTTTACAACAGGAACGTGAATTACCTAAAATTATCGAAGACACCTTTGCCGTATTAGGTATAGAGAGCTTGGGAGCAAGAGCAACAACACCTCAACTCATGGGTGGTCCTGAAAAAGAGAACACCACGAAGCATGTTAAGAAGTCCAGGAAACACTCAGCAATTCTTCAGTAGTTTTATTCAGGAGTACATACACAGACCACCAGCCCAAGCAACTCAAATCCAACTGCCAAAGATGCAGCTGGGGAAGATAGACCATTGTGTTGTCATGGATGACACATGGAATGCAGAGGTGCTGCCCAGCAACAAGAATAGAAGGCAAAGGAAATAAAGCATATCTAGGTAGATAACTAACCAGGAGATGAGTAATGAAAACACAGCTAAATATAGCAAACTAAAACCCACAGCACATCTTCCCCCCACACAAAATGAACAAAAGAAAAACATTCAAAGATACAAAGTGAAAATGCAAAAGCAATAGAGAACCAGGGCAAAATCGGCCACTGACATCTCAGGACATCTCATAGTCTTAATGCCAAGTCGGCTGAATCTCAACCTCCTGGAACTCCCCGAATCAGGCACACCAGAACCAGGAACATCACAAGGACCAGACCGCTCAGACACATCAAAAGGACCATGACCACGTTCAGACGCATCGGAACCACCACTACACTTAACCAACCTGGTCATGCTCCACACCAGAGTTCAACACAACATTCTTCCACACTTCCTGGATAACAAAAGGGCCCATAACTTGGAACGACCTTTCTTCAAAAGCCCAGGATTACTAATCAACACTTCATCACCAAACACACCAAACTCTGCAAAGAGCAGAATTCTTTTGGTCAAACCTGTTCTTATACTTTTCCTGGTAGAGTCTCCGTTTAGACACAAACTGTTCATCCCTCTTCACATCATCCACACACAATCTCAACCACGCAGGACTCAACTTATCATGAGGCTCCCTACCTCTCAAGATAGAAAAGGGGGAAACCGAGGTCAAACAGTTAGGTGTGTTGGGTGAGCCCACCATGTCTCTCTGAGCATTCTTTTAAGAGAGGACCTAGTCTGCAAAGCCCTCTGGGCACAACTTTTCACCAATTTATTCATACTCTCAGCCAAACCATTGGCTTGTGGTGAATACAAAGCCGTCTTTAAATGAGTAATGGACAACTCTTTAAGAAACAAACTCATCTCACGTGAAACAAATTGAACGCCATTATCAGTGATGAGATGTTTAGGAATGCCTTCCCTTGAAAACTCCTCAGAAAGAAACTCAATAACGGCTCTGGTGTTGACAGTAGGCACACATTTGTTGACCACCTACTTAGAAGTGTAGTCCACCAACAGCAAAATATAACGCTCATCATGAGCAAAAAGTTCAAAGTCCAATCCCAACTTGGACCAAGGCTCAGCGGGAATCTCCACAGGCGACAGAGGTGCAGTGCGTGTCTTCTTGCTCGTGTCACTATTGGCACACTCCCAATAATCCTTAACAACATCTTCAATCTGCCGATCCATGGTCGGCCACCATACCATTCACGAACCCTAGCTTTAGTCAGGTTCCTCCCTAGATGCCCTTCATGGGCCAAGTTAATGAGCTTGCACCTAAGATCACTGGGAGGTATCACTCGATTACCCCATAACAACATCTCGTCAAATACACACAAATCATCCTTGACATTGAGAAAACATTTCAAAGACTCAGGCACATCCTTGTCTGCTGGCCAACCCTTCACAGTATACTCCTTAACCATCTCCAAATCCTTGTCACACCGAGAAGCCAGAGACCACTCCTCCAAATTAACAGCAGATTCATGCACCCACACCACCAGGGAATCCTCAACCTCCACACCAGACTGATTCAAAGGCATCCTAGACAGGCAATCAGCAACAGCATTCTTCGGGCCAGGCACATACTCAACCGTGAAGTTGAACTCAGTCAACCCTTCCATCCAACGTTTGATTCTTGGGGAAAGATTATCGACCTCCCTGCAAGTAAAAAATTGACACAAAGGACGATGATCAGTCCTGACTACCACAGGTAAACCCCAAAGATAAAATTTGAAATGGCGAATGGCCCAGAAAACCGCCAATGCCTCCCGCTCAGTCACGGAGTATCGCTCCTCCGCACCCCTGAGTGAACGAGAAGCAAAAGCAACAATCCTGGATTCAACATTCACAACCTGTGAGAGGACCGCACCCAAACCAAGCATGCTGGCATCAGTGGACAGCACAGTTTTCTTACAAGCATCAAAATGTCCCAAAGTAGGCATGCAACCAATGACATCCTTGATAGTGTTGAGGGCAAGAGTACAATCATCAGACCATGTAAATCTGGCACCCTTCTTGAGCAATAGCCTCAATGGAGAAGACACACAAGCAAAATTGGGAATAAACTTGGAGCAAAATTCAGCTAACCCCAGGAAGGATCGAACTTGGTCTCTGTTTACAGGTACAGGTGCCTTTACAATGATCTTAGCAAGATCTAATTTGGGACTGATCCCTTCTCCAGAAATCGTGTGGCTCAAATAATTCACAGATGACACCCGAAATTTACATTTTTCTTTCTTGATAACAAGAACAGCATCCTGGAGTCGCTGCAAAACCTCCCACAACTGTTTGTCATGTTCATGTTGATCCTTCCCATAAACTAGAATGTCATCTTGAAAAATGAGAACTTTAGACAACCCATCCAGTACTTTGTTCATGACTCTCTGGAAGCAGGCGGCTGCAGATGCCAGACCAAAAGGCAGGCAGATGAATCTGAAAGCACCCAAGATAGTCACGAACGATGTCAAGTGTCTTGAATCCGGATGGAGCAATACCTGGTGGTAAGCGGAAGACAAGTCCATAACACTAAAACATTTAGCATCCTTAATAAGAGCAAGAGCCTCAGAGATATTCGGCAAGGGCTGCCTGTCGACCCAAATATGCTTGTTCAGGCCGCGCAAGTCCACACACATGCGGATCCCTTTGCCCCCATCCTTGGATGCTAAAACAATCGGGGCCAACCTCTCTGAACACTCAATCTCCTCAATAATGCCAGCAGCTAATAACCTTTTCAGCTCCTGACCTAAGGGATCCATCATCATATGAGGTACCTTCCTCACCTTGCTGACAAACGGCTGGGCATTCTGCTTCAAAACAATCATGTGCTCAAAATTCTTGAGCAAACCCAGACCATCACTGAAAACTTTAGGACACTGAGAACTCACATCCTCAGACAATTGACCACAAGACAGAAGCAAAACTTTTTCGGATGAATTGGGGTTTAAAGTGATCCCCATGTCTCTCTGGTGTCTCCATCCAAGAAGATTATCACCCCTTTTAGCCATGTACACTTTCCAAACCTTTTCTCTGTCTCTGAACTGAATTCTTCTGACCACATAACCCAAAACATCAATTCTGACCCCACCATAGCCTACCGGATTGATATCCAGTGGAGACAGTTCAACCTTGTCTTGACCAAACACAACATCCCAATTGGCATCACCAACCATGGTATAAGGCGAACCAGAGTCAGCCAGAACAGAGAACTGTTTACCATCAATCAACACCTCACACTCAGGCATCTCTAACTTGTCTCCATCCACAACACCATCTTCTCTGACGCTCAACATATATTTTTTCTCTTCCTCAACACAATGCACCGCTTGGTTCTTAGCACCATGACATACACGAGCGTAATGCCCCTTTTTACCACACCTATTACAGGTGACAGACCTTGCAAAACAATTGGGGCTGTTGGACAAATGGCTTTCACTCCCGCACCTAAAACACTTAAAACCAGGCTTGCTGTACCTGGAACCTAACTGCTCAGAATCAGGCAATTTTTTATCCCCCTCACCATGAATAGCCTTTTTAAACTCAATCCCCTTGGCACCATCTTTTTTGACCTCATGAACCACCTTGTCCTCCACGGAAATATTGCTGCTCTTATCAACTCTCATTTCACGCATCCACATGTTGGTGTTCTCCATACTCTACATAATAGCTAAAGTCTCTTTAGGAGCCGGGTTTTTGGCAAGAAGCTTCTGTTGAACCTTCACATCATTAGTGCACCTGACAATTTGGTCTCTAACAAGAGAATCAGTAAGCTGTTCGAACTCACAAGTGCGAGCCAATGTTTTCAAGGTTGCCACATAACTACCAATTTTTTCTTGCTTGCCCTGAACTCTAGAAAAAAACTTGTGACGCTCCAAACCTACGTTAATTTTAGTTCCAAAATGTTTCTCGAGCATCATGACAGACATGTCAAAAACATTGTCAGGTTCTCCCTCTCCACGCCCCAAAACAATTTCATCTAAACTATCATATACATGTCTACCCTCAATCCCCAGATTGTGTAACAACACAGCTTGTTTTCTTAAGGCAGAGAATTTCTCACCCCCAATAGCCAATAGATAAGAATCAAACAGTGGCTTCCACCTGTTCCAAGGTAAAATTGGGTCACCTTTGTCTGAAAGAAACTGTGGAGGCTGAGACATGCTGGATGAGGCCATTGTGAAGAGAAAACGAAATGAAAAACTGTATCAAATAGTAAATCAAATAGTATCAAAAAGTAATAGCATTTAAAGTTATGTGTGTCACAACACTGCAAAGGAATTCGCACAGTACCTGGGATTGCAATTACAAAACCAAAAGGTAAAGCACAACACAATCTAAGATAACTGCAGAAACCAAAATGGAGTGCATAAAATAAGAATGTCCCAATATGTGAGAAAGGTGTGCGCATCACCGTGCACGTAATAAAACTCAAATTAAACCAGGAAAAGTGAGCTCGTCACTAACACGCTGCAAAAACACAGTACCTCAAGGAAATGGTGTGTGCATCACCGCGCATATTCCAAACTGAATAATAGTGAACTCAGCAACAGAAGAACACAAATGCGCATTCCCCAAACCTCTGAGAAGGTGTGCGCATCACCGCGCATGCTTGCAGCTCAGAGGGAGGTGTGCGCATCACCGCGCATGCTTACGGCTCAGAGGGAAGTGTACGCATCACCGCGCATGCTCCCTGCAGGACGAGAAACTCGTGAGTGCACACCGCGCATGCACCGCACACGTCAGGCAGGAGCGGCTGTAAAATCTTGCCACGGAAGCGGTGCGGTGAATCCAGTAGATCGATCGTGTGCCCAACAACCGGAATGATCCTCTGCGCGCCACAAGGAAACTATCCACAGGAACAGCAGCTCGGGGGCTTGTGGCTTACCGCTCTGCCATCAAGTAATCCGGCATCAAGGACAATAAAGGAGCGCGTGTGTCCACAGCGCGCGTACCTTCCGTTACCGGGGAAACAGCACTGCACACAAAGAGGCCTCAGGTAAGGGACGTCACAAGGCCTACTCTGCCAGATAGTTTGAGTAGTAATTACTGTTACTTCAAGCCTGCACTTTTTAAAGTTCAATTGCTAGGCCATGAAAATGTAGAATAATTTCCCCAAAACCAGGCCAAACCAGGAAGTAGAACTAGTTCAAGCCAAACACACAGAGTACCTGAATCTCCACTGTCCAAGGAGATATCAAACTATGGCCAAGTAAGCGCTGCAGTTCACAAATGGGTCAGATGGGGAAGCTGATGGTCTAGGGATGCCTGTCCCCACGCAGGCACATCTCGTCGCCAGTGTTAAGAAGTCCAGGAAACGCTCAGCAATTCTCAGTAGTTTTATTCAGGAGTACATACACAGACCACCACCCCAAGCAGCAGCTCAAATCCAACTGCCAAAGATGCATCTGGGGAAGATAGAGCATTGTGTTGTCATGGATGACACATGGAATGCAGAGGTGCTGCCCAGCAACAAGAATAGAAGGCAAAGGAAATAAAGCATAGCTAGGTAGATAACTAACCAGGAGATGAGTAATGAAAACACAGCTAAATATAGCAAACTAAAATCCACAGCAAAGCACTTGATTCTTCTAAGAAGAAATGGGATAACAATTTAAAAAAAAATAGAGAGAATAGATCACAATCCAGGGGTGGGTCTCCTCAACAGGAGCCCTCCGAAAGGAGGTACAACCTTAGGAATGGTGATAACATTAAAAAATCTGACAGGTTTCAGGATACTGATACACGCTCCTCTCGTTCATTTCAGGGTTCATCAAAAAACTCTGTGAGGGAAAGACGGTCAGAACACAGATAAGAAGAGCGTACAAAGTCCAGAGACCCGCAACGCGCTTCAGACTATACTTCCAAAAAAGAAGAGAAGCCAAAATCTAAACCTCAATTTAAAAAGAAGAAAGTAGCAGGTCTTAAAGTTAGACATGCCCAGAATTCTGAGGACTCAACTTCTGTACGGGGACTGGGCTCTGACGATGCTAGACAGCGCAGCAGAAGTAACAATAGATCGCCAGAACCTGATGGAATTTCTGGTGACAGTGGAGTTGAATGAACATATCACGGTGGAGACACCTGATACAAGGGTAAATGTCCCACTTAAGTTACATGAAATAACACTCCAAATGGAGGGGGGGAAAACCCCAAAAAATTAAAAGTCTCTTTTGGGAGAACCTGACTTATGGATATGACATCCTTTTAGCTGAAAAAGATTGGCCGCCTGAAATTGTTATGGATTGCCCAAAGGGAGAAACTGTAATTTTACTGGCTTTTTCCGACCTCGTTCCTATATACTTAAAACATACATACGCGCAGGAGTAGGCGGTAGCACTTGCTCCAGCATTGTATCGCAACCACGTTGGGTGTGATGCTGAGTCACCTAACCATGTAATCCCAGTAAAAACTACTCCAACTCCACAGAGACAGTACCCAATAAAACAAGAAGCGGAAAAACAGGTCAGGGAGATCTTAGATCAACTTGAATACGAGGGTGTAATTAAAAGTTGCACCTCTTCAATGAATAATCCTATGTTTCCTGTAATGAAACCCGATAATTCATACCGTCTAGTTTTAGACTACAGACATCTGAACACATGCACTAAAACATTTGCAGTACAGAATGCACACAGTGCCGCATTAATGAATAACATTGTGCGGAAAAAAGACAAAACAACATTAGATATCTCAAATGGATTTTTCTGCCAAAATATAGCGCCTGAAAGCAGATATTTAACAGCATTCTCAGCGCTCGGGTCTCAGTGTCAATTTTGTAGACTCCCCCAAAGTTATAAGAATAGGCCTGGGTTGTTCTCCACTTGTCCTATGTAGATGATATTTATCTGACGGATGATGATTTAAAGGATCACTTGACCAGGGTAAGCAACATTATTTTAGGGTTCGCCTCAGAGGGCTACAAATTCAATTTAAAAAAATCAAAAATAGCCCACTTCAATGTCCTATTTTTGGGATATGAGCTTTTAAGTGAAGGGAAAGGCCTGGCAGCTAATTTTTTAGAAAAAAGTGCGCTGCTGTAACCTCCTAAATCATTGAAAAACTTACAATCCATATTGGGATTCTTAAATTTTGGCAGAACATACATTTTAGATTATGTAGAAAAAGTTAAACCTTTCTACGACTTAATAAGACTTGATTTTTCAGTTAGGCATTGGACACAGGAACGCACAGATATCCTTCGTTCCTTACAAGCTGACATGGTAGCTTCCAAACACCTACACACACGTGTAAACACCACAAATTTGGTTATCCGTGTTAAAGCGGGTCAATCTGGGTATACTTACTTTACCTTCAATGAAGGCGAAACAGTACCCATAGCATACAAATGACACTTGTACACAAATGGTGAAATGCGTTTTGCCTCTACAGAAAAAATTCTGACAGCAGTACAGACTGCTGTAGTGAGAGAAAGAGCACTGGCTCAGGGGAAACGAATAATTGTCGTAACTCTGGTACCAGCCTTAGAGGCTGTTACAAAAGCAAGCGTTCCGAATGCTAAAGCTTTACATCCAAGATCGATACAATGGACTAATTCTCTCACTGCAACAGATGTAGCTTACAAATTTGACTCTACACTTAAGACGCAAGCATTTCTGCAATATGAACAAGAATATCCTCTCCCGAATTAAATAATGCCTCTAGATCAGAATTAATATATTATTTGCACTGATGGTTCTGCTCAGCTGGCCATAGGTAGTAAACAACAATACATCGCCGCATGTGCGATTGTGAAGGGTCGTATGCAGGAAGGCAAGTTCCATCCAAGCAGTACGAAGGCACAGTCTCTAGGAGACTGCACGGCACAGCTGGCAGAACTAAAAGCACTGTTACTAATAAATGCGGATCGAGAATTCCCCACACTGATTGTGTGCGATTCTTTTTACTGTGTCCAGTCATACAATGAATATCTTCACTACTGGGGTCAGAATGGGTTTAAAGACTCAAATGGTGGCACAATTAAGCATAAATTGCTATGGGAACAGGTAACTGAGTTAAAAAACGGACTACCAAGAGCTCACGTGATACACACGCTGAGTCATCAACGTGATGGCGTTCACGTTGAAGGGAATTCATTGGCCGATGAAGCCGCAAAAGGGGCAGTACATACTGCTGCCGTAGCTGCAATCACTCGTTCAAAAACGAGAATAGCCGGACAGATAATGGTAGCTGTCATTGCTTCATGCAAAAACAGCACAGCCTTACCAAAAGGTTTTCCACTCAAGTACTCCTACAAGTTGGATACAAATAACATACTGTATGCTCAAATTCAAGGAGTAGGGGATATAGTAATACCAAACATAGATCGCAGATTAGGCTTAATACTAGCTGCACACAAGGGTCTAGGTTCTGCATACGCAGGAGTTACTGCAACAGTTTCTTTACTGAAACAACGCTATTGGTGGCCAGGATTAACTAAACAGACAAAGAATTTTGTCCAAAATTGCGACATCTATCAGCAGATGAGGGGTTCCACTATAGCACGTCCAGCGCAGACACCATTACTAATATCAAACAGACCACTCGCTTGTGTCTATTTGGACCACTGCGACCCCCTACAATCGGACGGGGCTTACAAGTATATCTTGGTGGCAGTGGATTCATGCTCCAGATTCCTGTGGGTTTGGCCTCAGCGCTCGGCTGACTCTCGACTGTTATAAAAGATTTGCCAGTCTTTATAGGGACATACGCAGTTGGCACATTACATTCTGAACGCGGCCCTCGTTTAGCTCTAGGGCTTACAAGGAGGCCATGGGAAATTCGGATGTTGCATTGCGGTACTCCTCTCTGTACCATCCCGCGGGAAATTCGGTCGTGGAGAGGAAAAACCGAGACTTAAAGCAGTCTTTAACAGCAAGAGTATTAGGTCCAGAGGGTAGTTGGGTCAGTCACTTTTACGGGGTCCAGAGGGCTCTTAACAATATGCCAAGAAGTTCCCTAGGAGGTGTCACTCCTTACGAAGTCCTATTTGGGACGAGAATGTGGGTACCTGACCTCGATTGTGAAAGCACAGTGGCGGATGAAAAACCATTTGACATCAATAAACGTTTGGCTGTTTTACAGGATCTCAATGAATTCCGGGCACTTCAAAGCAATGTGCAAGTAAAACGCACCGCCACTGGGGAAGTCAAATCAGTCACAGCAAGACCTGCCTGGATCCCAAAAGTCGGGGATCTGGTCAGAGAAAAGATTGTGGACAAGAAAGAATTTGGGCCATCATACAGAAAGCCTGTACCTGTCCTGGCTGTCGAAGGTACAAGAACAGTACTTCTTCCTCCTCTTGCCGGCGGCAAAAAGGAAAAGAGATTAGTCTCCATTGATCAGATCAAACCAAACTATGTGGCCGATACTGAATAGTAGGCCTCGTGGGCTCCTGGGTAGCCGACGCTCTCCTCTCGCTATCATACAGGAAGTTCAGACAGAAAGACTCATAACATTCAAAGAGTCACCAATACAAAGTAATGTGCTTACCAATAGTGAAATAGAACTCGTTCCTGTTGAAACAGAACATCAAAGCACAAATGAAAGACAAATATCAATTGGGTCTAACAACTATATCTACATCAATATGCCTCTACAAGAGACGTCTGCCAGTTCATCAAAACCTGCTGAGCTACCAAAAATAGATCGAACTACATCTGGCTACTTCATCGATTTTGATACCTTCTCTCTGGTTCCCAGTGAACCAGAAACAACGCCAGCTCCAGTTACCCGTAAGCAACAACTTCATGATTTCTACACTTTTCTGAAAAAGACTTACCTGGTCTCACCATGGCTACAGCTCTGGATAATAACTGGAATATTGTTTTTCTATTATGGATTGGCCTAGTAACTGTCTTTTGCTTACTCATGAACGGAAACTATCTCCCAGAATGCTCTGCAGTATCAAATGTGAACTTGGTCCTGAAACTTCATACGTCATCTCATCGTGAACAAAGAGTCCTTCGTGAACATTACAGCTGTTCCAATTCCTGACGGTATAGTGTGTGACAAATTTGATTATGATGTATTTGGTCCCACAAAACTTTTGAAAATACCTCATGTATTCAAAATTTCTCTAAATTATATCATTACCTCCAGTACATTTTCGGACGATTGGGATTTTGAAACTGTGAATGATATGTTGTCTGATTTGGAACAATCTGCTGCATTTTCAAGCACTGAAATGTTAGAGGACACATCTGATTTTGACACTATGTACTGTTACCAACATTATGGTCATCACTTTTTACATAAATCCACTATCCCACGTAATGTTTTTACAGACCACCAATGGGAACATTGCCCGACACCACAAAAGGTAGCTCGAAAACGTTTGCACAGAAATCTCCTTATTTTTCAGGGTTTAACACTTCTGACCCGAACTCATATTATTATAAGGTTGCACCTACAACTGCACAGAAAAATATGCTAACTAACAGCAAACAGATTTACTCTGCATCCTTTATTTCCCAACTGTCCGAACAGGGTTTCGAGTTATGGAAGGACACTATAGACATGAAATCAGTCTGGGGTTCAAAGAAATGTCAAGTCCAGGGAACAGAAGCACTATTTCATGCATGCCTCATTCCACAGCAAATAATATTTCTGAACGACACTGTGCAACAGACCTCATGTCTTGGACTAGCCAAGAACAAGGACTTGAACACACCTCGGATACCCTCACCAACACTTTTTGGGTGGTGGCAAAACCTTACAACACATGGTGGGAATATAGTAGATGACACCATACAGTACAATTCATCAGATCCCAATTGGAAGGGATGGTTAGTTTGGCCCAAGGACACAAATAGGTGTCAGTCAAGATTCAGGGGTACTACCGAAGGGTTCAGTCTCCATAGGCCAGACCAACGCTATGTAAAAAGAGAACATCCGGGGGTGGTGACATCATACAGTGTTGGGAAGTAATGCCTCGATTGGCTAAAAACCTCGACACTGTCCCTGGTGAAACAACACTTATCCTTACTATCAGAAGACATGGATCTAAGGGACTTTTTATTAGGCCCCCGAAAGCCACGTCAGAAACGTTTCTTATACACTGTTTATAATGAAATTTGGAAAATCTCTCAACAAGACGCCGCGGAGAGACTCCGTGAAATTGATAGAATTAACCTAGAAAAAGCGATAGCTGTAGTCGATAATGGTATGACTACATTAACATCCAGGATTTATTCACTGGGCAACATTGTATCTTCTGCTATAGATATACTAGAACAGGATTTGTCCATACTACAGCACGGACAGTCTCAGCTACGTTCTATTATTTTATTAAGCTGGACGCTGCAATCATTGCGCGCTGGTTATGTGCCATGGCGATTTATCAACAGTACGTCCCTATTCTCTGCATACAATCTAACTAAGAAGCAGATGACAATGGCACAAAGGAGAGCAAAATATGCAATGCTGCGTATTGAAAAACTGGACCAATTACCTTTTACTGTGGCAGAGTCACCATCCACAGAATGGTTAATCCATGGCCATATAACATTACCGGTCACAACTTTCCAGTTTCAGTATTGCCTAGAACAACAACAGGCAGGCAGATATGAAGCGATGGGTAGGGAATTCATCAAGGAATCTTGGGAATTGCCATACAGATTTCGATGCAGGAGTGGGGACATGGAAGTGTTTCTAAGCGATGCAAACTGCGAGAACTCTATAAGTGGATCTCTCATATGCCAGGATGTCATGCTTCACGGGGCCTGTAACGGTTCAGTTACAAACTTATCCTGTCATTTGAAAGGGTCCCCAGCTGCCGTGATTAATCCAGTGTTCAAGTTGCTCTCAAATGGGAGTTACTTGATGTTGAATGATCAAGGTTGTTGTGGGATGCTTCCGGGCATCGCATATCTTGTCACTGTTAACTCCAGGGTTACTTGTTGTATGCAAGTATTGTTTCCACTGACCCACACAGTCAGGGAGGTGCTGTTATGGCCTTCGTTGAATGCTTCCTTTATATGGTTTGATACTCTGAGCCGAATGAAAGCCATGCTTTTACAGACAACCGTGCCCTTAACCTCCGCCCGAGAGACGTTTGATCTCCAGGTCGCAAGGTCCTCAGCGGAGATACAGGCACTTGTAACTGCCCTTTCCATTTCACAGAAATGGTACAACGTATCTTTAACATGTCTGATACGATGGGTATAGTACACCTATTTAAGACCATAGGTTCTGAACTGTTAAGCACCTTTCAGACCCTCTTCGGAGTGATTCCAAACTATACACTCCGTATTCTGAAGCATTTTTAGAGGACTTCCACTGATCCTGTTCCTAATAGCAGGAATCCGGATTGTAATTTTTCTGCTACGCAATGGACATCCCAGTCACTAAAGGATGGAAAAAACGCTCCTGGAGGGCAGATACCGTGATCGCATGGTACTCCATCTGGGCACACCTCGCCTTCGCAAACTGAGCGAGTCTTGGTTCCTGTCATTTAGACCAGTCTGGATCGACTGTGTTCTGCCTGTCCTCCGATGCCAGTTCTGCGGACAAGAATGCGTGTTGGATCTCTGTCTAACACTTCCATCGGTTGCGCCACCAGACGTGGATGCTTTACTGGACCCGATAACGACCCATGTACTGCTGTGTCCTCAGCGTATTCCCATGTTGATGTCTGCATTCTTAGAGCCACCACAGGATGCTTCAGCTCCTGTTGGAACAGATACCGGCTCCTCCTCAAACACTCAGGCCTTGGATGTCACACAGGCTTCCCCAGCATCGGCTGTGGACCATACAGAAGATCATCTGTGCTCAATTGACCTGATCTGTGAGGTGTTGCAGGGACTGTCGTCTGCGATGGCAAGCAGCAGTGATGTTGCGTCTCCCAGCCAGGACTCATAAACATTTGGCTCATCGTGTGCTGGGAAAAATTCGGCCTTTTTCAAAACAACCAAATTTGGAATTTAAACAATAGACACTTTTTCTTGCTGAACAGCATGGCTTTCAGGCACTCATAGTTGTTCGAACTATATATACGAACATATTTTAGTAAGACTTCTACCGCTTAAAATACAATTTTAGCATTTTTAAAAATATTTTTTTAAACGTTGCGTACAAATGTCTAGAAGTACATTAAAATTTTAGTATGTCGTTCAGTCGGATGAGGAGTGGGTTTTGTTTCATACAGGTGCCCGATATAGGCTCAGGTAGCAACCAGACCTTTCACTTATATTCCCCTGACATTACACTACATAACGGTTCTTGGGACTGACCTTTTACCTAGTTACGGTACTGCTTACAGGATGTGGGGTTTTCCCTGAAAATTAGCCTCATTCATTATGCATGTGGATTCTTGGAAACTCAGCAGGTCTACCATCTCCTGCATAATAACTATGTAAAAGGGTCATTACTTCGTCATCCTAAGTCCGACATGACACAGCAAGGTAGATCCCTTGAGGGTACCACTGTGGGTATATAAACACCATATGAAAAAAGGACTTCCATGCTGACACACTGACGCAAGACGCTGAGGTTCCTGCACGCAGACACTCCAGCTCGCAGTGGTCTGACATCCCTCGCGGGATGTCCATCTCGAGACCAAGACGGGGTCCCACAGTCTCTCACTTCAGGTAATGGAGTTGACTTTATCCTAGAGGGATTCTTGGCTCCACACCCACATACATGTTAGGTACACTTAGGTACATCTAGTTAGGGTCGCATCGTAGGAGTACGCATTATTACTGTCATGTATTTTTATACCTGCCTGTATTCATTGTTTTAGCACTATGTAGAAATCTACCATCCTTTTACTCTGTTGGTGCTTATAATCATTTATATTTGTTTCTGTCTTATGGTTGTTTCAGCACACCTATTTTACACTAGAATGACGCTGGTTCAATAAATGCTTATTGGAAACGTCCCCACCGTTTATTCTGTGTATCTCTCTGAGACAAAGTGAGCTCGAGTGACTGAGCGAAAAGTACTACACTGTTTCCACGATCCCTGACGGGACAGAGTTGTCATGTTTGATAGTTGCCAATAACTATTCTCTCCTTGGTACTAGGGGTTTCAAGTGGTACTGTGAGCTATCTGGTATACAGGTAAACATACCCGGTGGGGATGTCTGGAATCAGTCTGGACACCAATTCCACAGTCTATGTTGCCTAAACACGCAGATCCTATATAGGTTTATAGGAACTACATGACATCTCCTCCGAGATGGCTGGTATGCTCAGCAGATGTCGCCGCAAGTGCTCTGGCGGCACCCCCACCAGTCACAGGCCTCTGCAAGATGTTTCCATGAAGACAGTAGTCAGACACGGGCTCTTGCGCTTGCCCAGACTGCCCTCGGGCACCGCACTACAATCCGCCCCCAAGCGTAAGGGGGGCCGGCAGGCTCCAGTACTGTTGCTGCCCCACTCCACACCAACAGGGAGCGACGGCGCGGACGGGCCCCAACACCGCTCAGGCTGCATGCGGCAGGACTGCGTCACACCCAGGCTGCGACACCGGCCTGCGCCCGACAATGCCCGGAGGCGGTCCAGCTGAGCACAGGCCGTGAACGTCCTCCTCTGCAGCTAGCAGACAGACAAGTAGGGAAAAGGGATAGCAGGTCTTCACTTTGGTCTGCGCTCTCTGCAGTAAGTCTGTCACAGTACCTAGGCCTTTACAACCTCGCGGCAGCGGCCCATGCCATCACGTCTCTCACCGGCTGCAGCAACAACGGGGGGTCGGCTCACCACCAGTCTGCACAATTTGGAGGCAACTGATGCGATTCCGCTACTCCGCCATTCTCGATCCACCCAGCATGGAAGGCGCTGCATACCGAGTGCCAATGAACTTCCTCCACTCTTTACGTTGTCAGTCTTAGCTGAGCGCCAGTTCTTCGGCCAGCTCCGATTCAGCCACCATGTTGCTACCTCTACACGGTCAGTGGCATCGACAGTACAGGCCCCAAATGGTCCCAAGCCTGCACCGGGTGACACACCCCGCTCTCAAGCAGCACCTCGTGGCCCGTCGGCGGTCCGATGCTGCAGGCTAGTGGGAATGTTAGAAGGATTCTGATTCCCGGGTCTGAGAGAGTTCTGACTATGCGGCCGCCATCTTGGGCTGCTAGCCTCGACCCCGTTAGCGTACTGTGTTTAAATAGCATTTTCTCAAATATGTGGCATGCAGTTTTCAGCTTGTACTTCAGTATTGAGTGTAAACACACAAGTGCTGAAAAGTACCGGTCATGAATGAATCATATGTACTGATTATTGCATTACCATCTGTCATCCACATCTCAACAAAACATAATGGGTGTTAATAATGTTAATAGGAGGAAGCCTGTAATAGGCGGAAGAAAAATGTGAATGACACAAAAACAGACCAATGAATGGAAGGGCTGATTCAAAGGCCCTTTAAGTAAGTGTATTAAATATATAAATTTAGTTGATTCCAAAGAAATTCATTAACCATAGACATAATAAAAAGGGACGCAATAATGTCTGTACAAACTGCACAAAATAATGTGCATACATGACACCAACTGGAAACTGATGAGGGGCTCACATATGAAATGGAGGATATAACACGCATCAGCTGGGAGTAAAGAAAATATTTTTAACCGTCAGAAAACTACCAAAATAGGACAATTGCCATGTTTGTTGTACAGCCTCTCTGACCTGTGACATGCAGCAAAACAGAGAACAGAGGTGTTATTTGTAACATCCTGTTCGTCTTGTGCATTCTCCTCATTCTACTGTGCTACACCTTCGCAGAAGTACAATCATGCTTTTTGACAGACTTCTTTCAGAAACCCTTTACCCCAGGTTTCAGCCGCACATTATTTGACAGGTGTAACACCCACTGAAATGTGCGCAGAAGGGATTCTCATAAGTGTTAGTGTAGCAGTGGGTGGAAAGGGCAGGACATACAAGTATGTCTCAAGGATACCACTGACGAGAAGACGCGCACACACATGTTAGAGGTAGGTATATACAAAGGAACATCATTTGCAGTATGTCTCGAAGGAGCCATCACGTTTCATACAGGGTTCAATATGAAAAATCTCAGAAGTAAAGCAAAATGCGGCAGATGCAAGTAACGGTAGACGCCATCACATTGAATGAGTCCGTCTTTTGGCCACACATGCACTGGACATCAATATCGGTGAAAATCGAGATATGGGGCAAAATATTTTTACAAGCAAATGCTGTTGCAACAGTCGGAATTAATAAGGACTACAAAAACAAATGGGATGATTTGACAAGCATCTGCAATGCAATAGGTCCCGCATTTACGCAAGTTTGAGCTATTGGCATTGTAAATGACAATGCCTTTTAGTTATGTTTTGGTTTTCAAAACATAAATAAAAGTCATTGTCATTTACAATGCCAATAGCTTAAATACTCGCAAATGTGGGGCCTATTGCATTCCAAATGTTTGAAGGCATCGCTGAGTTGCTCCCTTCTGTCACCCATGGGTCCTGAAGAGCTCCCCGTTTGCTACGGGTTAAATAAACAATCCGGTGGTCACTGCTGCGCACGAGAGACCCTCCTGCCCTCCTGCAGTAAGAAAAACTCATTAAAGAAAATAGTCCTTACAGTCTAAAGAAGACATACCGTGTAACAACCGAAGTAAAAGGGCCTGTCGTCATGGGAGGTTACAGATGAAGACAAGGCGGTACTAAGGAGGGACTAACAAGCCTATTAACGAATCAGAAGCCAGCACTCACGAAGGGCAATGACACAAGCCAATGACAAATATGGGCGGAGAGTGGGCGGGGCTTCAAGTACATACTCCAATACAGCATGGCTAGAAGAGCAGCGCATGCACTGCCCAGGCTCGAGCTAAAAAGGCTGATCAAGGACAACATAATAGAAGCTAAAGAGTACAGCAAAGGCATAGGAGACCACCCACCTGCTGATCTGTAATTCACTCCCATCTAAGAGAAGGTTTTGGCCGTAATGGACATATGTGCCAACCAAGGGCTTGACAGAGTTTACACCACATGCGCAATTAGAGGTAAATCCTGCGCATGCTTACCTTCTGGGGTCCACAGTGTGATACGTGATTGTGATGCAAGGGCAGCCATGTTTTGTGACCTACTTAGCCACGTCATCCCACATGTAGATGAACCTGAGGCATTAGGGAACACAGTGGAAATAGAAGAGGATGAAGAAACATCTGCGAGACAGAGACAAATGTCCAAAAGACACACGAAGAAGAAGCAGCAACAAAGAACGCTGAAGTACAACAGACCATGCCGCAAACGACCCTCAACTTGCTTATTGCCCATCTGTGCCGAAAAGCCATTAGAATGCCCAAGGCCCGAACAAATGACCCTGCCCATGACACTACCTCGGTCAGTGAAGTGCACTTGCTGACAACTCCACAGTGTCAATTGATTGGGTCTTTAAATAAAAAAATTACTGAACACGCTGCCATGTCGCGTTAAAGAGTGACTTTATGTCAGGAAGCGAGGCTCTTAGCAAAGGCTTTTGGTGGCATGGCCCAGGAAGGGGAAAAGTCGTATTGAAACCTGCAGAAGGTCCTAAACGACATCACAGAAGTAAAGGGTTCTCAAAGAGAAGGTGCCAAAGAAGAGGGTGTGGACTCTGGGGCATCCTTTTCTTGTGCTGTTTGTTTTAATGAGCCTCTACCCTAGAGTGCAGAGGACAAAGAAGTCATAGTTGCAAAAATCGCAGAACAAAGTGGCTTTCACCAAAAGGAGAAAATTAACTTGTCACCTCAAATAATCGCTGACATTTGTTTCGCTTGTATAACTAATTCTGTGTCAGGATATGTGCAACAAGATTTGCTGTACACTTTAGAAAGAGAAAAGGTTAGAGATTTAACTTTTCTATTTTTTTTCCATGCACTTATCTATTAAACTTTGTCTCACTCTCAAGCAGTGATGCAACTGCCTTGACACAGTTGGGAATATTTCTGACGAGTGTAATAATGTATAAAGAAAAAACTTGTTAACCACATGGTGAGGAATCTCTGTGCCTTCATTACTGAGCAGGATTTCTTCCTCATTATCAGCATCACTTCCGGTACCATGCACACCAACAGGTAGTGGTATGTTCCGCTGGGTGGCCACACTGTGGAACACACAGCACCTCACAAGGATGTGACACGATTCCCACTCACACTGCATGTCTCTGCCCTTTAAATGTGCATGCAACGGGATCCTCCTTTTCAGCACCATAAGCCTTCTTTTTTTTCAATTTGTTTTATTTTATTTTTAATTTTTTTATTGCGTGGGCCTTGTCAATCAAGACAACAGAGAGATTCACAGAAAAAATGTAAAATATATATTCATTAGAAGTCACATTGAGAAGGGGGTCAGCATATAATTATTTGGAATGAACAAGGAGAATCATTTCATCTAGTCTAAGTAGAAGTAGTAAAGTAATAGTATTAAATAAAAGGGACATTTTCTTCTAATTACACGTCACCCCCGATCATTTCTTACAGTTCAGAGATTTTTGAAGTGGGGGGAAGGTTTCTGTCTCTTTTGCGCTGAAGATAAGCCTGGCTGCTGCATTTAGGACAACGTTTAGCTGTGAAAGGTTTGATTTGGGAATACCTGTGAGCAGAGCATTCATAGCCCTTGGTCTGGACTCAGGGTCGGACTGGCCTACAGGCCAATCAGGCAGCGCCTGATGGGCTGATCTGATAGATCGGTGTTGGCTGGATTTTTAGCAGTTTGTGGGCCTGTTTTATGGGCAGGTGGGCTAGTTTGTACTGTTGATTTCCTGACATTACCACAAACATTACCTGCAGCAAACACAAATGCATGCAGTCTCACATACCTTGCAAAATACCCATACAGAGTGTCTTTAAAAGTTCTAAATTGGTATGATTTGTAAATGTGGGCAACTTTTTTAGCTATCTTGTTCACTAATGGGGTCACTTTTATATTTGTGTCCCAATACAACCCTTTCTGGACTAATTATTTTACGTTGGGAAGAATGCATAGTAGCCGTTGAGCATTGCTAGGTGGTGGTCTCATGTGAGAATGAAGCATAGAGGTTTCACTTGAATTAAGAAAATGGGCTTGTTTCCCAGAGGGCTTGGATCAACGACCAGGTTATGCACAAGAGTGCAGTTGGGATTAGGAGCAACGAGCAGGAACTGGTTTGTCCTTGTTTAGTTTTACACAGTTGTTTGAGATCCACAATTACACCTTCATAAGACCCAATTTTAATAAGCCATTCTCTCAGTTTAGAGCTTACTTTCAGGTACAGTTGAGTGTCCTACTCTGATGGACATCTCTTTTTTGTCTATCATTTAGTAGAGATTGAAAAATGTGGGGGGCAGGGGAGAGGGAGAGGAATGAGACTAATGCTTCCATATTTTTCTGTATTTCTTCACCTGTACTTCAGGGACCTTATCACGCATAGTGCCCTGGGTGTGCAAGGGGCCTGTGTGCCTGCATTGTGCGCCCCCAGGGCACTGTGGTGTTGCAGAAGAGCAGTAGACGCTTGTACAGCCCCTACTATAATACTGATAGCATTGGCACACATGTAGTACCAGTGCTATCTTCAGAGGGCGTTCCCTCTGGCTTTATACAAATGAGGGAATCACTTTGCCTCTGCGTCCACGCTGTATTATGGATGCGTGAGTAGAGACAAATCCCCAAGCTTTCTTTCAATGGTCTTGTGTGACTTCACATCTTCATTGTTTACCGCTGCATCTGCCGTCTGAATTGCTGTGGGATGCAGGATCCATGTCGTAGCTTCCTTTAGTGCAGCTGGTGAAGTAGCACAGGGGCCTAGAGACCTGAAGGGCCAACTGAATCCTGATTATTGCTGTATTTTATTGTTCAAACAGCGGCCAGGGCCCCATTCCCTTCATTACACTAAGCAGCGGTTCTTAATCTTTTGACTTCTTTGCATCCTCACTGAATCATTACTGGAATCCAGGGACATCGACTGAGTCATTATTGGAAGCTAGGGACTCCTGGCCAATACAATTTCTATGATTGAAACCTCAAAACAATACAGAAAAATAAAAAACAAGGAAAACACCAAACAATTATGAAATACATTTTTTTAATTTACAAATATATTAAAAATGTTCACATTTTCCTTCTTGTATATACTTTAATAATTTTCATGTATGAATTTTAAGATTATTTCATTTGTAACACAGTCGCGGACCCCCTGAGTAGGTCTCCCGGCCCCCCAAGGGGTCTTTGGACCACATGTTAAGAACCACTGCCCTAGGGTCCATGGCACACTGGCTACGGTACTGTCAGGATCCACGTCTGCAGCTGAGATTTCGAGGGCTATAAGCACTGTCCTCTGCTTAAGACAAAACTAAGTAAGTGCCTGCATTCTGCAAACATAAAGTCACTACATATGTGGAAAAGCCAGTTCTGTTCGTGATGTAATGTTGTCATGAGACAAAGGATCCTGCTGGGGCATGAAATGTCATGGGCTAGGCCAGGATTGCTGCAAACAACAACAGATAATATTGAGTTTTGCATTGCAGACCATCTTGATGTTTCAGGAATACATATTTTTCATGTTTTGGAAAATTTGCTCTCAGGATTGGGGGTGCAATGCACATGTGTGCAAATAAAGTAGCAGCCAAGGGCATTAGGGAAGGATGCGATTGAGTAAAATGCTTTCTTCGCCAGTCAGCTCTGCATTAGTTTGTGGAAGCTTAATATAATGCAACATCTCACTCATCATCTCACCACTGCCTCTCTGCAATACATAAAGGAGGTCGGTTGTGACCAACTGACAATCCAGCAGTCTTTTGGGAAGAACTTGTGGCACAATAATCCAGCAAAGAGAGACTTTTTACCAGATAAGGAATTGCTGTCTAGTTATTGCTGTATGGATCCGATTTTGTCACTATCCAACAAAGCATGTGTAAAATGCATTATTCCTCCAATAACTAGTTAGCCAGTACTTGCTCGGGGGACATGCTGAATAAAGTGGCATGTTCTGTAAACTGTCGTTTTTCTTCTTTTGCCCTGAGGTAATCCAACATGGAGTTAGTCAATGCACTCTCTTCCATCAGGAAGAGCGCCCTGTTACCCTGTTGCATCTTTTCTCTTTGTCATCCTCAGAACAAGTCCAATTGCAGCCATGACTCCTGCTTGAACGACTCAACAGGAAGAGGTGTCATTTAAAAAGACAACACTTTTTATGATCTGGCTTGACAGCGCAGCTGTCGCCAGACAATTATATGAGGATCTCTAGAGAGGGGCTTTGGCTCCACCCACATTTTGGGAGTCAGGAGTACATGTTTTGATGGGGCAGACGTTTTGTACTTCCACAAAAAAAAGTGCTTGCCCTCCACGCAGTTGCAATCATTTTGTTTATTTATCCAGCTGCCTAAGCTTGAACTTTCAGGGACACACGCATGATATTGGCTATTAAAGTGTGTTAGATAACTAGATAATTTATGTTAATATTGTTTTTCTGTGGTCGTTTTTCTCTGGCAGCAGCACAGATGGGAGGAGGGCAGTCATTAAGCTACTTGGAATTTTAGGTCTGGCTAATGTCACATAACCTTAACCTACATCAATATTATTCTGCAATTCTTAGCTTCGACACAAATACATATCTATTCCCATGCTATTTACTTGTAATACTTCACATTACCATTCAACATTCCTTTAAAGCTCGACCTATTGGCATTGCCAATGCTTGTTATCATTTGGAGCTGTTGAGTAATGACTAGGCCCAGTAGAAATTTTTGTTACCTTGGTGTAATTTTCAGCATTTCACATTACGCTTTTTACATGAAATTTCCAAAGTAACACCATTACACTCTGTTGGTTGATTTCAAGTCCATTCGGGTAAAAATCCAATCGCGGGTGCACTGGAACAATGCAAACTAACAGGACATCTGTTATTCTCAGCGCTTGTGTTTTATGCACTGTTTTAGTGTAAAATGTGTCCTTGTATCCAAAATGGACATGAGGACACATTTCGCCCTAAAATATAGTGCTGAAAGCCAGATTTGCATTTTACATAATTTTCCCAAATTTTCACATATTTACATAAAAGGCAGTTACACAAATTTGGCTCATCCCTAGTAATGACATCTAAATGCAATCAAAAAAGGAATATACAGCTTCTTTTTCAGAAATGCCGTTGTTTCCAGAAACATTAAGAAAGGTTGACAATTAATCAAACATTTGAAGTGTGATACCTCTAAATATATAATTTCTTTGCAAAATGCTGGAAACTTGCCATTCAACAAAAAATGATAGCGAACCACTTTTACGGGCAAACCTACACGTGGCCCAGAAGTTTCAAATTACACCACTGAGATCCCCCAGAACTCCACTGCATGAGTGTTCCCTATTGTGTGTGGCTGAATAATTGGCTACACCTATGCTTGTGCTTTACGGGTACATACACCACCAAATCTCATAGTGTTTGGAAGATAATTTGTTGCCTTGAATCAAATCTCTCACGTAGTTCTTTGTTATTTAGCATACTAGCACAGACTAGGCTTCCAGTCCTATCTGCATTCATTAACTGTGGCCCTGTTTACTTTAGTCAAGGGTTTCCCATTGAATCTGTAAATCTTATCCTTGCTCTTGCTCACTACAGTGGATATCTCAAGTTGCTCTATGCTAGCTGTGAGTACCTGATGTAATAAATGCTTTTTCCCTGCATTGTGGTACCTGTGTGTAGTTTTGCCTTTCCCGTACTCTTGGTGGACTTTCTGCTTAAATCTAGTGAAGACCCTTCTTTTACACTTTAAGCCCGGTTCCCCAGGCAACCGCAGTCCTGGGTCCAATTAGGAAACACCTAGTTCAATCAATTCTCAACAGTATCCTGGCCTTTATTATCACCTCAGTTGCCAGAATTATCATGCCAAAATGCTGGAAAGCGGGGTTTACAAATCCCCATACAGAGATTCAAAATTTATACCCGTTCACCCTTTTACCCGCCCTTAGTAAATTACTGGGGGAGACAGTTGCAAAAAAAAGATACACTCCTTCCTGGAAGAGAGTAATATTCTTGATTCCAGAAAGCTTGTTTTTTGTCCCACGAGGGGAAGAGAATCCGCTTTGATTCTGATGAATGAGTAATTAAGGGCTCTGGTGGACGATGGAGGTGCTGTGCCGTTGATCCTATTGAATTTAGCTACATCTGAAACTGTGGACCATTCTGTACTGCTGCATCTTCTTGAGGAGGTCGGGGTTGAGGGTTTCGTCATCCAATGGCTTGCATCATTCTTGGAAAAAAAATGCTGTCAATCAAATTAGCCTATTTCCATTAATCAAGTACTTCTGCATCACTGAGAGTGCTGTAGGGGGTCATTCATCCTGCTCATTCTGCTCAATGTATCTCTTTCAAACATTTTTAGGTCCCTTACATGCAGAGCTCTATCCTATGCTGACAATACATAAATGAGTTTTTGTTGGACAAGCACACCCCATTCTCTAGCCAATCTGTGGCGCTGTCTCTGCCTCGTGGCCATCCAGCAATTGATGTGGCCTAACGTTCTTAAGGTAAATGCCAGTAAGTGGAAGCTCTTAATCATAGGAAAGAACAACAGTAGGTGATATGGCCTCCCTTCGTCATAAAGTATGGGTGACACACCCCTATCCCGCTAATATAAGTTAAACATTTGGGAGTAATTATTGACCAACACCTCTTACGTTTACTTAAAGGACATGTTCCTTTTTGTGGATAATCTAAATACCAAGGCATTACTACCCAAAGGGTGGGGGTTTTAAAGACTGGACTTACACTAGGTAGTCCTGCAAGACCAAGCAGTCGAAATGGCCCTCCCTGTGGACCTAATACCTGGTGAAGGTGTCTTCGAACTCCCATGTAGCAGCATGGCAAATGCCCACCACCCCTTACCAATGTCATTGAGGCAGCCTCGTCTCCCATGTAATAAGCCTGAGGCCCTCCAAAGACTCCCTTTTGGCCAGAGCGCAGCATGTTTTTATGCACAGGATGATCCACATGGACAGTGTTTGATTCTGGACTAGTTTTCCTTTTTAGCGCCAGCAAAGCCAATGAAAAGCTGATCATCTACCCCATGATAATTCGTGCACTTGATGTAAAAGCTGAGAGGGTCCAACCAGTGAAGTTTCTCCTCCTTAGAAGTGTATGGTGGAATGGAAAAGGCACAAAGATTGATAGACTGTCCCATCTAAAAAGATAACCTCACCTTCAACAAGAAGGAAGCGCAGGATCTCAGAACCAACTTATCCAGAAAAGACGGTGGTATATGAAGGTACACCTGACAATGCCTGTAGCTCACTGACACGGTGCCCCAAAGTAATTGCAATGAGGTATACCATCTTAATGGTCAGCAATCTCATGGAGCAACAGTGAATGGGCTCAAAGGGCGTGAACATCAAAAATGTGAGGAGCAAATAAAGGCCCAATTGAGGCATAATAATGGGCATGGGGGAGATACATGTGTGAGCCCTTTCAATGCAACACAGCTGGTGACCTAAATAACAGCTTGTCCTGCAAATTTAGAAAGACTGAAAACGCAACAAATAACCTTTAATGGTGCACCCTGCAGCACACTGCTGGGCCAGGAAGAGAACAATCATCAGAACATCAGATGGGTTGACCTGAAAAGGATCAGCTTGACGGTCTCAACACGAGGCCATGTACTTTACCAAACGGCCCAAATACATAGATTTAGTAGATGGGCACGTAGCTACAAAAATAATACTAATTCTGGGAGCAGATCAAATCCGTTCAGTTGGAGTCACAAAATCTCAACAAATGAGGTGTAGGTTGTAGAGATCTGGGTGCAGGATCCTGCCCTGTTGCTGAGACAGGAGATCCTCCAGAAGAGGTAGGCGGACTAGAGAGCAGATGCGCAGGCTCAGCAGGTCAAAGTACTACATTTTCCTGGCCCAATCTGGGGCTATCAGGATGACTTGAGCCCGGTCCTTCCTGATCTTCAGAACTTGAGGCAGGAGTCGCAGAGATGCAAAGGCATACAGGAGCTCATAGGCAGACGGCAGGCGGAATGTGTCTCTCACAGGTGCTTGAGGCGCGAACAAAAGCACACAACTGTGTCACTGCGAGTTCTTAGTGTTGGTGAAAAAAAACAGCCAGGGCATGTCCTACTGGACAAAGATGCTTTGAACCATCTCTGGCTGAAAATACAGTTTGTAGTCCGCCAGATGACGTCTGCTCGGCATGCCAGCCCTGACATTCAGCTAATCCATGAAATGATTAGTTATCAAAGAGCTCCCTTGGAGGTTGAGACACCTCCAGATAAACAATGCTTCCTGACACAGGGCCCATAATCCCACACCATCCTGCTTGTCAAAGTACCACATGGCGGTTGTGTAGTCTGTCAAGACCTGATTCAGCGTCCTCTTTATGGACAGGAGGAAGGCCTTCAGAGCCAAACAAAGCTCCAGGAGATAGATGAGGTGTCTATGCTCCAATGGGGACCAAAGACTCCTGATCTCCACCTCTGCCATGTGATAGCCTCAGCCCAGGGACAATGCACCTGCCATTACTGTGAGGGGTAGAGACACAGCTTGCCACATGTCAGGTTAATGTTCAATAGCCCCCACCAGGGGTTCAGATGTTTTCCAAGAGGCAGTCCCAGTGCTGTGCCAATTGCTGCTGCCAGGCATGGTGGGTAAGCATGGTGCATGATGCCACTAAACCAAAAAGCTTCAGAACCATCTGCACTGGAACACAGGCGTGAGCTCAAAAAACATGATCATAACCTAAATGTCTCGGACTTGTTGGAGGTGTGGAAAGGTCCAGAATGCCCCTGTATCCAGGATAGCTCCTATTAAGGAAATCCTCTACTAAGACTTTAAATGAGATTTTGGCTCGTTGATGAAAAACCCCAGGGATGATGTGGGCCAAAGTCAACATCTTGAGCATATCCTTCCAAAGGAACGTGTTCAGACTCAGAAGTCAAAGGTCTTATATCGGCCTGATCCCTCTGCCCTTTTTTGGCACCCAAAAATATCCAGTGTAACAACCCCTGTCCTTTTCCTCCTTTGAGACTTCCTATATGACCCCTTTGCCCACCAGAGACTGAACTTCCTGGGCAAGAATGTTATGTTAATTTCTATAGCGTACTAATCACGTTAGAGGGTATCCAGGTGCTTGGGCAGGTGTGTTGGTGTGTGGACTCCAAGGTGCTTATATGAAGAGCAAGGTCTTCAGATTCTTGCGGAACTCAAGAAGTGAGGAGCAGGCTCTGATGTGTTGAGGGAGGTCGTTCCATGTCTTAGGTGCGATGTAGGAGAATGAGCGATTTCCAGTTTTGCTTTTGCGGATGCGGGGAGTATGTGCGAGTGAGTGTGGAAGAGCATAGGTGTCTGGTGGGTTGGTGAAAGTGTATGTGGCTTTTCAGATAGTCTGGTCCTGTGTTGTATAGGGCTTTGTATGTGTGCGTGAGAAGTTTGAATTGGCTACGCTTGTGAATAGGGAGCCAGTGACGCTTCCTGAGGTGCAGTGTGATGTAGGTACAGTGTGGGTGGTCCAGTATGGGTCTTGCGGCAGTCTTCTGGATGGTCTGGAGTCTATGTAGGTGTTGTTTGGAGATTCCGGCATAGAGAATGTTTCCATAGTCTAGCCTGCTGGTGATGAGTGCTCGCATTACTGCCCGATTGGTGTTCTGAGGCAACCATTTGAAGATCTTTTTCAGCATGCATAGGATGTGGAAGCAGGAGGTGCATATTGAGTTGACTTGGGCTGTCATGTTGAGCTTGTCATATAGGATGACCCTAGATTTCTTGCATGGTCTATGGGTGTGGATGTTAGTCCTTGCTCCGACGGCCAACAGGTGGAGTCCCATGGGAAGGTCTTGTTGCCGAAGGCAAGTACTTCTGTCTTGTCGGAGTTGAGCTCCAGGCAGTTGATTCACATCCAGGCTGCTACCAATATCATGCAGTTGGTGAGGTTGGTTCTGGTGGTGGTTGTCTTGTCTGTCAGGGAGAGTGTGAGTTGGGTGTCATTAGCGTAGGAGATGACGGAGATTTCTTGTGATCGGATGATGTTGGCGAGCGGTGTCATGTATATGTTGAAAAGGGTGGAGCTAAGGGACAATCCCTGTGGGACTCCATATATCAGTTTCTTGGTCTCTGATGTGAAGGGTGGCAGTGTTACCCTTTGGGTTATTCCCATGAGGAAATAACAGATCCATTTGAGAGCGGATCCTTGTTTGCCAACCTCATGGAGTCTTCTGATGAGGGTGTTGTGGGAAACAGTGTCGAAGGCCACGGAGAGGTTGAGCAGGATGAGGGCCGCTGTTTCTCCTTGGTCCAGGATGATTCGAATGTCATTGGTCGCCATGATGAGTGCTGTTTCAGTGCTGTGGTTCATTCTGAATTCTGATTAAGTGTTATTTACAAGATGGTGAAACTCGAGGTGGATTCTGGGATGCTGGCCTTCTTAATCACTTGGGCTGGATAGGAGAGCAGGGAGATGGATCAGAAATTGTTCAGTTGATTTGGGTCAGCAGTGAGCTTCTTGAGAAGAACGTTGATGGATGTGTTGATGATGTGGGTCAGTGTTTTGCTGACTGGAGGCATGATCTGCCAAAGTCTGAACAAACACAGAGGGAGGTGAAGGGGGAGATAGGAAAGGGAGGGCATAACCATGTTGAATAACTTGCCAGACACATTGGCCTTAGGTAAATGCACACTAGTCGGGTAGATAAAAACATATTCCGTCCCCTGTCGGTGGTGCATGACCACTGAATGGGGACTCAGAGCAGCTTGGGTTTAGTCACAGCAAGCAAAGAGGAGGAAGGGGGCTGCTATCCCTGGTGGTGGCCACAGTCTCTGACACCACCCTGTCCTCTAGAAGCTGTGCTGGTTGCTGAATGGGTTGAGGGGGCTGCTAATGGAATAGGCAAAACCCCAAGAGTATCCCCTAATCTTCCAATATTGCTGATGGAACTGACGGGGTCAGTGATAACAACCCCAAATGGTGGGCCATAAGCATGCTGTGCTTGAAGCACTCCACCGCAGAGTCTGCCTTTTCACTAAAGAATCTGAGGCCATCAAATAGAATAGGCACAATGGATGTCTGCACGTCACCAGAAAATCTTGTGGTGGGCATCCAGGCATGACACCTGATCACTACACTGGTGCTCATGGTGCAACCCATAAAGTCCTGTGTATTTAGGCCAGCACTAAAGACATGCTTTGCTGTGTGCTTTCCATCTTGGATTGTCTGGGCAAAGGTATTCCTGAATTAATCAGAAATGTCCAGCAAGACCCCACTAGTCATATCCTACAGTGCATGAGCACAGAGTCCCAGCAAGCAGAAAGCATTCTGGGACCTCTGAGCCAAACTGGCAGAGGAAAAAACTTTTTCTATATGTGCTTTGATTCCCTGCCTTTCGGCACAGTAGGGAATACGTTTGGATTAATCTTGCTGGTGGAGGCTTGAACTACCAAGCTCTTGGGAGTCGAGTGCTATATTAAAACACTGGGTCCTCAGATTTCGCCCTATTTGAGCAGGTCCAAGGCTGATTTGCATAAGGCTGGCTCCTTTCTGAGGTGGTAAGCTGGCCAAAAAACCAATGGTCTGGCATGTGGCCCAGAGTAATTACAGTGGCTGAGATCAATGCAAGCATTCTAGCTATCACTTTTTTGTTTTCCTCAGTGTGACTCCATACGCTCGACAGGTATGCCCAGGTGTGGGTCCCGTGCTCAGTGTGCTACAGTAACAAAACTGCACCGTATTGAATAGGCTGTAATAGTCTGAAACTGGTCTGGGGTTGCTTGTTTTCTGGTTCAGAGTGGACATGGTTTAGCAGTTTGGGTAGGATTGTTCCTATTGAAGCTGGAGCAAGGCTGATTTGCATATGGCTGGTTCCTGCCAGAGGTAGCATGCTTGGCAAAACAACAATGATCTTGCAGGCGGCTCAGAGTAATTACCTGCAACGGAGATTATTAATTCAAGCATTCCAACCATCACTTTTTTGTTTTCCTCAGTGTGACAGGTATACCCAGAAGTGGGTTCCATGCTCATTGTGCCACTAGAACCAAGCTATTCTCTACTACTACAGATCCCCTAATAGTCTGAAACCAGTCTGGTTTCAGTGCTCATTGTGCCACTGGAACCGAGCTGTCCTCTACTGCAGAGGCCCTAATAGTCCGAAACCAGTCTGGGTTGCTTGCATTCCAGTTCAGAGTGGACATGATCTGTCAATAAGGGCGGGACTGTTCCTATTGGATAAGGAATAAGTCTGATTTGCTTATGGATGTGTCCTGTCTGAGGTGGCATGCTCAACAGAAAAGATGGTGTGGGATGTAGTCCATTGTAATTACCAGTGACAGAGATTAATTTAAGCATTCCATTCATCACTTTTTTGTTTTCCTCAGTGCAATGCCAAAAGAGAAACGGGCATGTTGAGACCTGGTTCTGTGCTCACTCTACCAATGAAAACATTTTGCACCCTATTGAAGAGGCCAAAAAAGGTCTGAGGTTGCTTGTGTTTTCCGGTCCAGAGGGGACATGGCCTGGCAGTTCAGGCTGCACTGTTCTTATGGGAGAAGTATGAAGGCTGGTTTGCATATGGCTGGTTCCTGCCTGAGGTGGTATCCTGAACAAAAATGACGATCTGGAACATGGCCCAGTCTAATTCGCAGTGGCTGAGATTAATTCAAGCATTTCACCCTTCACATTTTTGTTTTCCTCAGTATCTAGACCATTTGGTATTCAGAAGCTTTAAATATAGGCCATAAACAGTGAAATATGGTGGCACTAAATTACCTGCCTCCCCTTCGTCATCTTCGTTATTGTGAGGATCTGGGTGTACTATATGATATGGATACGGGGCCTTATCGTGGAGTACACTCACATAGACCTTTCTGGGTCCAGTCAGGGTTATTTACTTAACCTTCAGCTGAACCCTTTGGTAGCTATGGCACAGAGCAGCAAGGCTTAGCAAAGGAACAATGTGTTAAGCATTTAACAGAACCAAACAACAGCAACAATTTATAAAAGGAAAGCATATTTTAATGAATTTAGAACTTTATAATTTTGTAATGCAACAGCAAACAAGCATTGGCAAATGTAAAGTTGAAAACTTTTGAAAAGTTAGTGCAAGTGTTCTGGCCCGACTTAGGCGAACAAATCCAGCATGGATGAGGTCTAAGGGGCTAGAAAGAATACTTTGGGCAGTTACCTGGCCACCAGAGTGTTTTTAGAGTGAGTTCCAAACTTTACAGAACAACCACCATTGACTTCTGTTAAGTGGTCCTGATGCTGAGGGATGCAGGCTTAAAGATGCTCAATGATAATCCTAATGCTGTGTGGTCCACAGGGGTGAAGTCTGGTCGAGTCCTCGGTCCACAGGTGAGTGGGGGCAACTCTGTCCATGGATCTCAGGGTCCCACGAAGTCCTCTATGCAGGGTTCCCAGCGCTTCTGATGTAGTCTGTGCGCTTTTGCAGCACAGCAGTCACGGTGCAAATCTTTGGTGGGGGCTGGTGTCTGCCTTGGGTGGCGAATCCAGTCACAACCAACACTCACCGGTCCAGCAGACACAGTTGCACCTTTTGGTTATTTCCGAATTGTCCTTTGGGGTGCCTGGCGTCCGGTAGCCGCAAAACTTCTGCAGTGGCTACCAGAGATGCGACTGGGGCTCTTTCAGCTTTAGTATCCTCAGGGCCTGTCTAGGAGGTCAGCCAACTGACCCTTGGAGTCTCTGCTTCAGACTGGGGTTGGGAATCAACTTTTCCCCAAGCCAGGCACACAGAACAGGGTCCAAACTGTGCTTGCCCAAAGTCCAGCAGGTGTAGTCACTCCGACATCGTAGCCTCTCTTTGTCCGCTTTCAATGGTTGGAAACTGGTCTTCTTCTTGTCCTTGTTCCAAATCCAGCAAGTACTGAAGTCTCGGGTGCCAAGGGTGCCCATTATATCCCAGTAAAGTGCCCCAAGGGGACAATGCGGTCACTAGCCAATGGACTAGTACGTCCCCTCCTATCTGGTGACACACTTCAGGTGATGTGTGGCATCTGGCTATCCCAGTGTCCAACTTGCATGCCACAAACAACATGGCAGAAGTCTTCCTCGAGTGTAAGGACCTTGGTAGCCCACTCCAGGGGGTGTGGCTACCAGGGGCTGCACGCCCACAGAAAACTGGTTCTGAAACTGGTTTACCCCTTACTTGGCCCTGGCTCTGCCTGGTCTAGGGAAAACAAAAGGCTCCTGCGGGGGGAGTGCTGTTGCAGCGGCCTTTCAAAGGCGGCATCACTCTTTGATGCTTGCCTTTTGGGCTAACACTCTTTGCAGCCCGTCCTGTGGGAAGGGGTCACACCTACAGTACAGCAACAGCCTTTGTTCCTGGCCTGAGAGTCGTTCACATATCTCCCCAGGTGAACAGAAACCTGTCTTAGTCCCAGTGCCTCTGCAAGGTCACTGGACCAGCTGGGTTCAGGAATTGGCAACTTATGCAAAAGTGGCCAGCAATAAATTTGACATAAATGTTAACTGAACCATTGAGTCCCCTTTAATTTGATACCTTAAATGACATAGTTAGGTAGCCCCTGTCAGGAATTAAACATATTGGAATGCCAACCGTTAATCCTGCAATCACCTTATAAGGCTACTTACCTATCCCCAGCAAACACCAACACTTTAGAGTTTTGCGGTACAGACAAATCAAAAATATATGTCTGTCTTAACAATATACAGCTCCTTGCCTTAGGGTTTCATAGGCATGCCTTAGAGGAAACATATATATAGTTAAGGGATTTGTTCACTTTGAAATTAATGGTAATGGCAAACTCGTGTGTGCAGTGCATTCACAGCCTCTTCAGTCTCCAATGGCAGCTGAAAGTCGTATTTTCACTTTGTCACATACAAGAGTGGCACAATCAGTGCTGCAGCTCATGTGTGGACAGTCAGCCTTACATGCCATAGGGTACCATATACTAGGGACTGATAAGTAAGTCAGCACATGCCAATTTGGCCCATCCAATTAAACATAACATTTTAAAGAGGAACGAACACAGTCACTGAGGTCTGGACAGCAGGCCTCAGTGCACTCTCAAAGTCGAATACCAGTCAGTAGTCCAAAATGGGCCAAAAAGTTGGGGGAAGCCTGCAAAAAGCCTGTTTTCTCACAGTCATGCAGAACATTTTAAAGGCTTTGACGGCATCAGAATCTGATCTGAACAAAGCTTCCAGCCAATGGTAGTATTGGCGTCGGTGGAGAGGCTGGGGTGCCTCCAAAGTTGGGGGCTGCGCCTTGGTGATTACTTAATGGGACATAGGCCTGGCGTGGGCTGACATTGGCTCCAAATCGGAAACTGGGACTGGGTGGTGCAATAGGGCCACTGGAGTAGAGGTCGCCTTTAGGGCAGGTAGTACTAACGAGGCAGGTATGGAGGTGTGGGCTTGCATCGGTAGGGGCCCAGGTGGAGGCCTAGAGGGGTTAGCTGGTTCAGGGGCAGGCCAACTGGAGCCCCCTGTGGTTTGGTGGAGCCCAAATATGCTTCAGAGGAAGTTGGCAATGTCTGAAAAGTTGTAGCATGGCCTCTTGGAAGGCCTCTATCTGCTTTGGGGCTGATGAGGGTATGAGGAGCTCATGGAGCGCTGGAACAACCTCGGAGCAGGCTCTGAGGTAGATGATTGGGTTGGAGTAATGTCTCAGTTGTGCTCACTGCATGAATTCTCTCCTGAACAGGAGTGATGGGATGAAGAGGAGTCCCACTTGGACTTCTTGCGTGTACACCAGGACTTGTCCCACAACTTTGTCTTTGTCTTACCTGAGGAGGGTGAACTGGAGCGAGACTGGGACTTAGATTCGGAATGGGTCTGCGATGTGGAGCAAGAGCAGGTGCGCTGCTTGGAGTGCATCCGCCCCTATTTCTTGTGTTCTGTGATGTAAAGCTTCGCCTCCAGTCCCGGATGGCCTAGTGAATCAGGAAGCATTTGTTGCAGGACTTTGAGTCATGTGTAAAGATTTGACATAAGAAGCCAATATTCTGCAGATCTGTGACCAACATTTGCTTCTTGTAGTTGAGGCATGGTTTCAAGCTTGTGGTCTTCTGGGGAGACATTGTCCCTACCACACTGTCTTTGAAAAACACTTTAGGAGTAAGTAAAACACTAACAAAAGGTGGGAGTGGAGTTCCAGATCCTCGAAGGGTGCAGAGAGAAAAGAACTGACATCAGTGCACATGGGTGTTGCATATATACTGCACTGTGGCATGCCTTCCAGAGGCAAGTATGATGCCACTTCAGAGTCTGATGGAGTAGCATGCCTGCACGCAGGAGCAGTTGCTATGATAAGCTCGAGATCTAGTCTAGTGCCTGGGAAAATTCAAACGTTGAGGAATATGCAGTTAGAAGTATCCATCAGAACAAGTGTCATCTTTTCTTTGTCAGTATCAGCATGTCATAGTTGTGGGAGACGTCATGCTGCCAGTGGGTTATATGTAACTCTCTGTGATCATGCAGGGATAAAACTTCAGTAGGCTCAGGATACACCTGTGAGCTCAGTTCATTATCTACAGAGAGATCATGTTTCGCATCCTTGGAGAAATCTTCAACATCGAACAGTAGACCACTGATTCCTGGCCAAGTGCTTGCGTCTGGTCCATATTGTTTTCTAAGATTCTGGATTGTCAGTGCTTAGTTGCTTGCTTGCCTCATATGTTCCAACATGATCTCTTTATTCTGATAGCTTTCTCCTCTCAATGATATCAATGATTGCGCATGATCGTTTAGGAGGCAGATCAGTTAGGTTGATGGATATTAAGTTATGGAATAATTTACCTCCAGAACTACTCACAATTGTTGTCATTCGGCTTTCAGCAAAGTATTCAGAACCTTTTTTATTTGTTAGCCACTTCTCAATTACTGGCTGTTATTGTCTTTCCCTTATCCTCAGCAGCAGTTTTTGGATTATGTTTTTTAATGAGGGTCACGAAACGTCGTTGTAATCATCTTGTTCTACACATACTAAAAATCAATAAAAGCAGAAAAATTGATAAAAGGTGGAGCAATTAACACAGCTAGATGATCTAAACACACCTGAAACTGACATATCTCTCCCTGGATTTGTTATTTGGTAAATCTGTGACTACGTTTTAGTCAACATCTCTGTAGGAAAGTAGGATCTGCTTTTATGGTTACCCCTACTTTTTTGCTTGATGTAATGCTGTGACTGGGATCCTGCTAATCAGGACCCAAGTCTCTGTGCTTTCTCCCCTAAATTGGTTTGGTAAGTACTTGGGTACATCCCAGATTGGACACTGGTGTACACTTATCAGTCCCTAGTATATGGTACTAAAGGTACCCAGGGCATAGGTACACCAGGGGTCCCCCATGGGCTGAAGCACGCATTATGCCACCCATGGGAGACCACTCAATTTGCACCTACAGGCCTGCCATTGCAGCCTGTGTATGTGGTGCTAGCACAACTTACGAAAGATATAGGTTTCCCTATACCTAAGGTCAACGCACTTAAAACCTATAAGTCACCCCTAGAGCAGGCCTTTCAATCCTGAAGGCAGGGTGCTTGGTTCTAAGTGTTAGGGTGCCCCTGCATGAGCAGGACACCCCTACGACGTACGGAGTCCATTCTCCCGGGTTGTAAGTGAGACAGCCATATGACATATAGAGGGGCACCGCATCATTACACGATGACCATCTCGAAACTGGCTGCAACGAATCCTATCATGTTTGGTGTCAAACATGTTGGAATCATACCCCCACACCGTAAACAGTGTGGGAGGTATGATTCCATGCACTGTAAAGCTCCTTTGGGAGGCCCTCGGTGCTCCCGGTACCAGTCTTCCAGACCCGGACAGCAAGCCTAGACTGCTGCCGGCCAGAGACACGTTTCTGCCCTCCTGCTGCTGAGCCAAGCTCGGGCAGGGGAAGGCAGAACAATAGGTATCCTGTCACAGGGAGGTGTGACCACCTCCCAGACAGGATTTAGTGTATTGGGGCAGGGTGGGAGCGCTTGCCAGCACCACATAGTCTGCGTGTAGGGCACACTTGGTGCCCTCCATGCATAGTCCAGTTCAAACCAGTTCAGGGAGCCATTGGCTCTCTCTCTGGCGCGAAACTGGACAAAGGACAGGGGAGTATCCTCCCCCTTGTCCAGCCCCTCCTTTGGGAGGGACCCCTGAATCGTCCCAACCCTTTCCTTAGGGTATTTAAGGGCTTACCTGTGGGTTGGTCCCTAGATTCGTCGTGGGACAAGATTTATTTCAGACACCACTTCTTCTTTGACCGTCTGGGCACTCTGGACTTCGCTGGGCTTCTCTCTGCATCAAGGCTGCAACTAGGAAGACTCCAGCTGCTCCTGATCTCGTCGCCCTGCTTGTCTGCTGCAGCGTCCCTGCCTGTGCACCATACAGGAACCTTCCAAGGCCTGTGGGCATCCAAGACACCTGAAGGAATCTCCCTTGAAGTGAAGGAGTCACTTCCCTGCATCCGCAGGCACTGCAACTAAGCTGACCGGTCTGCTGATCCTGAGCTCCCACGGACCCCTGTGTACCGCGTCGACTTGCAGTTGCACAGGATTGTTGGCTTCCTTCCATCAAGATCTTCGGGCTCCAAGTAGCCCCAACCTCAAGCATCTCCAGTGAGCAAGATCTTCATCCTCACCGCATCTCTTGCATCTTTGGTGAGCTGCTCGAGGTCCTCTTGCGACTCCAGTGCCTGTGGCCTGTGGGTCCTCTTGAGGTTCATCTTCGTATCCTCTGGGCGCCCCCGATTGCTCGGGCCTGCCCTGACTCCAATGCTTGTGGTGAGTCTCCTGAACCTTGCTGGTCCCGACATTGCACCTTTCTCCACTTCCACGTTGGTGGCAGTTGCCAAGGCTTGTTGGTGCTCCCACCGGACACCACCGACCCCTCAACTCTCGACATCCGACCTGGGACTGCTCCTGTATGGCTCCTGGTCTTCCACAGCGTCGCCTGGTCCACACAGCTGCAGTTCTAAGGTCACCGTCAGCTCCCCTGCAGCACCCGACATTGGTGGGCATTGGTCTTCCGTGCCTCCTGGTCACTCCTGAGTGGCATAGACTGTCCCCTCTGCTTGCAGGTTCTTCACATCTTGAATCCACCTTTGGGTTCCACCGGACACTACCACCTTCTCCAGCAGCAGCATCTTTCTGAAGTCCTCCTTTCAAATCGACTGTGGTTTCCGACGCCACTTCACACCTATGTACCCGGCTTTCCTGGGGCAGGTATCCTGGTTCCTAAGGTATCCACAGGTGGGGTGGCTCTCCAACCTTCTGTCTTCCACAGGGTTTCTTCAGGGTCCGCTGGGAAGGGTCCTTCTTCTTTAAAATTGCAACCGCGACTTACCCATTGACTTGTATTGATCACGCGGTCGTGTTCCCACTTAGCACACAACCTCTGTGGGGTTTCTAGTTACTTACCTCAGGTGGCTCCTTGGGTCCCCGACACTTCTACGTCTTCTGGGTACAGTCTTGACTCGAGTCGTGGTTTGCATACCACTAATTTACTATATGGTTTGGTCCCCCCCGGTGACCGCTGTGTATTAAGTGCTACTTACCTGTTTCTATCGTAACGTATTGTGTATATCTCCGGGTAGGAGATATAGTGAGTGTCTTATAATAAATACATATTTTTATAAATATAAACTGTGTGCTTCTTTTTCACTTAATCTATACTTATAAGATTATGTTCTGGTAAAACAAGCTGCTTTACACTCCTTCTGGACTAAGCCTGAAGGCTGCTCTCCACAGCTACCACTTAGAGAGCTTTCTGAGGTTGTCTAAGACCACTAAAATCACCATAAGGGTTGTCTGGATTGGTGCAAGGTGCCCACTTACATAAGTGTGCATCATATACCAAGCCAGCTTCTCACAATCACTTTGTATTTTCAGAATTGTAGGCCCTACCTTACAACGGGGAGAGAAAAAGTTGCAGTATCAGAATGGAAAGTACTGTTTTGAGAAAACCAGGAGTGGGCAAAGGTGTTACAGGTGACGGGGGCACACTTTAAACATTGATGTCTCTCTCGTTACTGTTATTCGGGTCAAGAATCAATCTTTACTCAACCAAAAAATTCAGTGTAAGAAAATCACTTCTATCTTCATTCTTCCCTAACCTTTATTTTCAATTAATGATTAGATCTGAATTTAATTCAGTGAAAGGAGGAACATCACTTATGTTCATTATTCATTTTATTTTACAAAAAATAATTATACAAATTTCATTCATATACGTTTCATTTCACAGGTTTATCCTACATAAAACATGGCACATCTAAAAATTATCCACAAATCTATAACCCCTACGCCAGGCATTCTTCCTCATTCACACCTAACTAACAATTAAATCCTGGTGAAGGGTGATTAACAGACTATCATAACACAATATTAAACATGTCATTTCAATCTATTGCTCTTCTGGAATCTATTCAGTATTCTCTTCTCTTCAGCTTTTTTTTAATCTCAGTTACTATCAATTTTTGAGCTTCATGAAGATTGGTTCTTGACTTGACTAGTAATTATTATAGAGGCATCAATTTTTGATTGAATTTCATGTGAGTGCATAGGTACTTTTAAAATAAAAAAGGACTACCCGATTGATTGTAGAAACATGTACATTTGTCAGCTAGGCTATGTTAAAGTGAGCAGATAATGATATATGCCTAGGCCTTTCTTTCCATCTCCGATTGGTGTCATTTAATGGAACCCCAAGCAGAACAGCCCCATGAGCTTTGTTCTCCATTTTTTTATGCTATGATTGATGGTTTGCTGAGTTGTTGTCTTTATCTTACACCTTTCTTCTTTCATCTTTTCTACAGGAGCCTAGTTCCTTCGTTCAGCCTGTTTGGCATTCTTGTTCAAGAGCCTACACTTTCTGCATATACCTCACTGCTCCTACTATTGTTTTGCTGTGTATTCTTTCTCATTTCCCCATCCTATCTGCTTTGTTAGTTCCTTCCGATTGCCCTGTTCGCTGCCTTGCTCTCTTTTTTTACGCCCTTTCCATTCCTGTATAGTACATTTGTAAGTATGTATGTAATTGTATTGAAAATGGGAAAACCTACTTGGAAAGCAACAAAGTGCTGTACAAGAGGACAGAGAACTAGTCTGAAATTCTTCTCCTGCCCAATAATGGACGGACCCTCCAGGTCCAAGCGTGGATAAATTTTATCGATTCTCTAAAATGCAATCTGTTCTTGGCTGACTCCGCCAAATCTCTGGGGATCACACTGGCCCCAAGCCTGAACATGAGCTCACACATAAAGAATACAGCGAAGAGTGCCTTCTAAACCTAAAACTCCTAAATAAAATCAAGCCCTTCCTCCCTCCGAATGATATCAAAACTGCAACGCAAGCTCTGGTTCTGTCCTGACTAGAACGGAAACGCTACCCTCACAGGCACTGTGAAGTTCCACTTAGCCACCTTGAGAACCACACTAAATACAGCAGCAAGGATGGTCACTGGAGTCAAAAGACACAATCACATCTCCCCCTCCCTGAAACATCTAAAGTGGCTCCCAATTGAAGCTCGCTGCTACTTCAAAACTGCTGGTCTCCCTCACAAAGTACTTCACACTGGTAAACCAGCCTACCTGGCAGCCAAACTCACAAAGGCAGGCCAGACGAGAAATCTAAGAAGCGCCAACACCCTGCTTCTCATCCACCTCAAAAAACGTAAACAAAAAACCCTGGCTTACTCCTTCTCGGGCAATGACCCCAAAATCTCCCTCCCAGTATATTGTGTGGCTAACCCCTCCGTTCATGAACTCTTAAAAGACAATTAAAGGATCTCCTTCTCAATTGGCACCTTATCCCTCTGGGCAGTAACGCCTAGCACATAATGGGAATCTCTACTCCGATCTATTTATAATTGTTTCGTTTTCTCTCAAGGTCAATCCTGGATTCGACTCTCTGCACAGTTATTTACTTTAACTAATTGTTGTCTGAAACTGCCTTTGACAATGTTGTAAAGCACTCTGGTACCCTCAGGTCTTGCCAGCGCTATATAAAACTCTTTAAATAAATAAGAGAGCACACTTGAGTCACATGGGGGTAGTTGGTGGGGGGGCTACTTAGGAAGGAGCCATAGGTAAAACTGTGTTTTAACAATGGAGGAAAAAGTCCTCCTTCTAGATACAAGTTTTTGGTTCTTTTCCACCATGCAAGAGCATTGGAGCCAGTGCTTAATTTATAAAATAATGAGTGCCGGTGCCCAAAGCACTGCTCAGAAGCCTGGCCAATGCTATTAAATGTCAGTGCGCCGTATACCAAAGCTCTGTAGCCCTGAATCCAATTAAGGCATCTTCAATCCACTACTAGACACTCCCTTCACTTTTATCTCACTGTTGCAGGTTCCTGCTTTCGTCTTTGGTGATGTTTTTTCTGTCTTTCTCTTCCTCCTTCTTTCACCTTTGTGTATTTCTCTCTCTCCTCCTCTCTGGAAATGTCTGATGAGGAAAATAAGTGCCGGTACCCAAAAATGAGTGTCGTTGGCCCCCATCGGCTCAAATTAAGCACTGGATAAAGCAAGTTGCATAATGAGTGGTGGGATCGAGTCCCACATCCTAGAGTTGTAGCTCGAGAAGACTGTTTCAAAGATCTTTCTTTTGTATACATTATGCACTCAGAGTTTATTGATCTCTGAGCTTCTGGTGTTGCAGAGGCCTTGTGAGATGGTATGTTTCTGCTAGTCTAGATGGTGCGTTGATTATTACAGCACGTCTTGAATATGATATGACATGCAGGAGTAATCAGCAAGATACATTCAGGTAGAGTGACATACCATTCCAGACACCATAAGCCTGCATAATTTCAATGTCACTACTTTTTCTCTATTCACTGCTGAACCTTCCAGTCACAAATAAGTTCAAGGCGGTGTATGTCTTTTAGATATTTATTGAAGCCCTCTGGGAAAAACTCCACTTGAATTTTGGGACGTCTTATTACTGCCTCTTGATGGCAGGTGTATCATTATTTCACCAAAAGAATCCCATTTGTTTTTTATGCTGGGTTATATAAACAGCGTCTCAAAAAGCCCACATGCTGCAGCCGAATGTAGCAGAAGGGAGTTGTAGCTAGCCAACTGCAGTTTCCTCCAGGGACATGCCTGCATTATTGCTAGACCAGTGACCACTTAGTATCTGCTCCCACATTGACCAAGCCAAGTTCCACCTCCCTTGTCCAACTGGAGGTCCAACTAGTGCAGCTGACTAACTTGCTACCCACTATGTATCCTTCCATTCCACAGTCATCAGTCACACAACCAGCCTCCATGAAAACCAACAGCCTGCCCCTGTGTCCCACCACAACCACACAATATCCTTTCTGTTCACCTGTTTATGCCAACAAAAAGAATGTGTATCAATCGCTGAAACCCAAGAACAGGCGAGTAGTTAGTTACAGTACAACTTTTATTAATACTGAAATCTTCACAGTGTGATCATTAATTATTAGTGACTATTTCAGCCAGGGGTAAGTGTAAAAAATAACCAACAGAAGAGACGCAGAGAGAGACAGGCACACTGGGAGCAGAAATTAACATAAATACCAAGAGAATGAAGTTAACAGCAGCACCAAAAAAGTTACTTCAGTCCAAATAGGGGCTATTTTTTAATGGACATTTTTCTCTGCACAAAATGGAAAAAAATAAAATAAATAAAAGTGAATGCCCTTCCCATAAAAGCAAACGAGACAGCCCGCCTCCCTGTCCCCATTACTACCAAACCCACATATCTTTTCTGATCACAGTACAGGGGGGGGGGGGGAAGGGATACAAAAGACTGGCAAATGAACAGGGTTGTGGCCTGTTATAATTCTCACATACATTTATGGTGAGGGCAGCGTGGAGTGGGGTGTCGCTGCTTCAGGTCTATGTACAACATGGTGAGCTGTGCTTCCAGGAAGAGGGCGGCTGGGGTGAAAAGGGATACATACAGAAGAGTCTCAGGGTTTGGGGATGTTGTGCTTTCTGACACATTACAAGCCTGGAGGGCAAAGGTGGCAGCATCTCCCGGTCTCCTTGAGGCTCATAGGGTCCCCTGTCAACTTTATAACAATGAAGGCCATGTCTCTGGACGCTGTCTTGGCACTTTTTTGTTGATCTTCTTTCCTAATTAGGCACGTTCCGTCTCAACACTTTCCAATCCTGTCTTGCCTGGCACTTTCTCCTCTCCTAGGTTGTGGTCCATCCATCAACTTCCTGGTCCTATGCGATCACCTTCTGGGTTGCACACCTTTTGAGTGGCCGTACGACTCCATGTCACTGGGAAACTGTTGGGCCCATTCGCAAAATCACTGATTCAGGTGATTTATCTTTATGCATGTGCCTTGTTTTATCAAGTTTGGAAATTTAAGAACATTCCCTCGTGACCTTGTGTAATGTAGCATATTGCAATCGGTGGTTCAGCTAAGACATATCTAGATGCTTTGAAAGTCCAGGAAAAGCAAACAAAAATCCCCCCAAAATAGGCTGCTAAGAAGTCAAAGACTTGCATAGATTTCACAGTGTTTAAGGTGTGACTGCCAGCCTTGGCGCCTCCGAAGTATGCTTAGAAAGGTCCTGGGTGATCTGAGGAGGACAATAGGCAATGGTAGTGCCACGGCCTTGGTCCCATTGGACCTCTCTGTGGGTTTCAATACCAATGACCATTCTATAATGATCATCAAACTTCAAGATATTGGCATGACAGAAATTCCTCTCAAATGGCTGACCTCCCTTTTGAAGGATAGGAAGCAATCTATAGCACTTCCTCCTTTTCGCTCCTACCCCCAGGTCTTGAAGATACAGGGTTTCACACGGACCCATTTTGTCTCCTCTTATTTAATATTTCTTTGTGTCTCCTGGCCACTTTGTTGCATCAGGAGGGTGCAAATTGTTATATATATGCTGAAGATATGCAGCTCATTTTCAGTCTAGATAGGGAAAATCAGCCTTCCTGAAATAATCCTGCCCCTCTATGTGAGAATGCTTGTCAATTACCTGATGTTGGATGGCATAAAATGTCCTCAAGCTAGTTCCATCTACAACGGAACTCCTCACTTTCGATGAGCGTTTACTACTCAAGGATCTCTCTCGATTGGCCTTCAGTTATGGGGCCTTTCCCTGTGCCCGCTAAAGCTGTTCTGAATCTCTGCATTGATATTAACAGTGATCTATCATTGCAAGTCCAGGTGGCAAAGGTATCCAAGACTTGCTTCTGGCAGCAAAAGATTTTGAGATCTCTCCTCCCTTTCACAGAGGACAAATTTCACACATCGGTTGTGAATTCCCTTATCCAGTCTAAGCTGGATTATGGAAATACCATATATACTTATTCTCGACAGAATCGTTTTTTCAACATCTACAGCTAGTACAGAGAGCTGCAGTCTGTCTCATTATGAACATGCCTACAGGTGCACATATTTCCTCTGTATTACAGCAGCTTCATTGTCTTCCCATTCATTCAGGTGACTTTAAATCGATGGTTACTGTCAATGGAGCACTCTACCAGCAATCTCCAGATTTTCTGGTAAAACAATTCTCTATCCCTCAAGCACACCGGTTCTCCGTTCGAACCATTAGTCACTTATGACAGTACCGAAGACTCAAATATGCACGTTTGGCGACCGACCCTTCTCAGTAGCAGCAGTGAAACCTTGGAATACCTTGCCAGTCTATCTTCATGCTTTTTCAATTTAGGAATCGTTTTTAACTGGAAAGACCTCTTGTCTAGCAGAGTTCTTTTTATTTGCTAGCACCAAGAAGCTTCAGCGTTTGTTCGATCTCTAAGTAAATATTATAGATGATAGACAAGCTCATGCCCTTTTTTAACTTCACGGTCAGCTTAACTCCCTCCGTCACCTCCATGTGCTGATACTGTGATTCTTACAACTCTCGACTGCGTTGGGATCCATTTTACGCTCGTGATTGAACATTGGAATATAGGAGATTTCCTTCTGGCAACAAAAATTTAATTTATTTTTCTCTTAACAGTATCGTTTTTTCCCTGTTAAAAACGTTTTTCCAGGAATGACCTGTCCTCCAAAAGACATCCTGAAACAAGATGTTGGCAAAGCCAATAAGTCTGATGTGGTTCACCAGTCTTTTGGCTTTATAAATGTTTGGTTTGTCATGGTTTTTACACAACTTTACTGTTGGGGAAGCTGCCTGGCTCTTGTTGATCTAAAACATCATTGGCTAAAAGCAAATTTGTTTTTCGCCACAAAAAACACATACTGTTATAGTAGTCACTGTCACTTAAAGGAACTACTGTGCGCGTGGATGTGCTCCTTGTGAAAGTGCAGAATGCTGGCACTCACAGTGAAGTTAACCAATGGGTGAAAAGAATTGACCCATTGCTCCATGCTGTATGGTGTAGTGGGTGGAAGAAAATGCAAATGACACAATAACAGACCAATGGATGAAGAGGGCAGGCTGAAAGCCCCTATAAGTAAGTATATTATATATACAATTTTAGTAAAATTAAAAGATCTTGGCTTACGCCAGACCTAGAAATAGATATGTACGCATTCTGACACTTCCTGCACTTTCGACGCCAGATCCATTTGGGTGCACGAAAGGAGCCTAGGTAAATGTGAAGTCTCAAGATGTAGTCTGTTGGTGCTTACCTAATTTAATCCTGACCTTTGACCCTCCTCAGAAAGTCTTACACTGCTCTAAAGGCAAAAGTCTGCACAACCTTTTGGAAAATACATGTGTACATTGTGAGTATAATTTGCATACAAGTGTACACTATGCACGTGTACAGTGTGCGTATTACTCTTGCGTAGATTAGGCATGCAAAAAAATGTACTTTTTACAGACCTGGATAAAGCTTTGGGACTTAGAGTCCATCTTTCTATGATTAGGTTTTTATTCAACAAACTAATGCGTTCCAGACAGTTCCCTCTTGAGTCCCTCTGACACTGACTGGATTCCATGAACGACCAATCAGAGTAAGACTGGGGCCAGGGCCTCCCAGAGACATGAAGCCGTATGGGTAACCTGCATGTGAAGCACCGGTCTCCTGCCCCCTGAAGGGCTAACAGGCCTCACCTCTATGTAAGAAAGCTTCTTAGAAGACCAGCTCCTTCCGCTTCCCTTCCCTACACCCCACCGCGGTGGTAAAGCTGGACCCTTACACTCTTCAACACAGCACACCAGGCCCCTTCCTGGCACTTTCTCATCTGCCCTGGTGTGTGGACCTGGATATTTTCCTTTTTTCATGTGTGGCACAGCTCTTGCCTGTCACCTTACACCCCTTTTCTCCTCTCCATCACCAGCCCCATACCCTAAGCAACATACCAGCTTTTACACTTTTTGAGTAATGCTCCCAAAACTCTCCCATACTCAGTGGAACACCATTCTTAGGTTGGTGCACACTGCACTTTCCTAACTCTCACCCTGAGCAATACACATCCAGCACTTCGGCCCTTTCTCAGAGCGACGACGCTATCACCCCTCTGTGGGACCAGCTCGCCCAGTCCTTCCTTCTCTTCCTTCTAGCACACAAAGGTCTTTTCTCCCCTCCGAGTGCCATACCCTGCACTCCCCTCTCTCCGCCAATGCCACAACCCAGTACTTCATCATTATTTGGGTTACTTTCCCCTCGCTGAGGGCCACTACCGGCATTTTCCCATGTATGATTGGCACCCCGGCACTTTCTCTATTCTCTGACTGACATATCTGGCACTTCCCCATTCTCAAAGTGGCACACACAGTGCTCTCTCCTCTCTTACAGTCCAGCTTCAATGCTTTCTTGAATGTCGCAGAGGTGTTTCCACTTTCCTAAGTTGCACACCTTTCGTCTTTATGATAACCACATATAGATTTTTTTCTACCGGTTCTTACTGTCGACCCCGTTCCTGCTTGGCACGTGGAGTAAGAAAGACACACTTTCTTCTCTCCTCTTTGCTTAAACACCTCCCCTGCTGCATGACAAACCTACCACTTTTCCCTCTCCTCTTAGGTGGCCAGCCCAGCACTTTATTTTCTCATTCTCAGTCACGCATCCTTGTATTTCCCCTCTGTCCCTACATGACCTACGTAAAACGGGTTTCCTACTGCTCTGCTCCGCATGTAGCGGTTTTTCTTCCACTACCTCACAACACATCTAGCACTTTCCTCGCTCCTTCCACGCGACATACAGACTCGTCACACTTCACGTTCCCAACTCCTCCTGCAGCTACAACTACTGTCGATAGGCAATCCAAAACTTTGCAATCCGCCAGACACAGCCAGCACATTCATTCTACACCCTTGCTTTCTGTTCCACCCATGGCTTGATCCTAGACTGGTGAAGAGCATATATATATATATATTTTTTTTTTTTAATTCAAATACGTGGCACACTTTGACCTTTCCTCACCTTGTCCTTTGGCCCTCACTTCATCTTATGTGGCACAACTGGCCTTTTCTTATCTTACATGGTGCGACAAGCGTGGCCATTTTCTCCTCTTGTATGGAACATTTATCCTTTTCTGTTTTCCAGCACACATGACCCTTCCCTTATCTTCTGAGTCACAGTCACACCTCTCATTTCCCTCATGTTTAATGACACTTAGGCCCTTTATTCCATGTGTGTGGTGTGGCCAGTGCTTACTTTGAGAAAGAATATGTGCCAGGGCCCACAGTTGTGTTCAGAAGCCTGCGGCCTGCGCTAACAAATGTCAGTGCGCCGAATACCAAAGCTGCATAGTCTTCACTCCCCCTCAGGCCTCTTTCATCCACCTCCAGACACTCCCTGTCCCTTTATCTCACTCTTTCATGTGTTTTTATCCCTGCTTTCTTTATCATTCTATTTTTTTTGTCTTCCTCCGCCTTTCGCCCTTTTGTGTTTTTCTCTTTCTTCTTCTGAGTCAAAGTCTGATGAGAAAATATAAGTGCCTGTCCTAAAAAATGAGTGCCGGTGGGCCTCACATGCAAACATCAGCTCAGATTATGCACTGGCTGTGGCATATCTTGCCCTTTCCTATCCTGGTGCAGGACATCAGGCGTTTCCCTTATCCTTTGCAGCATGTCCACATCTCGCCTCTTTCTTCTTCTTGTGATTGCACATGGCACTTCCTCATCTAGTGAGAACACTTAGCCTTTTGCTTGCCTTCTGTGAAAACCTAACACCTTCCCCGCTTGTCCTTGGATCTTTACAATAAATCTGCAGTGTGCACTCTCGTTTTGAGATCTATCTGGTGGTGATATGAAGAGGGACACACCTGGTTTGCATGACCACCCTCACTCAGTACCGCCAGGAGTAAGGTATTTACAATGGCGGAATGTCTCCTTGCATAAAAAATGGAGTGCAGATCTGTGCGCCATTTTGTGTTCTTCTATCGCATACTTTAGTGAATTTAGTAGGAGGATTATTGAACGTTTTTGCCATCAGGTCCAACAGGGCATGAGATGTTGAAATAGCTCAGAAGGTACTGGAGATCTGGGATCTCCCTTGCCTGACAGCAGCCATTTCAAAAGGGCTGGGGATTCACCTGTGAATCTCTTCTCGGTTTTGAGCCTCGTAAGACCTCGTAGGGAAGAAATACAAACAGGTCTTTCAGGCACCTGCCTGGTCAGGCAGAGGGAATCCTGCCTCCTCATCTTAGAGACTAACATGTAAACTACAGGGATAAGATCGGTGGGGGCAAATCTCATAATAAATTCAATGGCATCCCTTGTGGAATCCAAATTTGTGAAAGTCACAAACTACGTGGTATCAGTAAGCATCAATGGTTGGATAAACCAGGATTTCACGCAGCGCTGCCCAGTTCTGCAACCAGAGTTCATTTGGTGTACTGCGTGAAAGGGAGCGATCAGAATAGTACCATATCTACTGAGATATGGCTTTGTAGCTCTTTCTACTGGCACACTTTAGGCTGCCATGTGCCAAGGCCCACACCTTTGCATCATCGAGTGCATGATGTCTAGCATAGGTTTTATACAGGAATTGTCCCAGTAAAAAATACTGTGCTGAGGCATAGTTTAATACTCTTCCAAGTTTGTGTGTGTGTTGGGTAGCTGGGTGTGTGTGGACAGTACAGCACACAGGCACATGTGGGAAAGGTTGGAGAAAAGAAGCCTGTTCTCTAACATTACGTCTGCTTCGAAGAGGCATGATATGGGATGCAAATCCCTGTCTACCAATGTTAGTAGATATGGATTTGCCTGAAAGCCCAAGGGTGGTTGTATGGGAATGCCCATGTACCACCCATGGTATGACCCTTTGATTCAAAGAAGCGCAAAGTAGTGCACAGTGCTACTAAGCAGTACTATAGGGCTACTTTTCAGTACAAAACAAGTTTTGCGCTGAAACGTAAATCCTAATACAAACACTTTGCGCTGGTTTATGTCATTTCTGTGACGCAAACCTAGCATAAAGTGCTTGTAAATCGGCACTCATGTGTGCTCATCCAGAGATTTGACACAGGAAAATTCTGTTTAGAATTTTTTCCAAAGAGAATCCTGAGCTGTGCCTGAGGGTAGTAACTAGAGCTCTGACAGGGAATGCCCCAACCACAGCTTCTTTCTAATTCACAAATACATGTGCTGCTGTTGGAAAATACCACATCCAAATTTGGGCCCATATTTCATCGGTGCCACAGCGCGCTTTCACTGGCTGTGCAAGTGAAGGCACGGAGCACACAAGGGTAGATTCAGATCCCTAAGTGCTGCGCAGCCCGAGTCTGCAACAGCATTTAGTGCTTCCAATATAATATTTCTCGTCTGTCGTCTGCAGAAAGTCATTATCCCCGCCGGAAGAGCAGACAAACGAGTAGTAGCCAGACATGCCCTGCTTTTTAATATTATTTACTGTGCCATGCCACTGCCCCTGTGGGATATGGGAGCCATGTCCTATAAAAGGTACCTCTGCTGTAGGCGCAGATTGGACTGCCCATTGGTGGTTAATGTGCTCTCCACTGTTCTTCTGACCCTGAGATCAAACACAAAAAGGCCTCTCTTTGAGGAAAGGGTTCAGATCCATGTGTTTATGGATACAGTGCGCAAACTTTCCGAAGATTTGTCAACTGCCAAATTCTATCATTTCTACTTTATTAAAAGACATTCATCTACATTTTGCAACTCTCAAGGAATCGTAGTTGACAGTGACTTTGTGCTGGACTTTGAGCTTGCCTTTATTTGCCAACAATGAGTCTGAGGAGGGCGGGCGTTGATGGGAGCCCACAACCGACAGCACCGCCTTGTGCGGCAAGGCGACCCGCAGTCCGTTCCACAAACCAGGAGCCAGTAGACGTCTCAAAACGGGGACTCCTGAGAGGGTTACATCGGAACAGTGGCAAAGGGGAGCAGGCAATTTGAGGAAGAAAGACTACACAGGGGCATACACATTGAAATGCATGCCCTTGTTAATTCTGGAACCAGCAGGGACGGGAGGTGAAAGTGTCAGTACTCATCAAGGAGGGGGTGGTCAGGCTCCTGGCGCAGGTGAACAGGAGCTGGCGGGGGAATGCAGTGGAAAATGGTTTTTTGTAAGTGCAATAGGCCAAAACTTGGTATGATCTAAAGGCTAATTTACCAGTACTGCATTGGTCAAAACGTAGTAGTTTTGAAGACTCATTTGCAAAAGTTGTTGAGGGCTGTCCTGCAAGGTCTTTTGGGAAATGCTTGCAGTATGTTCTACTACAGTGCAGCAAGACGTAGAGTCCACACTGGAGTGAGAATGCATTCCCTGCGTGGATGCAGTCCACATTCTCAAGACTCCCTTGTATTCTGGCCTCTATCTTCAACATCACATTGTAAAATGAACAACTTGCTGTTTCAATCTGTCTTGACCTGTGTCATGTGAATCTACTCAAGGATTCACTATATCTAGTCTCTTCGCCTCTCAGTAAAAGCCCTGCTCCTTCCCCATTTCACATTTTTAAGGCTCAGAAATGTTACCTTCTTCCTTGGCTCTCTATTCTGCTCTGACAATCCTCTTCCTTTTGCTCAGCCTGGCAGCGAATTAAAGTTCAGTGGTGCGTTTTTGTACCGGCAGTGGGTCACTGCATCATGGCCGGCGTTTTCAAACAGGACTCCAGACCAGTCAGCAGGCGGTAAAGTGTAATCATGGCAGACCTGGCTCGGTTTGAGCTTCTGAGTCTGGGGCGAAAGGCCTCTGCCAGGGAGATGTGCCACCCACTCGCTGCCTGTCCAGAGTCTGAATCGTGATCAGCTTGAAAAGTAGGAATTATTTTCTGAACATTGTTGATATGATGCAGAATTTTTAATGGTGTTAAAATATCAATATGAAGTCATGCTCGACCTGGTGTCAAGTGGAGGTTGCCACTCCGGAGTAGACTGTATCCCACCCACAGAGTCCATCAGTTCACAGGTAGCGCAACTGGAGCCAGGTAAGTGATACAAATTTGGTCCGAAGTATTGTAATGGATGTCATTTGTTGACTGCCCCGAGGTAGCCAAAATCCCCAATTAACTCCCCTCCCATGCCCCTGAATATACCTCCCAAAACATTCTAAGAGTTATTACTTAGAAAGACAAGAGATTTGTCTGCTAACAAATATTGCTTTGCTGCCACATACATAAATATATATTATACAGATACTTGGGGGCTATTAAACAGAGTAGTAAATGCCCAGAGTAAAGTGCATAGAAAGGACACCCCAAGACAACAGGCCGCATAGCTAGCTGTCAAGGGTTGCACCATGCAGGGTGAGAACTCCAAATGTTAATGAACAGTCTGCAACCCCGGTGCCAGGTTTCCACCGACAGGCTAATGCACCTGCCCCGGTGGTCGGGGAGTCACTGGAATGGTATCACCCTCATTCCCACTAAGTTGCCACTACTTGGCTGCCCCTCTTTTCCAGATGCCCTACAGTTACCACAGGGCCATCTCCTTCCTCGCTATTCTGTAGAACCACCCTCATCTCTGCTCATCCTTTCTTTGAGGCTGTGCACTTCCGACCGCTCCCAGTCCAAAACAGTTAACACCAGCTGGAGGCCTGCTTACTGTTAAATCTTTATATCTTTCGTAAGAGAGGGGCCTTGTGGCCACTCATTGATTCTGTCCTCTGCATCATCGCCAAGGTCAGCGCTGGACCATATTATCATCCCCATAATGAAGCAGCCTCTTTAGGAGCGTCTCTCCATTGGCTTCCTACAAGCTCCTCCCCTTGTGATTCTCCTCTCTAGCCACACCCATTTTTCTCGAGGAGTCTCCTTATTTCCTATGGCCAGATACAACGCAGAACACTAGAAAGAGGTATCCTGTTTTTTGTGTCACGACAAGGTCACCCTCAGAAAAGTGTCAATTTACAGATGGACTATTTCAAGATTACTTCTCGTCAAATGAAAACAGACTGATCAATTGGTACATCAGATGGAATTTGAAAAACAACAACATCCCCTTTCCAAGCAGCAGAGGGAGACTTTTAGTACTTGTAGGCACATGCTTGCAAGCATGATCATATGACATCACCGGAGTCTCTCTGGCCGCCTGGGGAAGATGTGCATGTTTCGGTGAATCCTTAGGGTGAGCCTACAGTAATAAGGTGCTTGAAGGACCCTTTCACTGGACACTCCTTTCTGTTTGTAGACCCCTTTCATGAGTGTTTGGGGCACCCAATAATAAAGACTCCCCTGCGGGGTGTTAAATATACCCTTTCATGAAGTAACTCTGTGTGGTTTGAGCATCATCTCCTCAGGGTTCTGAAATGTACAGAATTATTTTTCAACCAGGCCTTGCTTGCTATCTGGGGACTCTACCATATTTTTTGATTGGGGTTCTTTTATGAGGCATGCAGGGACTCTCCTGGGATCCTTTCGTGAGGCATCCCTCTTTGCTGATGCATCTAACCCAGTGTTGGACTGGCCTTTCGGGCAGTGAGGCACTGCCAGTTGGGCTATCTTGAAACGGCCAGTGTGTGGGCCTGAAGGATATTTGAAACTACCTAGAATACGACTGTGGCCATAGCCAAGGGTCAAGAGGAACACACGTGTTGGGATCGTGGTTGAGAGGTACGTTGTCAGAGCTCTGCTATAAAAGAATCATGCGCGGCTTCTGGAGGCAATGCACCCAATCAGTCACCTTAGTCATGTTCTAATTTTTTTAAGTGTACCTCATCCAAAGATGAGGTATCAACAGTAAGAAGAAGTAGAGGGGTGGAAGTGGGAGAGGATCAAGACTGAAAGAAGAGGATGAAGAGAAACTAAATGGAAGGGATACCACAGAACTTGAAATTATCCCAATGTCTCACAGCAGCTGGCCACTCTTCCAGGCTTTATCCAAAACATTGCTAGGACAGTCTTCAGGCATGTCTGTATCCACCACAGGAGAGGAAGCAGACCCCGCTGAACTCATATTTAATCTTTACTTTTGGCTCAATCCTTCACTGGAAAATGTAACCATTTTGGGGAGGCACTGTCACTACTGTAAAATTACAAGGTATCATTGTCTTATGTGTGATAAGCAGGAAAGTTGGCATCCGTGGTGATGAAAGAGCAGAAGCGAAGTTGTTTTAGCACAGACATGTTTCCTGTTTGTGAAATAAAAAATATACCAACTGTCTCAAAAACAATTTTTTTTTAATAACAGAAGCTCTGCTTTTAGGGCTTCAGTAGCGAGTGTCCCACAATTTTAGTTGTGTCGTGTGTAGTGTGTGTCTGTCTTCTTTCTTTTTGTCAGTTTCTGTGCTACTTGGTTTTGTGTCCAGTCTCCAAGTGCCCACTCCCTTCTTTCCCCACCTCCTGCAGTGCAGAAGAAGGTTGGTCTCTGGCACAGTTGGTGCTCATGAGGCACACAATATGGGAGTTGAGCGGAGTAGGAGCGACGTTCGGTGGGGAGTACAAAAGAGGCACTTTGCCAAGTTCAACATCTTTTCACTCCCCTCGCCAAAGAAAGTTCATTAAAAGACTTCTGCAAGGTTGCATTTATTAAACTCTAAAGTCCTTCTTCGCCTGTAGTCATAAAGTGTCTTCATGTTGGGTTCCTTGTCTTCCTTGGACTGACACACTCAGATCCTACTAAAATTCAGACGTTTCCCTTTGCCATTCCGTAGCTCTGCTGATGTTGAAAGAGTGGAGGGATGGGGCAAAGTGGGATTTCATCACAAGATCCGGGGTGCCGACCTGTCATTAGTGATGGTCCTGCGCAGCCGTACCCCACGACGGATGGCCACTAGCATATCTTCTGCAGGTGGCTCTTCAGATGTTGGGTCAGTTGACGTTGGTGGGGTTGGAGTGGCCCCAGGTGCAGAAAGTGCAGTGGGGTAGGGAAACTGCCCTTCCCCAAGGGCATGGGCGCTGGCCACCAACTCGCCAATCTTCTCCACCAAGCTATGCCGGTTAGCTGCCAGCTGCTGATCCTCTTCCTCTGTCGAATGGTGTGGCCCGCTAGCATATACAGAGATCTCCATCGCATTACTGCCCCAGGCTGTGTTGGGCAGGCTTAACCTCTTGGGTGATGCCTTGGTAAAATCCAGGCTGCTAGGAGACCCCTCATCAGTGTAGAATACACACTCTTCGCTACCCACTCGAGTGGGTCCAGTGTAGCCTGGTGAGTCTGGCACAGTGGGGGTCTTGACAGGGACAATTGGTGGCCGAATTGGAATTGGGCCTGCATTTGATAATGTACGTCGAACTGAAGGCTTGGTCGATGGTGTGCGGCGGATAGTAGCCACACCAGGGGTCGAGCTGCTGGTAGCCCCTGGCAAAGAGCCTCCAGTTGGTAGTCCAGCAGTAGAGGCGGGGCGCTTGGTTTGGATCATGCGCCTGTAGTTCTGAGCAATGTTGCTGTTGCGAGGGATGGTAGAAGACTTGTCAAACTCCACCTGCCCATCACCATCTGCATCTCCATTCACAGAGTAACAGTCATAATCGGAGCCTGGGTGGGAAAAAATAGATTATGTTATGTTTCATAGAATAAAAGGAAACTCACATAGGCTACACAGAAACCACATTGGACATCAAAGAATCTCACAAACTTTCTTTTACACCAATCAGCGAGCAGATAAATATGTATGGCAGACCTGCTGTGAGGAAGGACATTAATGCTTGCAGGCATGCCTTCTTTTTAAGACCTATTAATTCCAAATGGAAGAGGTACACGGGTCACGAGGGTAACTTCTCAGTGAATGCTGAAATATACAATCTTTGTTCTCTGAATTCTGTTGGCTACAGAATAACAACATGATCCACACTGAAAGCAGGGGTTTTCATTTTTTATTCTCAAACTGCAAAGTAGCAAGCCAATGAGGAAATTCTCAGCGAATACCAGAATTAGTTGTTTTTGTCATCAGGCTGTTGATGGACATGAGGTTTGGTGGGAGCAAGCATAATGTAACTCTCACTAAATGCTAGGAGTTCTAGTCAGAATGTTGAAGGGAAAATAAAATTGTTCAACAAACGCAGGAATCGAAGACTACCAGACAGTGAAGCTGTCTGGTTTTTTACTTACTATTTCTTGTGGACATTCTGAAAACTTCACTGGGAATGCATTCCGCCCATTGTTTCCCATTGGCTTTGTGGTTTGTAACTCACTTTTTCTTGCTTTCTATTTGCTGGCTTTATTTGCTTTGCTTTATGCTGTGCAGCTTGAGTTTGTCCCTCCCGTGAGAATGCCTTGATGACTGTATCCTTTCGAGAACTCACTTTTCTGGAAACAGGGCTTTAAATCTTGTTCTTATTTTGTCACATTTGCTGTGCATCCAAAGTCAGAGCTCAAATGTCAGGCTCTGCATTCCTAGGGAACTTGGTGTTTACTTTTCTTTCGCTGACTTCAAAGTGGGAGAATGTATGTGACAATCCATCCTGCTGAGTACCCATGTGAAAAAACAGGCTGTGAGATGTTATTTTCTACCACACAAAAAGTTGGGTTTGCTAGAGGGTGGGCATAGGGTGGAGGATGGTAACACAAGAGGAGATAGGAAAAAATGCAAAAAGAGCCAATTTGAGTCCTGGTTTCAATTAATGATCATCATGTGGCAGAAGGTCTGAAATTATTAAGAGCAGACATAATTTGTATTCAAGAGACACATATAGAGGGAGCAAGAAGAGATCTTTTGGAAGCTCAGGGATATGCTTTGCTGGCTTCTGTTACTCAGAGAACTACCACAAGGGGGTAGCAATCTTGGCATGTGGAGATGTCTGTGAATTGGAACGTAAACTTTCGACAAATATGGTCGATGCGTCTTAGTTGAGTGTCAGCATGCCGGCGTAGTGGTTACGATCTGCTTCATTTATGTATCTAATCTAGACGATCCGTCAATACTGGATCACATAAATCTCAAATTGGCTTCTTGGGATACTTCTGTAATATTGTGTGGAGGTCTGAACATACACATAGAAAGTGGTCCAGGTGTGCCAGCAGCTGGATATTATGTGGGAAGGAAGCCTCTGGTCTTTTGAGCAGGTCAGCAACTCAAAATGAATCATGGGTTGGTGGATATCTGTAAAAGGTAATAAACATCAGATCCAGACTATACCTTTTTTCGGCTCCGCTTAAGAAGCATGTCAGATTGGATTATTTTTTAACCTCCTCAATTTTAGTCAGAGGGATAAAGATCCCCTGATAACTGAAATTCCATCTTTTGCTGGCAAAGGGCGTACGCAGACTTGGTCATTTGAAGGGGGCTGTTGTCTAATGCCAACTATGTTAATCATATGAATACATGGATTCCTACCTTCATGGAGGTCAACAGACTTAGTGATGAAGTGGTTTGGGACACATTGAAAGCTAGCATAAGTGGGGGGTGAGACCCTTAGTTTTAGCCTAAATAGACAGAGGACTCCGTCTCAGCTACTAAGCGACAAATGTAAAGACCTAATCGACATGGAGCCACAGCTTGTTGAAGCAGCTGCAGAAGGGGTTGAACAGCAGGAGATACTCCATAGGATAACGTTGATCAAATCTATTATTAGGAAAGGCAGCTGAAAAATATTTAGCACACAGGGCTGAGTGCTATGAATATAGTGAAAGGGTGGGAAAACTTTTGGCACTCTGGACAAGGCAAAAGGTAGTGGGTGAGGATATACATGAGATAAGAGATAAGGGGGGTCAAGTGGTTACCAGTCCGTATGCAATTTTGGGAGTGTTCAGGGAATTTTATAGGGAGCTGTATCAAGCAGAGGAGGTCCTCTCTGAGGTTGAACTGTCTAATTTCTTTAACCCTATTATTGGATGTAGGTTAAATGCAGAGGATCAGGCTGCCCTAGATGGTCCCTTTGATGCAGAAGAAATTAAAGAGGCACTTAATGCATTACCATCTGGAAAGGCGATGGGCCCGGATAACATTCCACTGGAATTTTATAAAGTTTTTTACTCTGTCTTAGAGGTGGATTTGGGCAATGTTCTTATGGAAGTACAAGGGGGGCATCAGGATCTAGCTTCTTCGGTATCCACGAATATGGTGGTATTTAAGAAGAAGGGGAAGTTACCACTGGAACCTGGGTCTTATAGACCTATATCATTGATAAATAGCGATGTTAAGTTATATGCCAAGATATTGGCCTCCCGGTTAAGTCAGTTTATTGGGAAATTGGACTCTTCGTGGCAACACGGTTTTATGCCTGGTAGAGGCACCACCGATCACACTAGATGAGCAATTGCCCTGTTTGATAAGTCCAGAGTAGCAGGTGATCCCATGCCTCTGATACTTCTTGATGCCGAAAAAGCTTTTGATCGAGTGGCATGGGATTACCGTGGGCCACACTCAGACAGAATAAACTTGGCCGGTACTTTATTATCACTGTTCAAGCACTCTAGGAATCCAATAGCAAGATTGCAAATAATAAGGCGGGGTGGGGAGTCAGAGGCCTTGCAAATAACGAGAGGAACAAGGCAGAGATGCTTGTGCCCACCCCTCTTGTTTGCTCTATACATCAATCCATTGAGAAGAAGACTGGAGGCGATTGTGTTAATCACACCAATAGTATTTCATGGTATTAATACAAAGATACTTGCAAATGCAGATGACATTGCAGTGGTGACACCTGATTCAGAAGGGACATTCAGAGAGATCGAAAGTGAGGCCTTAAGGTTTGGCAGGGTATCTGCCTATGATTTGAATAAGAGTAAGACTTATATAGTAATCAATGACTGGATTCAACTAGAGGGCAGTCGCATAGTCAAAGGGAGTCCACTCTCAATTCCAAAGAACCATGTTATCCTTATAAACAGTGACTAAACCCAAGAGAACCATTCGGTTTCTAGCATGGGAGAAACGATATGTGTTCTAAAATAACCCTCACCCACCTAAAGGTCCCTTGGTGGCATGCTTCATCATCGGGTTCTTCCCACCCGCTGCGGGACGGAGCGTGCTACGACCTACGGATACGTGGGAGCACTTTCAAGTGAAGTGAAATAATGTGTTTTATGTGAGAGTGGAAGGGTCAGAAGATAAGTGAGTTAAAAAATACCTGGCTGCATGGAAATTAAACTTTAATACTCCCTATAGCTGGTATTAATAAAAGTGGGGAAAAGGAGGAAAAAGTGCTATAATGGGCAGTTTCCTCATGGGTCTACATGTTTCGAAGCCTACACCTAAGCTTCTCTTCAGGACCTAGGATGTTGATCCCTTTTACCACTCTGACTGTTACCTAGTGTGGTCAGCCTAGTCAATGTTAAAGGCTAATATGCATCTTTGTCAAAAATACATTCATCCAATACCTACTTGGTATTCTCTTAAAAAACGATCTGGAAGGCTCGAGGAACAAAGTTAATAATCGTAGTATATACTCTGATATACTCGAAACACCCCTTCACCACACTCGTGAAAGGTTTAAAAGGGGATATATTTTTCACTCCATGCACGATAGTTCATTGTAATTTTTACGTGTATATCGTGCTGCCCTTTTGAAGTTCTGTTCAAGACGTACAAGACAATACAATACATATAACAAGAAACACACACTCTAAATGCGCTTTCAGTTTGCAGAGATCGGTGCCCTTTTATAAGTGCTGTGTGCCAGTAGTCATCTATACAGGAGAGAAAAAACACGATGTGACAGTTGCTCAGCATTTTATAAAAACTGACAGGGAACGTACACTTAGGTTGCCTAATTAGGGCCCCATGAGCTTCAACACGGGAGGGGAGGAGCGCCTGTAGTCAAACACTGTGGGTAGAGGAAGGATTCAGTCAAAGTTAAAAAATATATATATATACATATACAGAGTAGAATGGTAGTATGTCTGGATATGCTGCCTGGGGTATCGACTATGCCGTACTTACTTCGTCAAAACATCTCTCTCGCCCAAGACACTGCCTGCCCGTGGCTCCGATGAACTATGAGTGTTTGCAGAGCGTCGGTATTTATAACCGGTTTGTTCTGCAATCAGCATGCATGTGCATCTAAACACTAGAATGATAACCTCCAAGATGGCCGCCTCCCTTGGAATGACTAACTTCCGGGCTCGAGGTAAAGCTTCGCCCATGAAACTAGAACGCTGGGTTCACAAAATGGCTGCCTTAATAAGGCACAACTTCCTGGTTGGTTAGTTGATACAAACTGGGGTTCGCGGTTGCATATAGACCGGTCAGGTGTGACCGAAAGGTTTGAAATGAGAATTAAAATGATGAGGCAACATTAATTACCAAAGAAAAGGGTCGTGATCAGTACTATGTTAAAAATGAGTGCTATGCTGAGCCATTTCTCGATCATGAAAGGAAAACCTTCCTAATGTTGGAAAAAACCGGTGCTGTGCAGTTTTACCTCTGCTGTTACAGGAAAAAACGGCCCGATGTGGCAGATCTCCCTGGTTGGTTGTTATTCACATGTATCAGTGCATATTAATCAAATAAGTGGGCAAAATTGAGGGGCGAACTTTTGCAAAAACATTGATGTAAATAACACAAGATCAGTGTTTTATTACTGAAGATAGGTCTCATAGGGAGCCAATTCATGTTCATAAATAATGCATACTAGTGGTGGTATGACTAGTAATGGTTGGAAAAAATATACATAGACTACTTAATTTGCCCCCATGGAATATCGTCATTAAGGCCCCTTGTGTGTGTGCCAAGACGGAAGACCCACCGCTGTTCTTTTTCGAACAGAGTGGTTTCTGAGTCCATTTGTTCGATAACTGTCCACCGTAGGTCTAATATGGTGTGGTTGGTTTCTAAGTAGTGTGTTGACATTTTAGTTATTGCTTTCTTACATTTCACATTGCTCCTGTGTTCGCAGATGCATACTTTCAAAGGGCGTGTGGTCATCCCAATATAGTGTAGACCGCACGGGCAGGTGATCATGTAGATCACATTCTTGCTATTGCACGTGGTGAATCTACGTTGTTCCCACTTGGTGTCATTGTTAAAGGTAATGTTCTTACTCATTCTGATTAGATGGCATACGCTACATTGACCACAGGGGTGGTGACCTTTCAGTGGCGGAAGAAGAGTGTTTGGCACTGCACTCTCTATCAATTTTCGCTGTCTTGTATGTACCACTAAGTCCCGCACACTTTTCCCTTTCCTGTGTGAGTACATAGGTTTGGGGAAGTTCAGGTGTCCACAGTTGAGTGTGCGCCAGTGTCTGTTTATTATTTTGGATACTTGATTGGAACAGGTATTGAAAGTTGCTTGCAGATTGGTCTATCTTCTTTGACTTTCTGCGGTGTGGGTTCAAGTAGGGCGTCCCTATTGTTTCTAGCGCGTTTCAAGGCGCTCTCCACCACCTTGGTTGGATGGTTCCTTTTCACCAATTTCTTCCGCAGTTCTTCTGCTTGGGTCTTGAAATCCTTTACATCAGAACAGTTCCTCCTCAATCTTAAAAACTGACCGTAAGGGAGATTATCCCGCAAGTGTCTGGGGTGGAAGCTGTCGTAAAGGAGGAGGCAGTTCTTAGCTGTTGCTTTGAAATGTGCGGTAGTTATCAGGCCACCATCTTTGGGGAAGATGTTGAGGTCCAGAAAAACAAGTTCTTTATTGGAGATGGTGTTAGTGAATTTGAGGAATTGATTCTGATGATTTAACCAAGTCATGAACCTGTTGGCCGTTTCCTCATCGCCATTCCAGATGACGAGAACGTCATCTATGTAACGTTTCCATACCCTGATGTGTCGTTGGAAAGGGTTATTTGGGTTAAGAATTGTGTGTGCCTCCAAGTGGTGGACATATAGCCCGGCTATGCTAGGAACAAATGTACTGCCCATGCTGGTCCCGTGCTTCTGGAGATAGAGTGTGTTTTTATATCGAAAGACGTTTTCGGTAAGAGCCATTTTACAACAGTCCATAACTATGTTACGTGGGGTCTGGTACTCCCAATCAATCTCAAAGAGTACATCTTCTATGATGCGCAAGGTCTCATCATGAGGTAGGCTGGTATAGAGGCTCTCTACATCTAAGCCCATTAATAATTCCTTTGTGGGGTCAAAGCTCATGTCATGTAAGAGCCTCAGGACATCTTTAGTGTCCTTGGGATAGGTATCTGTTCGTTGCATCAGTGGACGCAGGAAAGCATCGGCAAACTTTGATAATGGTTCCAAAATCGACCCAATACCTGATTCAATGGGTCGTCCTGGAGGTTGGGATAGGTTCTTGTGGATCTCGGGTATTGTGTAATAATAGGGGATAGTTGGTGACTTGGCAATAAGGAATTCCCCTTCTTTCGTTGAAACCTAGTTGTAGGAGATGGCTTCCTCCACCATGCTTGCGATTTGGATCCTAATTGACTCTGTTGGGTCCTCTGTCAAGATCTCGTAGTTCCTTTGGTCCTGTAGAAGGTGTTGGCATACCTGGTCATATGCCTGTGTGGATTGGATCACTATTGCTCCTCCTTTATCGGCCGGCTTAATGACTATGTCGTTGTTATTGGCCAATTCCCTGATGGCTTGTTTTTGTTCTTTAGTTGTATTGTGGAAAATACGATGCTCCTCTGGATCCATTTCTTCAATCTCCTTCATGACAGCCTTCTCAAATGCCAGTAACTCCACAGGTAACAGACTGTCAGGGGGGGGTGAAGGTGGATTTTACCCTCAGCCCTGTGTCATCATCTCCGTTGGTTTGTGGTTCCTTGTCTTTGAAGTAGATCTTAAGTTTTAACTTCCTTATGAACTCATTTATCTCCTTGAAAAGTTTGAACTTGGCCAGTTTCTCTGTGGGTACAAAACCCAATCCTTTCTCCAGGATTTCTTTTTGGGCTTGAGTTAAGTCTTGGTCGGTAAGATTCACCACCAAGTGCTCTATCTGCTGGTTCCTGGTTGGTTGCTCAAGGCCCCGGTCATGCTCCTGGTCGATACCCCGGATGCTTCTTCCTCTGTGGCCCAGTGGACTTGGCTCCTCTTCCGATTCCGTCCCCTCCTGGGGCCAGGGCGCAATCCTAAAAAAGGAGGGGGGTTTGGTTAGTAGTACTGGTATTCCTGGGGGCCATTCCAGTGGTTGAATGGTGCCATGGGACCTTGCGGTAACGGTGGACCGTAAGGGTAGGGTGGATATGGTGGGGGACCTTGATAGTTACCCCATCCGCGTTGTCCTCTGTAGTTTGCTCTTCTTCCCTGGTTCCTTCTTCCCTGGTAATTGGATCCGCTGTGTCTACTGGAACCCGAGCTATTGGAGCCTGAGTCCGAAGTGTCACCATCGGTATTGAAATCCTGGTGATTCGATGATGGGACATGATCATCCCGTATGTAGGGGTATACCCTCTCGTGACTGAACCGCCCAGTATCCCTCTTAAATTTGGTGTATTTACTTTGTTTTAGGGTGACTTCAAACTCATTCATTGTTTGATTGAGTTCCTCAAGACGTTTCTTTAAGACACTGATCGGTGTGTAGCTTTTAAGACGTACCTCGATGGTTTGTATTTCTGTCTTCAATTCTTGTGCTATGCGGGTGGCAGTTTTTATTATTAATATGAGCCAATCCCATGTGCAATGCCAGGATATAAGGGACCAGTCTTTCTTAAAAACCTTATCATTTTGAAAGATAAAAGGTTCGATTCTCACTATCAGACCTTGTGGGGCAGAACTGGCCCTTAGATACCCGGTCATCAAGAGACCGTGTAGTGCGGTTTTTATCTGCGTCCGTCTAAGTGTTGTTAATTCATCCCAATCGTTGTTGTCTGGGCTTGGTTCTGAGTTATTAAGTCCCTCAAACGGGGTGATGGTGGATAGAATCCTTTCTACCTCCTCTTCAGAGAAAGTAAGGCCTGTGATCTCGGCCATGATAGAGTGTGTGTGTAGACCCATGGATAGTATGGTCCGGACTATGAAAATTCTTATTTGGGGAGGGCTACCCCTTGGGAAAATTCTAAAATACTCCCACAGCTGTGCGCTGTCTAGATAATGCCAAAAAACAAAGAAGGAAGTGAAGAGGTATAATAAGTCGTGGACTCGGCCTCCTCTACAGGTAATGAAAAAACAAAGGGAGTCCACTCTCAATTCCAAAGAACCGTGCTATCCTTACAAACAGTGACTAAATCCAAGAGAACCATTCGGTTTCTAGCATGGGAGAAACGATATGTGTTATTTTAGAAGCACACGGGATTGGCTCATATTAATAATAAAAACTGCCACCCGCATAGCACAAGAATTGAAGACAGAAATACAAACCATCGAGGTACGTCTTAAAAGCTACACACCGATCAGTGTCTTAAAGAAACGTCTTGAGGAACTCAATCAAACAATGAATGAGTTTGAAGTCACCCTAAAACAAAGTAAATACACCAAATTGAAGAAGGATACTGGGCGGTTCAGTCACGAGAGGGAATACCCCTACATACGGGATGATCATGTCCCATCATCGAATCACCAGGATTTCAATACCGATGGTGACACTTCGGACTCAGGCTCCAATAGCTCGGGTTCCAGTAGACACAGCGGATCCAATTACCAGGGAAGAAGGAACCAGGGAAGAAGAGCAAACTACAGAGGACAACGCGGATGGGGTAACTATCAAGGTCCCCCACCATATCCACCCTACCCTTACGGTCCACCGTTACCGCAAGGTCCCATGGCACCATTCAACCACTGGAATGGCCCCCAGGAATACCAGTACTACCAACCAAACCCCCCTCCTTTTTTAGGATTGCGCCCTGGCCCCAGGAGGGGACGGAATCGGAAGAGGAGCCAAGTCCCCTGGGCCACAGAGGAAGAAGCATCCAGGGTATCGACCAGGAGCATGACCGGGGCCTTGAGCAACCAACCAGGAACCAGCAGATAGACCACTTGGTGGTGAATCTTACCGACCAAGACTTAACTCAAGCCCAAAAAGAAATCCTGGAGAAAGGATTGGGTTTCGTACCCACAGAGAAACTGGACAAGTTCAAACTTTTCAAGGAGATAAATGAGTTCATAAGGAAGTTAAAACTTAAGATCTACTTCAAAGACAAGGAACCACAAACCAACGGAGATGATGACACAGGCTGAGGGTAAAATCCACCTTCACCCCCCGACAGTCTGTTACCTGTGGAGTTACTGGCATTTGAGAAGGCTGTCATGAAGGAGATTGAAGAAATGGATCCAGAGGAACATTGTATTTTCCACAATACAACTAAAGAACAAAAACAAACCATCAGGGAATTGGCCAATAACAACGACATAGTCATTAAGCCGGCCGATAAAGGAGGAGCAATAGTGATCCAATTCACACAGGCATATGACCAGGTATGCCAACACCTTCTACAGGACCAAAGGAACTACGAGATCTTGACAGAGGACCCAACAGTCAATTAGGATCCAAATCGCAAGCATGGTGGAGGAAGCCATCTCCCACAACTGGGTATCAACGAAAGAAGGGTAATTCCTTATTGCTAAGTCACTAACTATCCCCTATTTTTACACAATACCCAAGATCCACAAGAACCTATCCCAACCTCCAGGACGACCCATTGTATCAGGTATTGGGTTGATTTTGGAACCATTATCAAAGTTTGCCAATGCTTTTCTGCGTCCACTGATACAATGAACAGATACCTATCTCAAGGACACTAAAGATATCCTGAGGCTCTTACATGACATGAGCCTTGACCCCACAAAGGAATTATTAATGGGCTTAGATGTAGAGAGCCTCTACACCAGCCTACCTCATGATGAGACCTTGCGCATCATAGAAGATGTACTCTTTGAGATTGATTGGGAGTACCAGACCCCACGTAACATAGTTATGGACTGTTGTAAAATGGCTCTTACCGAAAACTTCTTTCGATATAAAAACACACTCTATCTCCAGAAGCACAGGACCAGCATGGGCAGTACAGCTCCTAGTATAGCCGGGCTATATGTCCACCACTTGGAGGCACACACAATTCTCAACCCAAATAACCCTTTCCAACGATACATCAGGGTATGGAAACGTTACATAGATGATGTTCTCGTCATCTGGAATGGTGATGAGGAAACGGCCAACAGGTTCATGACTTGGTTAAATCATCAGAATCAATTCCTCAAATTCACTAACACCATCTCCAATAAAGAACTTGTTTTTCTGGACCTCAACATCTTCCCCAAAGATGGTGGCCTGATAACTACCACACATTTCAAAGCAACAGCTAAGAACTGCCTCCTCCTTTACGACAGCTTCCATCCCCGACACTTTCGGGATAATCTCCCTTACGGTCAGTTTTTAAGATTGAGGAGGAACTGTTCTGATGTAAAGGATTTCAAGACCCAAGCAGAAGAACTGCAGAAGAAATTGGTGAAAAGGAACTATCCAACCAAGGTGGTGGAGAGCGCCTTGAAACGCGCTAGAAACAACAATAGGGACGCCCTACTTGAACCCACACCGCAGAAAGTCAAAGAAGATAGACCAATCTGCATAACAACTTTCAATACCTGTTCCAATCAAGCAACCAAAATAATAAACAGACACTGGCGCACACTCAACTGTGGACACCCGAACTTCTCCAAACCTATGTACTCACACAGGAAAGGGAAAAGTGTGCGGGACTTAGTGGTACATACAAGACCGCGAAAATTGACAGAGAGTGCAGTGTCAAACACTCTTCTTCCGCCACTGAAAGGTCACCACCCCTGTGGTCAATGTAGCGTATGCCATCTAACCAGAATGAGTAAGAACATTACCTTTAACAATGACACCAAGTGGGAACAACGTAGATTCACCACGTGCAATAGCAAGAATGTGATCTACATGATCACCTGCCCGTGCGGTCTACACTATATTGGGATGACCACACGCCCTGTGAAAGTATGCATCTGCGAACACAGGAGCAATGTGAAATGTAGGAAAGCCACAACTAAAATGTCAACACACTACTTAGAAACCAACCACACCATATTAGACCTACGGTGGACAGTTATCGAACAAATGGACTCAAAAACCACTCTGTTCGAAAAAGAACAGCGGTGGGACTTCCGTCTTGGCACACACACAAGGGGCCTTAATGACGATATTCCATGGGGGCAAATTAAGTAGTCTATGAATATTTTTTCCAACCATTACTAGTCATACCACCACTAGTATGCATTATTTATGAACATGAATTGGCTCCCTATGAGACCTATCTTCAGTAATAAAACACTGATCTTGTGTAATTTACATCAATGTTTTTGCAAAAGTTCGCCCCTCAATTTTGCCCACTTATTTGATTAATTTGCACTGATACATGTGAATAACAACCAACCAGGGAGATCTGCCACATCGGGCTGTTTTTTTCCTGTAACAGCAGAGGTAAAACTGCACAGCCCGGGTTTTTTCCAACATTAGGAAGGTTTTCCTTTCATGATCGAGAAATGGCTCGGCATAGCACTCATTTTTAACATAGTACTGATCACGACCCTTTTCTTTGGTAATTAATGTTGCCTCATAATTTTAATTCTCATTTCTAACCTTTCAGGTCACACCTGACCGGTCTATATGCAACCGCGAACCCCAGTTTGTATCAACTAACCAACCAGGAAGTTGTGCCTTATTAAGGCATCCATTTTGTGAACCCAGCGTTCTAGTTTCATGGGCAAAGCTTTACCTCGAGCCCGGAAGTTAGTCATTCCAAGGGAGGCGGCCATCTTGGAGGTTATCATTCTAGTGTTTAGATGCACATGCATGCTGATTGCAGAACAAACCGGTTATAAATACCGGCGCTCTGCAAACACTCATTGTTCATCGGAGCCACGGGCAGGCAGTGTCTTGGGCGAGAGAGATGTTTTGACGAAGTAAGTACGGAATAGCCGATACCCCGGGCAGCATATCCAGACATACTACCATTCTACTCTGTATATGTATATATATATTTTTTAACTTTGACTGAATCCTTCCTCTAACCACAGTGTTTGACTACAAGCGCTCCTCCCCTCCCATGTTGAAGCTCATGGGGCCCTAATTAGGCAACCTAAGTGTACGTTCACTGTCAGTTTTTATAAAATGCTGAGAAACTGTCACATCGTGTTTTTTCTCTCCTGTATAGATGACTACTGGCACACAGCACTTATGCATTATAAAAGGGCACCGATCTCTGCAAACTGAAAGCGCATTTAGAGTGTGTGTTTCTTGTTATATGTATTCTATTGTACGTCTTGAACAGAACTTCAAAAGGGCAGCACGATATACACGTAAAAATTACAATGAACTATCGTGCATGGAGTGAAAAATATATCACCTTTTAAACCTTTCACGAGTGTGGTGAAGGGGTGTTTCGAGTATATCAGAGTATATACTACGATTATTAACTTTGTTCCTCGAGCCTTCTAGATCGTTTTTAAAGAGAATACCAAGTAGGTATTGGATGATTGTATTTTTGACAAAGATGCATATTAATGCCTTTGACATTGACTAGGCTGACCACACTAGGTAACAGTCAGAGTGGTAAAAGGGATCAACATCCTAGGTCCTGAAGAGAAGCTTAGGGGTAGGCTTCGAAACATGTAGACCCGTGAGGAAACTGCCCATTATAGCACTTATTCCTCCTTTTCCCCACTTTTATTAATACCAGCTATAGGGAGTATTAAAGTTTAGTTTTCCACGCACCCAGGTATTTTTTAACTCACTTGTCTTCTGACCCTTCCACTCTCACATCAAACACATTATTTCACCTCACTTGAAAGTGCTCCCACGTATCCGTAGGTCGTAGCACGCCCCGTCCCGCAGCGGGGTGGGAAGAACCCGATGATGAAGCATGCCACCAAGGGACCTTTTGGTGGTGAGGGTTATTTTAGAACACATATTGTTTCTCCCATGCTAGAAACCGAATGGTTCTCTTGGGTTTTGTCGCTGTTTGTAAGGATAGCACGGTTCTTTGGAATTGAGAGTGGACTCCCTTTGTTTTTTCATTACTTGTAGAGGAGGCCGAGTCCACGACTTATTATACCTCTTCACTCCCTTCTTTGTTTTTTGGCAGTCGCATAGTCAACCATGCAGTTTATCTGGGGTTTAACATTACAGCTAAAGTCAAATAGATAGTCAAATTAAATCCGGCTCCAGTTCTACAGAAAGTTAAAAGTGATGTTAGGCAAGTGGATAATTTGCACTTAACAATAATTGGGCGGTGTAATGTAAGTAAAATGCTGTTCTTGCCCAACATTCTATACTTCTTTAGGGCTATCTGTAGGAAAGTGCCCCCTTTTGAAATGGTCACCCCCACTTTTTGCCTGGTATTTGATGTGATTTTGATTGGTAGTGCACTGGGTTCCTGCTAACCAGATCCAGAGTGCCTGATCTCTTTCCCAAAACTGTACAATTGTTTCCCAAATTGGCAAAACCTTTAGCACCCTCTGTAAATCCCTAGTAAATGGTACCCCTGGTGCCTAGGACAAGGAGGCTTGGTGCTTCTAACGAGTGTCAGTCTGTCAAATCAAATGTTAAGCAAGCCCCACCTCCCTCAGGCCTGCACTGGCTTTAGGACCCGCCTCAGCCTCTATTATACAGTTGGCCCTGGGCAAAGGTTGACTGCCACAGGCAGAACGTAAACAGTACACTTTAATTAATTTAATTTACTTTGCTCACAATAATAGGGGGTCGGGCCATCTTATAAGTGGTGCAATGGCCACATACCCTGATGGAGGCACCGCCCCTGGCGGTAGAGGAGATGCCCTCCATCTATGAACTGTCAACAGGGGTGGAGGCCAATGCATGCTTCTTAAGGATGGTTGAGCCAAGCAATTTCAAAAAAGTGACATTTAAGACAGTCCACGCTACATTCAAGATCTGGGCACAGGTTAAAAAGAAGATCGGTATTGGGCGTTAGTTATTACACTCCTCTTTGGCGATCCCAGATGTTCCCAGTCATTTTTCATGATCAACATTGTACTAGGTAAGAAGCGATTGGAGTTGAGAAGCTTGGAGATGTTTTTGTTTAAAGTCAGTTAAAATCTTTTGAGGCGTTACAATCATAATATGGGTTAGAACAAAGGGATTTTTTTTTTTTTTTAAAGCGATAGACGAATTGTTGGGGTAGAGAAGTTGCTCTTAGCGGAGCATCTTTGCGGCCTAGAGGGTGTAAGATAAGTCACATTTATGAGTGTTTAATCGGGTATATGCCAGATGACCTTGAAAAGCAATCAGAGAACTGGGAGTCAATGTCGGAGATTAAGGGTGAAAGTTTTTTGGAATCACTGAAACTAGGGCAATCTGTGTTGTTGTTAGCTGGGTTGCAGGCTCAGCATTATAAGACACTGTACAATCTCTACCACACTCCGGCCAGAACAGTTAGCTGGGGAGGAATACAGGATCAAGGTGCCAGCGTTGTGGCAGCCAGGAGGCAGATCTTGGGCATATGTTTTCTAACTGCCCGCTGCTAGATTCTCTCAAGCAAGGGGTAACCCGGTTCTTATGGGCCTCTTTGCAAACTAATATAGTATTGTCTCTCCAGCTCATGCTTTTAGGGGTAGATAATAACGCAGGGGATACCAAATTTCAATATTTTGTTTTTGTGGCCATGGCGGTAGCCCCAATCTGTATTGCTACAGCCTGGCTCAATCCAGATCCTCCCACATATCAATGGCCGTCGAGGTTACTCTCAATATTCGATCTGGAGAGTGATCTGCCCCAACGCAAGGGCCAGAAGGGTAGGGAGAGGGTCAGCTCATATTTGGGCCCCCATTGTGGGATAGTTAGAAGCAAGGACTTCATAGCCTCCAGGAAGTTCATAAAAAAATGCCAGATAGACATCCAGTTAAAAGTCTTTTTCTTTTCTGGGAAACTGTTTATATTATAATTATATTTTGTCAGGAAACTGTGAAATGAATTTTAAGCATTGATCTGTATTTAATGAATTTTGAAACCACATTAACTGAATAGAATATATGTAATTAATTATCTCATTTTATTGCTGTTTGAAATTGAATAATGCTCCTCTTGTGGAAAAAAATAAAAATTATTTTTAAAAAAAGAACTTTGCTGATATTTCTGAATAAATCAGAATTCGGAAAATAGAAATGAAGCTTTTTTTGTATTTCTGAAGTGTGGTGGAAACAAATATTTTAATAAGATCAAAACCCATCAGTACACTAGGTGATGACATTTCCACACATCGTCTGTGCGCAGTAAAACTGTATATCGGTCCAAATGTAATGGTCGTTTCAATCGGAACTGTGTTACTGCAATGGTAGTGAGCTATCACACCATGCATACTCCACATTATGCCACTCCACTTTACACTACTCCACTCTACAACACTCTACTCTGCACCACTCCACTTTACAACACTCTCCTCCACTCTCTGCCCTTCCACTCTACACCATGCCCCTCCATTCTACGACATTCCACTCTACTCTACGCCCCTCCATTGTAATACACTCTACGACACGTCACGCAACTCCACGCCACTCCATACTACTTACCCCACTCCAATCTACCCCACTTTACTCCATTCTACCCCACTCCACTCCTATTTATGTCAACCAGATCTATCTCACTCCACTCCAATCTACCCCAATCCACTCAACTTTAATCTACCCCTCTCCACCCAATCTACTCCGCTCCACTCCAGTCTACCCCACACCACTCTACCCGATTCTACTCCAATCTACCCCACACCACTTTACCCCAATCTATCCCACTTCACTCCAATCGACACCACTCCAATATACCAAACTCCAATCGACCGCACCCCACTCTACCCCATTCCACTGTACCCCACTCGAATCTACCTCACTCCAATCTATTCCACTCCAATCTACACCACTTTACTTCAATCTGAATCTTCAATCTACCCTATTCCATTCCAATCTACCCTACTCTAAACCACCCAATCTACCCCACTCCAATGTACCCCATTACCCAATGTACAATTACAATTACATTGCATCCCATTCCTCTCTATTCTACCCAACTCCACTCCGCTCTATCCCACTCCAATCCAATCTACCCCAATCCACCCCAATCTATGTCTTCACTCCAATCGCCACTCCAATTTACCCGAATCCACCCCACTCCACTCCACTCCAAACCAATATACTGCACTCCTCTCCAAGCTACTCTACTCTACCCCACTTCAATCTACCCCACCCCTATCTACCCTACTCCACTACAATCTGCCCCACTTCAATTCACCCAATCTACCCACTCTACTCCACTCCAATTTACCCCAGTCCACTGTACTCTAATCTACCACACTCCACTCTACCCAATCTACCACACTCCACTCTACCCCAATCCAATCTACTGCACCACACTCAAATCTACACCACGCCACATCAATGTAACCCACTCCATCCCGACCACATTCAATCTACCTCACTCCAATCTAGACCAATCCACTCCATTCCAACTTACTCCACTCCAATCTATCCCACTGCACCCCACTCCACCCCACCCTAATCTTCCTCACACCACTCTACCCCACTCCACTCCACTCCAATATACCTCACTCCATTCTAATCTACCCTACTTTAATTCACCCAATATACCCCACTCCAATCTACCACACTCCACTCCAATCTACCCCACTCCAACCTACCCTATTCCACTACACTCTAACCTGCTCATTTTTTCCTCAATCTACCCCACTCCACTCCAATCTACCTCAATATACTTCACTCCTTTCTACCCCAATCCACCCGATGTACCCCACACTTATCTATTACACTCCAATCTACCACACTCCAATCTACTCACCAACTCCACTCATATCTACCCCATTCCACCCCACTCCACTCCTCCTCACTTCACTCCAATCTACCCCACTCCAATTTACCCACTCCACCCAACTCCACTCCAATCTACCCCACTTAACTCCATTCTACCCCACTCCACTCCAATCTACTACACTCTACTCCAGTACATGCTACCCCAATCTACCCCAACCCAGTCTATCTCACTGTACCACAATCTCCCCCACTACAATCTACCCCATTCAACTCTACACCATTGTACCCCACTCCACTCTAAACCAATCTACCCCACTCTACGCTATTCCAATCTATCCCATTCCACTCTACCCCAATCTTCCCCACTCCAATCTACCCCACTCATGCCACTAACGTTCAGCCATGCTGAGTAGCAGCCACCCTGGTGTACAACATGGCTAAAACACATTGCCAAAGCCAATAGCTCTCGCATAGACAAGACCTATTGACTTTGCCAATGCCTGTTTAGAATGCTGTTGTTATAAACACACAAAGTATCCAGATAGCTCAATTTCAACAAATCTTTAAACAAAACGAGCCTTAGTCATTAGTTCCAAAGCCCGTTGTGATTTATTTCACTTCTCTTTTTAAACTTTAGAAAGAACAAGATTATCACATTTGATTCATGTCATCTTGTCGGGCAACACTAATTTTTGTTTTGCATTTATATGTAACAGACACTGTAAAACAATCCTTAGCAGACAAATCGTAAAACAACACAGTGAAAAATCATAAAGCAACACAGTGAACATGTATGACATATCAAAATGTAACAGACCGATTGTGTCCGGTTGTGATTCCGTCTTGGAGCCTCTGTCCAAGTATGTGGACATCTTTTTGAAACCGTTTCTTCCGGAAGTTCCCTCGTACTTACGCGACACCATGTAATTCATCAACAAAGTTGAAGGGTTTGATTTTGACCTTACAATGCACATCTTCGTATCTATGGCTGTATCATCCCTCTTCACTCAAATTCCCCAGCAGGATGCACTGGACTCGGTGGAATTCTACTTAGAACAACGGCCAAGACCACACCAAGTACCAACAGTGTTTATCCTCAGTCTGGCCTCTATATATTTGCGAAAAAAACTTTTTCAAATTTGAGGAGGATTTCTTCCTACAAGTCAAAGGGACAGCCATCGGTTGTCCCTTTGCTCCAGAAATGGCCGTACTGTATATGGCCAGGTATGAACATCGATACATTTACAATGACAATCCATACATGGACCAACTAATGCAATGGTACAGATACATCGATGATGTATGGTGCATCTGGAAAGGCACAGAATCATCTTTGAAGGAATTTCACGTGTGGCTAAACAACCGCAATCCGGACATAAAATTCAGCTTGGCATATAGTAAAAAGAATCTTCCCTTTCTGGATGTGGAGGTAAAAACGTCACCTAATGGCCTGATCACGACGTTGCATACCAAACCGACGGATAAAAATAACGCTTTACACTTCAGTAGCTATCATCCAAGAAATTTGAAAAACAATTTGCCATACGGTCAATTTTTACGTGTAAGACGGAATTGCACCAGTCGTAAGGATTATGAACTGCATGCTGAAACACTGAGTAAGAAATTGAAGGAGAGAGGTTATCCCCATAAGCTACTCAAACAGTCAATGAAGAGAGCCTGGTTCACACCAAGGGAACACTTGCTGACGAAAAAGTGTAAAGCACCAACAGAACGCATAGTCTGTGTCACAACCTTTGGACCCCATACTCAATCTCTGAAGAAGATTGTAAGTAGCAATTGGCACTTGATCGAAGGCTCTATACAAAATGTGGGCCCCCCACTCTTTGCTCTCAAAAAGAACCGCAACATTGGACAACAGGTTATACGCACTACTGCGCCACTTAGAGAAAGAACAGATACCTTGCGCACCATGTTGAACCTTAAACCAATTCAGGGCCATCATAAGTGCGGCAACTGTTCGGTTTGTAACTCAACCATGGAAGGAACCACCTTTACGGACGGCCAGAGACACTGGCGGCATAACGAATTTACAAATTGTAAGACCAAAAACGTGGTGTACGCCATTGTTTGCCCATGCCAAAAAACGTATATAGGCAAAACCAGTCAAGAAGTAAGGCAAAGGATCGTGCAGCACCGTTCAAGATTAAAGAATAAGGTCTTAACTGCTCCCATGGTAAACCATTACGTGGAATTTAAACACTCTGACAAAGATTTTAAATGGACCGTCCTCTGTGCCATTAAACCGAATCCCATGGGTGGGGACCCAGAAGTCCTTCTTACACAAAAAGAGGCGTACCTAATTATGAAATTTGACACAGCCATGCGTGGGCTCAATGAAATATCCGAGATCGCCAAACTATAATCTACATCTTCAAGCTCAGAACTTCTGTGGAAAAGTCAGTTTCCCTGCCAGAACTACGATACCCAGAATGCAATGTGGTTGCCATCCTTTCATAATCCACCTCGGATCTTGCGGTCCGCCTTGAGAAGAAACTGTGTCTGGAAGCCAGAATCAAGAAATGACCGGAGCCTACGCCCGTAATATCGCTTGTGTGAGAGCTCTTCATCTACAGGCAAGTGCTAACAGTTTCGAGCGAGCGCCGGCAGTTTGTACACAAATAGCGTGCAAGCCTAAAAAACTCTTTGCCCAAACTTGCAAGTAACAATGTTTACGTAACGCCACGAACATTTTACACACGCGGCGGGGCCATTTAACTTCTAAGGCAAGAATCCAACAGTACAATCAGACGGTGCACGTTCCACGCACACAACCCAATCCAAATGTTGGTTTTCTACAATTAAAAGTATTACCTCAATCCCTTTTCTAGAAAGAAGACGGATGCTTTAGAAAACAAAACCACATTGTGCACCTCAGTTTGAAGATTCATTTGCTACTGAGTACCATCTTAGCCCGCTGGTACCTCCAAAAGACAGAAGGTACCTTGTACAATTAAATTAAGTACTATCATTGGTATAGGGCTCCTTGCAATCATAAAAATACACGTGTATTATTTAATTTTGCAGTTGTTACGTTTGAAGATTCATTTGCCACTGTGTACCATTACAGCTCGCCGGTACCTGCAAAAGATAGAAGGTACCTTGTACAATTGAATTGAGTACTACTAGTGGATCAGGGTCCCTTGCAATTAGAAAAATACATGTTTTTCACTTAATTTTGCAGTTGTCACGACCAAGTCCAGGTCCTGATGAGAACCCCCAAGCAAGATGGGGTTTGAAATGCGTTGACTCCAGCTCTTGGGACAAGGCACTCACAGGGTGTGCCACGAGGGAATAACTGCATCATTATTTCTCTCCTACAGACAACACCCTTTAATATCATGATTCCCAGAGCAAATAACACTGGCAGGAATTCATAAGACACGCTGTTGGTGAATTACAATTGTCCGCCTAGTGTTTACAAATGTAATAAGGGACTGGTCATATACATTTTGATATGTCATACATGTTCACTGTGTTGCTTTATGATTTTTCACTGTGTTGTTTTATGATTTGTCTGTTAAGGATTGTTTTACAGTGTCTGTTACATATAAATGCAAAACAAAAATTTGTGTTGCCCGACAAGATGACATGAATCAAATGTGATAATCTTGTTCTTTCTAAAGTTTAAAAAGAGAAGTGAAATTAATCACAACGGGCTTTGGAACTAATGACTAAGGCTCGTTTTGTTTAAAGATTTGTTGAAATTGAGCTATCTGGATTCTTTGTGTGTTTATAACAATTGAAGTGGTCCAATCCAGGTAGTATATGGACCCAAGCGTCCTTTGCTTGACTAGTGTTTAGAATGCTGTGGCATAGAAGTAGAATCACGAAGTCAACCTCTATTAATGAAGGCAGTTGTAGAACTTTTTTATTTTTTGGTTGAGAAAAATAGACAGGACTTTGCATATAACTCCAGCGCCTTTGACAGGCAATAGTCTCACAATGTTCTGTATCTACTACAAGCACATAATAGGATATTAAGTTAGTATAGTCCTGCCACAGATATATTGAATCAAAGTGAATTTAGTTATAAAAATTCAGTGGATCCAGATTTCCCTCTATAGTTGCCCTCTCAAAATAATAACACAACTTTAATTTCAAACACCAATAATTCCTACTACTGCCATTCCAATTAAAGGGAACATGGTTTTATCCAGCATATAGTCACTAAAATACCCAACAGTTTGTTACTGAAGTTAGGGTAACATTGATCCCTATACTAGGTTTAAATCTTCTTTCAACTTTATTCCTCAATTTTTCTATGCTTGAGAGATTTTGTGAAACTGTGAGTCAATTGGGCATTTGAATTCACTTATCTAATATATTGTAGCTTGAGTTTGTGAAGTTTAACTGTAGCATATGAAATCTAATAATAGTACTATAACATTGCAATTCATATTTAGTTGACATAACCTGCAATTGATTGACTTAAAGTATGCTCTGCGTCATCTCCCTTGTGAAAAGTTGTTTAATAAGTATGCTCCCTTTGCCAGCAATAGATAATTTGTAAGTGATTTTCTCTTGCAATGTCATATGCAGATATGCAACCCTGATGTTCCGCTTGTCTACCATAATTATGCTTGATATTGCATATTTGTTCAAAATTTGAACCATGACATTTGTTTACAGTTCAACTGATTAAATTGGTGACAATTTAAACAAGCCTTTGCAATCCAATAATTCTCGCATTTGCAAGCGTTTGAGCTATTGGCATTGTAAATGACAATGCCTTTTAATCATGTGTTTAGAAAAGCTGCAAGTGGTGCGTAAACACACACTTTGTACTTATAGTCCTTGCTTACGAGAAGCAAGGCTGGCAGTAAAAGAGGCGTAGTTACTGCCTGCGTTGCTTCTTGTAAACAACGACTGTAAGTACAAAGTGTGTGTTTATGCACCGCTTGCGGGTTTTTAAAATACATAAATAAAAGGCATTGGTATTTACAATGCCAATAGCTCAAACGCTCGCCAATGCGAGACCTATTGCATTGCAAATGCTTGTTTTCATGTTGCACAACAGCGCGTAATGCAGTGCAATAGTGCTTAAAGGAAAACAATTGCTATGACACAGTCAAGACTGGCTGCGTCATAGCGCTTTTTTAAAAAAAACTTTAAGCCATGTTGCACCGCAGCCTGCGCTGCTGTGCAAAATGTAAAAAAGAATGACAAAGCCAATAGATTTTGCATAGGCGACACCTATTGGTTTTGCCAGTGCTTGTTTTCTTGTGACACAGAAGCTTGAACTGCAGCTGCTACTGAGTGTATTTGTTCTGTGATTATCACTGAGGCAGGAAAAGCAAATCGTCACTATCTAAACGTCAGCACTATTGCCTTTAGCATAGACAGTAATTTAGTATTCTATTTCCTGTAGGACAGACCTTCCTCTCCCTTCATGATTCTCGGCCCTCAGGACTCCTTACATCTGCACCTTGCACTGCAGTTCAGACAGATAATTAACCGTTTAATGTCTCCAACTATTGAACGGGCATGGGATATATACATGAAAAAGTCACAGCAGGAAGTAGTGAATGAATAGTAAATGTCTTGCAAAAGCCAAACCATTCTTCTCCCAGAAGTATGGTTTCATGGTGTAATAGTTAGCACTCTGGACTTTGATCTAAGTTCAAATATCGGTGGGACCAGATGCTTTTACTCTAAAGAAACTCACATCTCTTTATCTACAAGTTTGAAACCTGAAAAAGTGTTGTACCCAATAAACCTTTTTAACTGATTTTTTAATGATTTCTGTTCTATATATTTGTTTATTTACTGAAACGTGGTAACTTCCTGAGTTACATTAAATAGAATTATATGTGTACTCTGTTTTTTGCTATCTTGTCTCTTTTTATACGCTTATTATTGCCATATTCTTTCTCGTTTCGAAATCTCACAGTCTTACGTCACATTTTTTCTAAATTCTTGTTCACTCTTCGTGAAAAAGTGCACCTACCAAGGACAACGGGGCTACTGCATTTATGTTTATTCTGACCACATTTTACTTTAAAAGCCTGTTTCCAGGACCTGATATTTGTTACCTATTATTAATTTTATCACCATCACTTTTAATATTTGAAGTCAGTAAATATGAACTAACTATACATATTCTAACCCATCTTTAGTAGCACACTGAGTGCAAAAGTACTGCCTTGTGGTCACTGCTAGACACACGACGTCACTGACTTTAGAAGAAGTCTGAGCTCGGCAGACTTTGCAATCATACATTACTTAGATTAAAACTGGGGCGAGGAGACACTGGGGCACCTTTGCCACAAGCACGAGCCAGACTCCTGGAGCCCGATGGTAGCTGTAGTTATTCCTGGAGGGCAGCTCCACAAATTTTTGAGCAGCGTTCTCGGCATGTCACGCTCGGAATGCTGGGAAGGCTAGTCCGTGATGGGTGGCGATGCGTGCTTAATCTTCCCGTGCCTACAAAAGCTCTTGAAAGCAGAGTGAGTAATGCAAAATGAAAGATTTTCGTTTAAAGCAGATAAATGCAATTTGTATATAGACATTGAAATGTCACACGTACAGTTTCTGTGGAAGAGCGAGCCGCAGTGGCAATTTGTGTGGGTCTCGAAAGGGGAGCAGAAGTAATCATGTAGCAGGCGTCGGGTTCAAAATATACCAAGGAAGCAAAGAAATATTCAAGCGTCCGCATGCTCACTTCGTCCACACTAGATAACAAGCATGTGGCCCATGATCATTTACTGATCACTTTAAGTGCTATAACTTTGTTTGGTAAAAAGTGATGAGAGAACAAATGTTGGTGGTGTCCATTACAAGGATTGGAAAACAATTCTTTAAGCAATGCCAAAGAAATGTAACCTATGGCAAATCCCCACAGTGGGTAATGCTGGTCCCTCTCATCTACCTATGGGACTGTCTCTCTACTGGCCCTCCCAAGGTACGATAAATGTGGCTACAAAGGTGAGGTGTCGACTTCCACCATTGTGGAAGTGTGGACGTCGAGATAGCAGAGATGGGGATTAGAGCAACATAGAAAGATATACAGAATTTATGTCTGCCCCACCCACCCACCCACCCAGTAGGGGAACAAGGTGATATTCTTTTGTTATATACCAATGATAATCACGTACAAAAGGTGCTGACCCCAAGTATTTGTCCTGAGGAACGAGTGAGACACGACAAGGCTGTATGAAACATAGCAAAGCATACAGACATTGAGAGACTAGAGTTATGGGCAATTGTTTTTAGCCTTGAGGAAGAGGGTCTCAATAAGGTTTCATTCATTCACTCTCACACAATTTTGTTGTGGGTACCTATAAGGTATGAAGATAGGGTGAAGCCAGTGAATGCAGCTAAACTCATACAGAGAGGATAGGGAAGTCTGGGGAGAAAAGAAAAAAGTAACAAGCATTTGCAAAGCCAATAGGTCCCGCCTAAGCAAGAGTCATTGACTTCGTTAATACGTTTTAGCCACGTTCACATCAGTGTGGCTTCTGTTCAGCATGGCTAAATGTTAGTGGGGTTAAGGAGAGTGGTGTGGAGTGTTGTAAAGTGGAGTGTTATGGAATAGTGTAAAGTGGAGTAGACTTAAGTGGCATAGAGTGTTAGTGTGTAGTAGAGTGTCATGGAGTGGCATAGTGTTGTGAAGTGGTGTAGAGCAGGGTGAAGTGGTGTAGAGGGTGTTGCATAGCGTGGAGTTGAGTGGCGTAGAGCAGAGTAGAATGGAGTGGCGCATAGTAGATTGACGCAGAGTGGAGTGCCATGGAGCGGAGTAGTGTAGGAGAGTGGAATGGCATAGAGTGGAGTCGAATGGCGTAGAGTTGAGCGGCGTGGCATAAAGTTGCGTGGAGTAGTGTGTCGCAGAATAGAATGGAGTAGAGTGGCATAGAGGGAGCTTCATAGAACGTCTGAGAGTGGAGTAGTGTTGAATAGTGGCATAAAGTAGAGTGCAGTAAGTTGTCATAGAGTTTAATGGAGTAGAGAGTGATAGAGTGTAGTGTAGTAGAGTGTAGTGTCGTAGAGTAGAGTAGCCCAGAGTGAAGTGGAATAAAGTACAATTGTGCAGAATAGATTGGCGGAGAGTGCATTGATTTTGAGTAAAGTGGTGTTGAGTACATTGACGTAGAGTGAAGTGTCTTAGAGTATAGTGGTGCAGAGTAGAGTGCAGTAGCGTAGAATACAATAGCGTAGATTGTTTCAGGGTATAGTGCAGAGGTGTAAAGTAGAGTGGGGTAGAGTGCAGTCGTGTAGGGCAGAGTGGTGTAGAGTGCAGTGGTGTGCAATGCAGTGGTGCAGAATAGAGTGGAGTGGAGTGATGCAGAGTGCAGTGACTTAGAGTGCAGTAGAGTGGTGTATAGTTTAGTACTGCAGAGTATAGTGCTTTGGAATTGAGTAAAATAGTGAGGAGTAGAATGGTGCAGAGTAGAGTAGATTATTTCAGAGTACAGTGAAGTAGCATAGAGTAGATTGTTTCAGAGTAGAGTGAACTGGTGTGGAGTGGCGCAGGGTATAGTGCAGTGGCATATAGTAGTGGCATAGAATGCAATGTTGCAGATTAGAGTAGCATTGAGTGGATTGGTGTAGAGAGGAGTGGTGTACAGTAGAGAGGCATACAGTGGATTTGAGTGGAATGGTGCAGAGTAGAGTAGAGAGGCATTGAGTGAAGTGGCGTAGAGTGTCGCACCAGACGTCAGCAGTGCTAAAGCCGGCCCTGGTGGTAGGCCGCTGTTGTTTCAGTGGAACATGTTCACCTATTTCATTGTTGACAACACACGCATCCACCAAATAGTATAAAAACTATGTTTTGACATAGGCAGGATGTTTAAGACTGTAGTATAAAAAATAAAGTTGTTGCCGGACTACTGCTTGTAGTTTTCTGGAAAGCAGCAATCTGTGTGTTCTAGGTTTTGATGGCACAGTGCTTCTGCAGGTGTTGCACATACTGAGGCTATTGTTAATTAGGTGAAGTTGTGTGGGCTACACCTTTTACCTTAGCAATGTGTGTTATTATTAAAAGGTTTTGGTACTCACTGACTAACCTAGCGATGCCGACGATGGAGAATAAAAGAAAAATCAAAACTTACCCTGCGCTCGCGGCTCTCCGCCACCCTCAAAAAAGTGGCGCCCGGGGCAGACCTCCCCCAGCTATGCCACTGGTGTGTGATTTTCCCTTTTAGTGGCCCTTGAAGTATTATACACATTCGGGTATTTTGCCGTTTTGAAGATCTTCTTTGTAGTGTATCCGGTTCTCAAACTTACATCAGTAGTGTTGTGCAGATTTGTAGCTGATATGCGGAGTAGTGTATACCATCTATAACAGAGGTGGGCGAGCCACTGAAAGCTCAGCCAGACTGAAGCCTGGTTCTGGCTCAGTTTGAGGTCCTCTTGGAACCTCGAGCCCATAACAAGGTGAGCTTTCATGTGGCTTCTGCCTCCATCCCGCTACCCAGGATGCCAGAGCTGCCGACTATGGAACTAGGGTGCTAGGCTCAAGTCCCTGCATTGGCTCAACATCATGTGATTCTGGGCATATCACATAATCTCCCCATACCTATAAACAATGCATGTGACCTTGTGTAATGTAACTGGTGCTCATGTGAATCACTCCAATACCTGTGGATGTTGCTCTATATTTTAAAAATATACAGAATACACTTAGACAAAAACAAAGGCTTAACATAAGTAAAGACAAATAGATATCAATTTAGATTTGTACTGAGTGAATCCAGAAAATCTGGATAATTTGTGGCTTCCCTGCTTAAATTGTGTGATCTTAGGCAAATATTTTATTTTACCAAAACTCTTTTTTCTTCATGATCCCGTAAGAAAGCACAAATATGTGAGTTCAGACAGCCAGTTGTACAAAACTATCACTTTGAATAAGCACTTCTCAGTGCAGTGCTATAATGTGCCGTATTAAAGGCAAAGCTTCCAGATGTTAAAGAAATACACTTTTTTTTAACAGTGAAGATACTTTATCATATTTTTTGTGGTTTGTTGTATGTTTCACATAACACATTTTCAGGGCTTGGCTCTTGCACAGGCTCTAAGATCCGTGCCAGACCCTTGGCATCTCTATTCTGTAAGTCCATAACCAGAAAGATAAAGTATACTAAAGACTATGCTACAGATATCCCTGAGCGTGCAATGCATAGCTTAGGGCAAACACTTCTGAGGGCCAGCTGTATGCTATGGACCCTTGCCTCTCCATCATACTGTTCTGATAGGATGACTCTAGTGAATTTATCTGACACTCAGCGACGCATGTCAGAACTGTGCACGCAGCGATTATTTTCACAGTGGAGCTTCTTGTGTAGGGACTCAAAACAGACACGGATCCAGGCAGCCAGTGAAAGTCATAATGGCTCTATCTTCCAACCGAGTGGGCAACTGTGGCTATTAGAGCAGCGCTGTCACTGCCAGTGGCTCGTGCCCAAGGGAGGATAGCTCAGCGATGGTAGAAGCAAGGAAGAGCGATGAAAGCAGGCCTGCCTCATGTTTGGCTTTTGCTTTCTAGATGTATGGGCTGTAGAGTGGGGGTTGGTGGTGTGGTTGCTTAGTGGCCTAATGCATCCACTCCAACAATGTGTTTTTGACCTCTTGGTCTCGGCTTCAAAACCCTGCAGGTTCACTTAGCCTTTTATCCTTCTTAAGTCGATAAAATGAGAAGGTAAAAATATACATCTTTCAGGCAGCACCAGAATGCCCTAAAGCATAAATGTGCACTTTACTAATAAGCTCTTATCCAACATTTTCTCCTGTTCAGGAAGTGGTTCTTCCACCAATTGCCACTGATCATAGTGAAACACCTTTCTTTAATTCTGACCTCCTCCCCTTGCTCTCTCCTTTTGCGACTACTTAATGGACCATTTACCAATGTGTAAGGAGAGGGGGTTCTTAGCTTGGGATCGGCATTTCCCACAATCTCGCCTCAGCCATGCCCCACCATTGTTTCATATTGTTATGCCCTTTGAAGCCATGCCAGTGTCCACGGCCTGTCCTTTTTAGCTGGATACACAATAGTGCTTCATGGGAAATTTCAAGCGCACACACCCCTAATATTATTTACCTAGCTACACCCCTGTAAACTGTGTATAACGGTACCCAGTTTTTGGGGATATTTTATGCGGGTGTTCCGTCACCTGATCCCGCTCCTTATCAGTGAGTCGTCTGCTGAGCCCCTCCTCCCATTGTTCTCTGGGATGACAGCAGTTGCACCATCATTGCAAGATACATGCGATATAGCCGGGAAATAAGTTTGCCCCCCACCCCCCCAATCGAATGTGAGGAGTACCAGTAACAAGTGATGGGTCAGTGGTTCCGATTGATCAGACCCCCAAGACGTTTACTAGAGCTCACTACTGCTCCATATGCAACTGTGTATCATGCAAACTATTTTATCCACCATGGCGTTTAAGGGGCGGAACACCCCTTTTGTGGAGCAGTCACTCAGCATTTCCATTCCTGTGAGCACCCATTTGCACACTCTCAGAGCCATAAAATACCCTCTTCTTGTTGTGGGTAAACCCACCAGAGGTAATGCCGGTGCATGCAGGGGTTGCTGCTCAGTGATTATTGTCTGTATGTTACTTTTATAATATCACCATAGGTATCATCTCCACAGACCCTGCATTTGCATGTTTATCCTATATGTGGGTTTTTGCAGTCAGTATCTGCAACAATAATTGTGGGCGAGGAACTTCCAGAGCTTCAGTCTTACCATGTGTTGCTCCTGAGCGCTTTACCCACATTCCCTTTAGTGTTAATGTTCTTCTATGCATATCTTGCACATCCTGGGTGTTAGTTATTCTGAGTTTTTGTTCTTTCTGAGCTTTGACTATCTTGTTACCTTATGCAGAGCATAAGGTATTGAATCTGTTGTCTCCGCTGACTCCCTTCCTGTGCGATCTTGGCCAGCTATGTATCCAATATTATGTTAACTTCCTCTACCCTGCCACCAGTTGTTGCCAGAATCCCGGACAGTCTGACCTTTCATAATGCCTAGACAAAAGGGACCTCACAATACTCCTTTGAGTGTAATCTCAAATTTATAACAGGTCATTTTGGGGATGAAGATGATATTCTTGGGTAGAGGACATGTCATGAGGAGTGCGTGGGTATGTGACGATGTTGTAACAATCCTAAGGAGGCAAAGAATCAATAAAATAAGGTGAATCGAGTCAAAGCTTTGTGCCACACCAGATATTAAAATCATCCAGAATAAGTAGATTGACGTCAGAGGTTGCTCATGGAGTGAGGAAGTCTGCACAGAGGATGTCAAAATAATTGGTTGGCTCCTCAATATCCAAACAACCGTCTCCCACTCCTCATACTATTCAGCCAAGATTCAACATTCGAATGCAGACAAACCTTGACTATATCTCTTTCCTGGCCTTTCAACTTTGCAAACAGAGTCCAAATTCCTCACATTGGTAATGAACTCTATTCATGATCTGACATGTTCACTTTCTCTTACACACCATTTTCTTCGATATTCTTAATTGATTCCTTTTCTCACTATTTTATGTACCACTTCACCAACACTAAACTTCCGCGAGCACCCTCGAGACTTGGATCCTTAGCCATTCTGGCACTTTTAGAAATGAGGGTTAAGGGCACGCCTTCGATGATTCCAGATTACCAGGAAGATCCACAGCAAAGCCACATACCAAAGGGCTGAACGTCCAAGAAAAGATTGGTTGTGTGTTACTGTATTGACCTCCATTACATCACCCTACCACTACATTACCCCTATGACATCGACCTCCTCCTACTACTAAATCTGGCTAGTAATTGTACCATTACATCATTAAATGTCCATCTTTTCAATTTGAGTTATCTGAACATTTATTTCTTAATTCATTTACTTCATTTTTAACTCTTTATTGATTTAATACTATAAACCATAACTATTTACTTTATGTATATTTGGGTTCATTCAGCCTCCTTCTTTAATTTATATCAATAGTTTAGTTTTTTCGTATTCTTGTATTTTAATTCAGTCTGTGTCAGAGTTTCCAATGAAAAGCCATATTTTGTTTTCTTAATAACTTTGGACCCATATGAAAAATATGCACAAAATGTATTCTTTTAAAAAAATCATCCCATTTGGGTTCGGCATGACAAGTTTAATCGAAATCTCTCAAGTGGAGGACGACAGGGAAGCAGTGGCGTAGCAAGGGGGGCAGTCCGCTGCGGACAGGAAACGCAGAGGCCACCATGGGCGGCATAAGGCCTATCTACGCCACTGCGGGGAAGGGAATAGAGGGGGCAAAAAGAGGAATGTTTCCTATTTTTAACTCGTTAGCAACTTTGCCACCCACAAAAAGACACTGAACAATTTTACACCAAACCTGGTATGAAAATAGAACTTTACTCAAGCATCTGTCTTTGTTTGGTTTTGTGCAATCCTTTCAATAGTTTTAGAAAATTTAGAGTTACAAAAAAGTGATGAGTAGGTTTGAAAGGCTTAAAGGCTAGAGACATTTGGTCTGTTAGTCTGGGAACTGTTCTCAAATCCCAGTTCACAGACCTAAAAGTTAAAAGAAAAATCTTGTGTAATTGGGCAAGAAGCTTTTTTCTAGGCATCAATTTTGGGTTCATGAACATTAAGTGGGGTTTGCGAACCGAAAAGCTTTCATTGGCTTGCAGCAAGAAAAAAATTTATCTTGTGGCCACCCTTACAGTAGGCAGGTTACAGTCCACGCATGCTGAAAAAATAAAATAAAAGGACACATAAGGGGGTAGGTAGGAACACCTTGACCCCCAGGCCTAACTGGAGGGACTTCCAAAAGGCTCCTACAAAGCTGAAAATGTAAAACAAGCATTGGCATAGCCAATAGGTCTCGCCTTTGGGACCTTATAAGTTTTTAGTTATGCTTTACATTATTGTGGGTGGAAGCTTTAACATATGTAGGCATATTATAGAACTGCATTGAGAAGTACTTATTTAAATTGTTTTTTTGTACAACTAAACTGCAGGGTACATATGAACAATACTAATAATAGGGTACCAAATTAAACTGACAGAGAATTTAACAGAAGGATTGGGATGGTATAAACACATGGCAACAGCAGCTGGTATAACATGGTTAAGAAGTAAGTTCCTCTGTATACTTATATTAGAAATATGTGAATACATTCGTATATGAGCGGAATGTTTTTTCAAATTAAATTGCATACTAAAAACATATTTCTTCACTAATAAAGCAAATTTATGCACTTTAAGCAACAACTAAACTCAAGACTTGGTAACCCGCTCACATCAGGGTTATTTTTGGTTCCACCTCACAGGCTTAGATTCTTCGCGAACCCAATTTATGTTCCCTGAAGTCAGTGTGCGTTTTGTGTGCGTATATATAAGGGTCGCAGTGCCTGCCATGGATTAAATACGGTAGAGTGTATTCAAAAAGTCGCAAAACACATTTTGTTACCTTTTTGCACACTTTGCTGCAGAGCGAAAAGCTAACCTTTGGCCTGTTTCTGCTACTGTTTAAATACCACCACAAACAACAACTTTTTAAAAGAAGCCTAGGTCAGAATTTCGGTCTTTTTTTAAGTGCACAAACAGGAAACACGTGTACTGAAGAAATCTCTGTGCACGCAGCAGCCACAGGTACAAATAAAAGCAGGGCTGACTCTGACTTTCATCTTTCCCACTGTTCAAAAAGCATTAGTGCATTACCATTATGTTAGGTAATAATAACAGAACGTAATGTTATAGTACAAAAAACTAACGGCTTGTAAAAAGTGGTATGTAAATAGAACATTTTATTATTAAGAGTGATTCCCAAACAGAGGCTGCAGGCCACGCCTCTGCTTGGCGCCAACTTTACCTTAGCATAGGCGTACACAAGAACACTTAGCAGCATTTATTTCATCTTGCACCTATAAATAAACCTCACTTGCAGAAAACAGGGTTCCATTCCAAACTATTGCAATAAAATAACTATTTTTTAAAAAAAGAGCGATTTTCATGCGTATCCGGAGGGTTGTTTATGCTCTCAATGTTGTACATTTAGCATGCCCTGAAAAGTGCACACAGAAAGAAATGGAAAGAGAAAAACGTACGAACAAGCAAACACAAATGAGCAACATAAATAGTTGTGTATACAAACAGAGAGAGCAAGACACGGACAGTGAGAGAGGGACAGGTATAGATAGATACGCAAGCATACACAGGGATAGACAGAGATAAAGCAAAACAAGGGCAATGAGAAAGGCTATACAAATAACTGAACAGATACAGTAAAACACGGACATATACACAGAAACAAAGAAACAGAGGCACGTTGCATTATCGTCACGGGATTACTACTGTCTTTATAACGTAGCCAAAAAGACACTTGGGGGCACCCGCTGCGCAAGACAACAGTTCCATAGACAAGGGTTCAATAGTATATATAACAACGCGTTCAAACATATATACAAAAAAATTCACTGTCAGCCAATGCAGTGCGAAATGTTTTAATGCAAGGATTTTTAAGCTTACAACAACACAATTTTAAGTCACTCGAAACAGAGTACGTCAAAGTTTCCCAAAAATTACTTTACCGCTCTGTTACATATACTGTATGCCTCTGCTCTGTTAGCGGTAAGAATTTTTTTTTTTAAACGTGAACGCGCGGCAGCAAAACTGAAGACACCGCGCTAATTAAAAACAGATGGCGCCCTGTGTGCCGCTGCTCGCTCCCGCAAGGTGGATGCCGTGGGAGGAAACATTTGCTTAAAAAGGAAACTGAAAGACACCGCGCTAATTAAAAACAGATGGCGCCCTGCGCGCCGCTGGTTGCTCCCACAAGGTGGATGCCGTGGGAGGAAACATTTGCTTAAAAAGGTGGGACATGTACCCGCCTTTGGCCAATTGCGTGCTTTCTTTTTTGGAAAGACGCACACAAAGGCCAATACAATTAATGCAAAAAAAAAAAAGCCACACGCACGAGTTTCAGAAAAGTTCTGAGTGATTCCAAGAGGTCATCTCCTAGAGCAGCGCATGCACGCTGCACTAGGCTCGACCTAAAAAACGAATTTGTTTGTGTTTCATGGTGAGTGAACCCCTCTTGGGGTTCATGGCTACTAACAGGCAGAGGACCCTGTGTTTGCACTAGCTCCTGGTCACGGTACCATTGACCCACAGACTATGAAACACGTTGACTATTGTTGGGTTCTCTTTCATAGACCACAATCTCAGTTCAGAGACAATGGACTATAAATCTAGTGGACTCACACCGGGTCTGAAACACAGGACTGTGGGTCCGGCACACCTTGCAAAGAGAGCAGGACTTCTTTATAGTCCGAGGACCATTTGCCAAGGAAAAGACCATTCTGAGCTTTATATTAGATGAGAGCGGAGGTGCCCCTCCACCACATCAGTATGTTCATGTCCCTAGAACAAGGTGGCACATCCACCGTTTAGTGAGGAGCAAGAGACTTGAGCAATTGGGATTTGATACGTATTCTGTTTTCCAGCTCTTTGCAATTGCAGACAATGCACAGCAAGATATTGCAGGACCATCTCCTGTATCTATGTCTTGTGAAGATGATCTGGAACCTCAGAAGAACACCAAGAATTCCACTGTTTGGGAGTTCTTCTGTCATCCCCCAGGTGAGATGCAGCGGAATGTCAGGAGGGTTGCTTGGAAGCTTTGTGACAAGAAGCTGAGCAGGGAAGCATAGTTTATTACTTTGCACTTCGACTATGAGAACATAAGTGTGCATGAATTTAATATTAGTGGGCAAAAAAACCTAATTTTACCCACAGTATCAGGCAAAGTTCGCAAACTTTCCAACTTGATGAAAATATGAAGTTTGTCACCTTTGTAAAACTACTGTTGTGGCCCAAAATTCCTGGAAAAAGAAAACTACATTCCCCCAGTCCACAATTTATGTATACCACCAAAGGTACTATTTCTTATATAACAAAATGTTCCCATTTATGTACAGTGTTTCTTAACATGATGCAAGTATATATATAAAAGAACTAATCAAAGTCTGCTTTTTGTACCTTGGGAGGGGATGGTGTCCTCAGAGCATGAAGGTGTGGTGGTCTGTGTGCTGTAGCCACTAGAATATTGCAGTGAGTCGCGACTGCTCTTCTGGTGTTCCAGGCTCAGGCCGCGGGTCAGCACCATCGCCAGGTCACTTGCTGCAGGTGACACCTCCTCCCCGTGCTGTCAAAGAACTAAGAAGATTAGGCACACAGAAGCCTTACTGAGACCGTACGTTTTTAGGGTTTGTGCCCCAAAGCTCCTTATATCCAGTACTTGCAGAGATGCTAAGAGCAGACAGAAGGAAGTTTATAGCAGACAGCTAGAAGGTGTCCAGAGAGGAAGAACAACTAATGTAAGAGAGGAAAGCATGAGCAAAGGAACAGGAGTTAACTAGAGAGAAGTATAATGGAAAAGGAGGTAAGAAAGTAAAGGAAACCAGGTGTAAATTGTGAGAAGTTGGCCTGGCATATGCTGTCTACTAGTTATAGTGGGCACCTTGCACCAGTCCAAACAACCCTTATTGATGATAGGTTTAAAGACAACCTTTATTGAAAGCTATCCTAGTGGTAGCTATGGAGAGCAGCCTTCAGGCTAAGTCTTGAAGGAGTGTAAAGCAGCTTGGTTTACCAGATTATAACCTCTTGAATGACCAAATGAAAGGAGAACCACACCAGGTATATATATAAAATATATGTATTTATTTCTAAACACTCACTACTAATCTCTTTATGAGATTAGAGTCCAAGATACACAATATCACAGTATTAAAACGACAGTAAATAGCACAATATACAATGGGCCCCAGGGGGGGACTAAACCATATATTAAGAAAGTGGTATAAGAACCACGACTTGACTAGACACAGTGCCTAGAGCACGTAGAATCGCTGGGACCCCAAGGAACCACCCAAGGTAGTGACACAGGAGACCCACGGGGGACGTGTGCAGTGTGAGAACACAGCCGCGAGCGCCGTAGGATTCTATGAGGAAAGTCGCGGTTGGAAGTTTAAAGCAAAAGGACACTTAGGAGAGGACTTTGAGCAAACCCCTTTAGACTTAAGGGGTTCTAGGGCCAACACCCACGGGAGCACCGTAGTACTCGAGTTACCTCACCCAGGGAAGCCGGGTGCATAGGTGTCAAAGGGTGTCGGGAATCGTCGTTGATTTCAATGGCGATCTGCTGCAAAGTGCTGCTGCCGTGAAGAAGAAAAGTGTCCGGGATGATCCAAGCCTGGATCGAAGATGTGAAGAACCTGAAAGCAGAGGGGTTAGAGTCTGGGTCACTAGCCAGTGACCAGGAGCGGAGCAATCGAATGCCCACCGATGTCGGGTGCTTCAGGTAAGAAGAGGTGAAGCTTGACTCTGCAGCCACGGGGTCCAGGTGACGTCGAGGACGACCAGGAGCCGGATTCGAGCTGTCCCACGAAGGATGCCGAGTGCTGGGGCGTCGGTGCTCAGATTGAACACAACAAGCCTTGGCAACAGCAACCCACGCAGGACGAGAAAAGATGCTTCTGTGAGGACCAGCAAGGTCCTGGGGACTCCCCAAGCGATGGAGAGTCAGGGCCCGTCTGGAGCAACCAGGGAAGCTCAATTAAAGTTAGAGTTGCCTTCTTGGGGACCCACAGGTCAACGGACCAGGGATCGCGAAGCGACCTCGAGAGGAATCACAAAATGGCGGCCCACGGAACACTCGTTGAGTGTAGGCCAGCAATCTTCGGAGTAATTACTGTTCGGGGTCAGGGCTACAAGTAACCCAAAGCTCAGCCTCAGGGGTCACCGGAAAGCTGATGCTTCTGCAATTGGTCGCGGTGTCCAGGGGTTCGGGTTGCACGGTCTCCACGAGGGATACGGGCCTCAGACTTGCTGTGGGCACAGATCGACCTCAGAGACCTCGGGAACCCACCTCCTGTGTGGAAATATTCTTCGGAGTCCGTAGGAGCTTCGGAGATGCCAACCGGTCAGTTGCGTTAAAGGTGCCTGCCTTGCAGGGGAGTAACTCCTTTACTCCAAGGGAGATTCTTCAGTTATCCAGCGTAGTGCAGATCGTCGAAGTACTTGGTTTCTGTGTCAGAGTTTAGTCCAGGTGTAATCTAAAGTCCTGTAGTCAGGGGTTCCTACTTTATACCCAAGGAAGGGGTGGGACAAACTCTGGGGACCCACCTATGGGAGGGTCAGGAAAGAGGGGTGGCTACACCCATTTCCTTTGTCCAGTTTTGCGCCAGAGCAGGGGCTGGCAGCCCCTGCAACCGGTTTGAGCTGGACTATGCACAGGGACACCAAATGTGCCCCCAGTGCAGACTTCAAAGCACTCTTGGAGTGCACCCACCCAGCCCCAATACACTAAAGCCTGTCTGGGAGGTGGTCACACCTCCCTGTGACAGGAAACCTATTGTCCAGGCCTCCCCTGCCGGAGTTTCGTCCAGCAGCAGGAGGGCAGACTCGTGTCTGTGGCTGCAGCATCCATTTTGTGATGCCAGGGTTCTGTTAAGCTGGTACCGGGTGTACCGGTGGTGCCATGTTTCTCCCTCTAGTGGGGTGGAATCATACCTCCCACCCCAGTTACTGGGGTGGAGGTATGATTCCAAGGTGTTTGACACCAAACACGACATGTTTCCATGCAGCCATTCTCAACCGCGAGGTCATAATGCACTTAAGAGTATATGGTTCAGCTGCAACACAAACAACCCCGGAATGAAGATTCCGAAAGCTGCAGAGGGGCTCTGCTCATGCATGGGCACCCTCTCACACGAGACCCAGCACCCTGCCTTCAGGATTGTTAAGGCCTGCCATAGGGGTGACTGATAGGTTTACATGTGCAGTGATATGGAGAGATATAGGGAACCTATATCTCAGTAAGGGGTGCATACACCACCTTACACAGGCTGCTGTAGCAGACCTGTGGTGTCAGTTTGAATGGCCTCTCAGGGGTGGCATAATACATGCTGCAGCCCCTGGGAGGCCTCTGGGGTACCTATGCCCTGGGTACATAGTATACCATATACTAGGGACTTATAAGGGTACCCCAGAATCCAATCTGGAGTGTACCTAAAGTACATGGAATCAATTTAAGGGGAAAGCAGATAGGCTGGGGTCCTGAATAGCAGGATCCCAGCCAAACTAAGTCGAAAACCAGTAAAACAGCAGGAAAAAAGTGGGGGCAACCATGCAGTCAGATTCCACCTTCCTACATATATAATGAAGTAAGATGCAGGAAAAGGGGGAACATAAGAAGAGGGAGCAATGAGTGAATGTCAGGGAGGAACATTAAGGGAATGTAGGGAAGAAAGGAAGATGTGCAAGTGAGACATATCAGAGGTGAGGGTAAAGGAAAGAGGGGAAGAAAGGAAGAAGAACCAGAGAGTTGTATCGAGGAGGAGAGGGTAGGGAAAGTAACAAGAAAGAATAAAAAGAGAAAAACAGCAAAACAGCAAAATAAGTAGAGCTGGAGAGAATCAAGGGTAATGATAAAAAGGCAAGATGAAAGTATTAGGTCCCTAAGACAGGGTAATAGTTTAGATGTAAGAAGAATAGAGATAAGTGAAGCACAGAAAGAACATGAGGGGTAAAGCGAGAAACAGGAATGAAAGACAGATGGGTGGTGAGAGCGTATAATGTGAAAGGAGGAGTTTGACTGCATTGGGAGAGAATGAGAGCAAGTCAAGGCCAGTTTGTCCAGAAATGAGGGAATGGAGGCAGAATGGAGAGAGGAAGTTGTGGTGTATGAAAGACTGTGAATATTGACAGAAACCTGTTAGCAGTGCTTGAAGGTATGAAGGTCAAAAATAGAACTGTTTGTCAGAAAACTGTTACACTTCTGAAGACAGAGCCATTTTGATTAAGGCTGAAAGAATGTGTCACTCTTCAACCTCAGAGCCCTTTCCTTCTCCTTCAAAGGTTAAGACATGTATCAGTCCACAACCCCCTTCTGTAATAACAAAATAAAGACGTTGGTATCTGTACTTCACTTATGAACCTAGCAAAGGTAGGACAAGTATTCATTGGCCCTCTGTGCCCTTCAAAGGCTGAGACACTTCTTGATCTAGAACCTTCCTCTGTATCCCCCAAAGGCTAAGACACTATTTAACATACAGCCCTCCTCTGTATGCCCCAAAGTTTGAAACACTTCTTGATCAAGAGCCCTTCTCCATATCCCCAAAAGGTTGATACACTTCTCGATCCATTGCTCTCCTTTGTATCTGTCCAAAGGTTGAGACACTCCGCAATCCAGAGGCGACCTCAGTACCCCCTAAAGATTGATACACATCTTGATCAAGAGCACTTCTCCATATCCCCAAAGGTCGAGACACTTCTTGATCCAGAGCCCTCTGCCATATTCCCCAAAGATAGATACACATCTTGATCAAGAGTGCTTCTCCGTATCCCCAAAGGTCGAGACACTTCTCGATCCAGAGCCCTCCCCTGTATCTGCCCAAAGTCTGAGACACTTCTCGATCCAGAGCCCTCCGCCATATCCCTCAAGGGTTGATACACTTCTTGATCAAGAGCGCTTCTCCATATCCCCAAAGGTCGAGACCCTTCTTGATCCAGAGCCCTCTGCCATATTCCCCAAAGATTGATACACATCTTGATCAAGAGTGCTTCTCCGTATCCCCAAAGGTCGAGACACTTCTCGATCCAGAGCCCTCCCCTGTATCTGCCCAAAGTCTGAGACACTTCTCGATCCAGAGCCCTTCGCCATATCCCTCAAGGGTTGATACACTTCTTGATCAAGAGCGCTTCTCCATATCCCCAAATGTCGAGACACTTCTCGATCCAGAGCCCTCCCCTGTACCTGCCCAAAATCTGAGACACTTCTCGATCCAGAGCCCTCCGCCATATCCCTCAAAGGTTGATACACTTCTTGATCAAGAGCCCTTCTCCATATCTCCCACAGGCTAAGATGCTTCTCGATCCAGAGCCCTCCTCCGTATCCCCCAAAGGCTTATACACTATTGAAGTCAAAACCCTTTCTGTATCTTACAAAGGATAGGACATGTTAGTCCAGAGCCCTCTTCTGGACCTGCTGAAGACACTTTTCTATGAGTGTACCTCTTCTGTACATATTCAAAAATAACACGCATTTGTAGCCAGAGGAGTCTTCTATACCGATCGAAGAGGGTGACACTTAAGTACACAGAACCATCTTCTGTACCTAGCTAAAGATAAGACATTCTCAATTAAGAGCCTTTAACTTTTTCAGCCACAGCTGCTTGAATAGTAAGATGGTTCTCACAGGATCCCTCTACTGTATCTTTCAAAGGCTGAGACACTTCTCGATCAACACTTATATTCGTTAACTCTGGACGGGAAAGGCACATCTCAATCCAGAACACTCCTTTCCAATTCTCAAGGCCTTAAGCTTTTCAAAAGCATCCCTTCACCAGCAACTCTCAATCCCACACTTGTGTTTTTTATGGTCCCATACCTTGGCAGCAATGGTGGCCGGGGACATCCTGGGCCGATGCGGGTCCTCAGTGTTCATTCCTTGGTATCCAGGTCCAAGTTCTGACTCACGTAGATGCTCCACGCGATCCTTCCGGCGTTGTAGTGAGGCCAGCATGGGCTGGTCATAAGGACTGGCCTTGGACCAATCCTGGAAATTACAATGCATGAAAAGCAAGGCTTGTTTCAAGCAAACCACTCAAAGCAGAGCACAGACAATTCAATCATGGACCAGGAGCAGTAAATGACCTGAAAGTTTACGCTACAGCGATACAGCACAGTCGCTGTGTAAACGAATGCTACATCCATTGCCTTGTGCAATGTAATTGACAAATTACAACTCTTTACCTAACCGGTCAAAAGACCTTCACCTCACTACTGCTTGACTTGTTAAACCAGGGTTTTAAATCAATATAAAGCACAGGTCTTCTTTTCAAAACGTGTCAATTCAACCCAGCCTCTACAGGCCAGACACTGTATGATAGCTTTGTGACCGATGCACCAAAAGGTCATCCATCCTTGCCCGTCCCTGTGATTCAGCACACTCCAAGTACGACTGTGTGCTCTCTGCTACCACCAAAGAGTTCTGAAGGCCACACTGGTCCTTCAAGTTAGAATAGTCATAAGCCAATGATCAACAGAAGCCAGGTATGTTCTGGAAGCTAAAACCTTTAAGAAAATGTGACTTATTTACATGGACAGAATTATAAAGGCGCTCCCAAAAAAAACAGTAAAACAACCCCTCTGTTCTACCCTCTAACCTTCGTACCATCGTGCCATGGTTATTTATTTGGTTTTGGCGGGGGGATGGTTACCTTTAAAGCGATGGTGAAGGCTACTGTTAAGAGGTTCCCTCACGTCCATCTGACCATCACTGATCTGAGTCTTCGATGCCCAGAGCAAGGACTGGTGGGAGGGGGACCGCAAGAAGATTAACTAGTATCAGTGCACGGAGGAACTTCTTCATTGGTAAGGATTTCATCCTTGACAGCTGCATGTGAGAGGACGCTGAAGGCCTGGCCCCCTCACATCAGAGGTAGTCTGACTGTGGGCTACTACTATGAAGTTACTCTGACTTCCAAGCCTCTTCTTAGCGCGGTACCTCGCATTACATTTAACCTGACGTAGTGGGATCACCGGGTTTTCCAAACCATGCAGGAAGTCCCGGCTATGAACATGATGGCACTGGGGTGCTGCTCTGCACCATTGTACAACGGCTTCTTAAAGCCCTGAATGGTTTAAAAATCAACAAATGACTTGGCACCATTGGGGGGGGGGGGGGCAGAGGGGTTGCTGTGGAGGAGAGGGCCCATTAATAATTTGAACAGGTGTTCCAGTTTTACCACAAGCATTTGTGGGACTGGAAACTTTTACTGCTTGCTCCAGAAAGCGCTCCAACCATTCAGCGTTAGCAGACTCATGCAACATTTTCACTGTAGGAACATGTACAAGCAATTTAATAAATAAAACAACGTCATCTGCTTTGCTTCAAGTGAAGAAACATTAAAAGTGCTGTTTTCTGTTAGTTAAAGAAACTATGAAAGTGCATTTGAAAAATGATCAAATTAATGTTATTAGTGTCCTGCTACTGCGTAGAGACCTCCAGAGCCTGGCCACCAATCACCACGCATTCTGTTTAAAATGCACCCTTCAGCGGGGGATGGGCAGCCAGCTTGTTCCTAGAAACACCACCCATTGCACAGCAGTGCCAAAGACCAAGATGAAATTGATAGTGGAGTGAAAGGGATTGGATGGCACACTGGGGTAAAGTTCCAAGTGGTTTGTTGAGAATTGTATCTATGGGAACCCATGCACACAATCATTTGAAGCCCGTGGAAATACGGCTCCGAACAGCACAAGGGTTGAGTCCAATAAACACAAACACGCTGTACTAAGAGGATACCTCAGGAGTGCAGAGTTACAAACTAGTCTTATTCAATAGGTACTTAAACACGTTAGTAAGAGAATCCCAAAGAGTTTCAGGACATTGCAATAAGAACCATGTCCAACCAAAAATCTAGTAATCTGATCAAAATAGGCCAAGTAGATCAGTGGCCATGGTGGTGAGGGGCAAGCGGTTCATACCCAGGGGAGGCAGCCAATCAAAAAACCCAGGATGTCTGCAGCTAGGTACCTGTGCAAAGTAGCCTATGGGCCACTTCAAATAAAAACGTGAGTACCAAACTACTGGGTGCCTGAGTAGACAAAACTCATCTGTAGCACCAAGAGGAACCGGAAGAGATCCCAAGCAGAGTAAGAGAGGGGTGTGGCCATTAAAAAAAACACATACAGCAGAGCCAGAAACCCAGCAAATATTCGGCAAAATAACATGGTGGCCAGATTCAAAGAAAACACATTCTCTGCTCTGATGGGTTGTGGTCTGGAATATCGAGTAGGAACTTTGTTAAACTTTAATATGGTAGCCAAAATATCGAGGACAATAACATCGAAATTTATGTGCATATAGACGGGTATAGATTTACTACTCTTAACTCCACATCGAAGTACCGTAAAAATATATATTGTCAAGGTACATATATGTGGAGTAAGGTATAAAAAATCTATATATGCTTACCTGTCAATATTTTTGTCCTCGATATTATGGGCATCATAATAAGAAATAATGATATTCCCTACTCGATATTCAGGAACCCTCCTCTCCGATGGAAACTTGGGCTTGCTGAAAGCACGCAGTGCCACTCGTGCTCAGCGCGTATCTACAGGAAAACAGTAAAAAAAAAGCTTCACATCTGTGCAATTTAATACTTATGCACAAGAAGTTAATCTCAAAAAAAGCAACCTGCAAATCCCTTGTACTCTACCAGAAACACATTTGTAATACTACATGGTGCAAATTCTAGCCCATGTGTCCACGCCATGGGCAGGAGGCACACCGCCATCAACAGGGAATTGCAGCTGGACTAAGAGCCGCCCATAGATGTTTTAAGACAATGGCAAAGTGGCAGATTGCCCAGGGCCCCCACCTTCCGAGGGGCCCCCTCAGAAACTGAACTTTGTTAAAATGTAACATATAATTTAGTATTATTTGGCATGTGGACTTGAATTAGCAGGAAATGGTTAATAATAACCAAATTTGTTCCGTGTAGGGACCCCCAAAATATGTTTAGCCCGTGGCCCCCAAAATTCTTAAGATGGCAGTGCCCTAACCCATTGGAATGGTTTTACCCCAGTGTGCACGCGTGGCCCAGTGAACAGAGCGGGGCGAGCGTCACCAATGAGCGCGGATGAGCGGGAGTGAGATGGCAATGCTGCCAAAGGCTTCACCTTTTCCCCAGCAGACCACGCCCCCGCGGAACTAACCGAGGTGGGGGAGCTGCACTCGCTAACCGACTGGCACGTCTCGGAGGCCTCGGAAGACGCCGAGCTGGAGGACTTCTGCCGCACCCAAGCGGAGGGGAGAGCCGGCCGCAGCGATGCGATCAAAGGAAAGGGGAAAAGAGAAACGTGGTTAAATAAAAGCATCCGCCGAAGCATGCCGGAGGACAAGACACTTCTGGGGAAGAAAACTCCACTTTTGGGGATCAAAGGGTTAAGCTTAAAACGTGCATGATTTGGTAGTAATTAGTTCTGAACAAGGGCAAAAGTTATAACGTATATATCTATCATATTTTAAGGGGAACTCCAGGTGTCTTTTTAATAATTAAAGTTCCTACCTGGGACACTTCAGTAGGGCTGTTCAATTTTGTTTCGTCTGCCACAATAGTAATATAAAAGCACTTTGTAACGGTGGAGTATAAGACCTCTGCCATGTACTTTTAATTTGCCCAAATTCGACCCTGGTAAAGCCCGGCAACGTTTCATAAAACCTATTCGCCTTAGATATAACACTATTTTATCTCAAGATTTAATATCATTGTGCAGGTCTGCTCTAAATGAATTTATTTGCTATAACTTGTACAAGTTCTTAAAGAGTTTTTTAAAGTTGTTTTAAAAAATGCTATAATTCTAATAACCACAAACTATGTATTTGTACTCGTTAAATTTAAACTACCATGCTTATAACGTGTTTTAAAGAATGTTTTAAAAGTATAAATACAATTTTTTTAAATTATGTACTTGCATTTGTTGACCTTAGACGAGGTCTGAATCAAATAATTTTTTTTACTTGACTTGACATAAAAGCACTTTAAAATTGCCTTCAGGTTAGCTGTGTACCAGCACATGGCCCTACTGTGACTATGCAATGGTTGTCTCTTGAACTAAGCAGGCTCATGAGAGACACATAGCAGGAAGTAACATTCTCAATGAAGCAACTTTCAAAGAGCATTTTTCTACTGAACAGTAGGATAATAAAAAAGCAATGGGAAGGTCGGTGGAATGGGGTCTGATTCCCTGAAAAGACTGGAGTTCCCCTTTAAGCAATTATTTGGAAAAAGTGTTGCCTGTTTATGACATCACACACCACGTCTGACTGGTCCATATACTTCCATTATGAGTTAAATACCACTCTGGGAATTAACACTTTGCTCTCCCAGCAGCCGAACAAGGAGAGATCAGGAATAAAGGGCTGATTCTGCTTAGACATCAAGAAGAAAACTGGCCCTGATTCCGAGGTGGGGATACATTTCAAACCATGCGCAAACAGTAGTTTGCACAGGGTCGAAATTCTGAATAATGCAGTATACCGCACCCACCACAATCTGGCCCTGAGAAATGTCAGCAGGGGAGAGCTGCCAAAATTTACTGGGAGAGAATTTGTTGTAAAAAATACTGATTGTGCAAATAATTCCTCATTTTCCAGAGGAAAACTTGGGTTATGAGTAAGGCTCCTTTTTCCGTTTATACTGTTTTTTACAGATAAATACAGACAGAAAACCATTTATTTTCTTGTCTGTATTTATTTTTAAATGTGGATAAAAATGGAAATTGGGTGATTTTTGAGTGATTCTAAATACACTTTGCCATGACTGCCAGGTCAATAACTGTGTGGATTGATAAGTAAGGGGTTAAAAAAGAAAGGAATTTTAGTAAAGAGGCTTAAACAGCAGTAGATATGCACAAGGCTGATACTGAAATGTGCATATTTTCCTTTAAGTGCATTGATTTATCTTCTGCGGGTGTTCATATCACTGAAACCTGGCAGGCATTCGACTGCATATTTATTGGTTAAATAAGTGTGGAAATATACCAGTTTCAGCTTTATTTTTTTCACAAAACCCATAATAAATATGGATAAATACAAATAAAGTTGATAAAAAATAAATATGGATAAATACAGACGGAAATGTCAAAAAAATAAATACCATAAAACCGGGAGCCCTAATTATGAGGTATATATCGAAACTGAAAATCCGGATTACAGTGGCTACCTCACCCTCTACCTCCACCTTGTAATCAGGGTCACTTTGGTGAAACCACAAGTAAAAGGTCCTTTGGAAACTTGGCAGAGCACAAACTATTTCTTCCTCTCCTTTGCAAACCCTAGAATGGAGGAAAGTACAAGGTGTGCTGGCTCAGATTACAGCCTAAATGATAACAGTCTCCTACCATTTGGAGATACAAGGCATCAGCAATTTTTTTTTTACACTAGTGGGCTCCTAAGAGATTTCAGTGAACGAAGGTAGTGAGTAGAGAAGAGTCTATCCGGCTGCAGGATCTTTGGAACATCATGATAGGCCCACCTCGTAAGGAAGATGTTACGCATCTTTTCCAATGGTTTGGAGCTTGACGTCTGTTAAAGATTCAGATATTTTGCATTATTCTGCAACGAGTTGTTGCACATGGAATTGTCCGACAGTATTTTTGAGAAGAGAACTATTTAGCCAAGGAGGTGTCTATTCAAGGGAATGTAATAATACCGCAACCATGAGTGAAGCGGGCATCCTAGAATGCTCTTTGACTTAGCAGCATTGCCGTTACCTGCTCTGGGGCATTATTTCCCAAGCCCTACATTTTTCATAGTGACGTACAATTAATGATATATTTTAAAGAAAGTCTGCACTTTTTTATTAATAACGAGGAAGCAAACATGGCTAACACCACAAGATGGCGCCCGAGGTGCAGTTTACTGTCTTCTTTATGTAGGCTTTGATATAAGCAGGGCCACTGGAATTATACGGCAAGGCTGGCACAAACTATTCGGCAGGCTTTACTAACTTATGAGGCAAGAAAATGCAAATTATGCGGCATTATGTGGTACATTTTGTGACAGCATCAGTTCATCATTTTGTCATTTTTACACGTTAACAAAGTCTGGACCAAGGTTTCGCCTTATTAGTACTAGTTTAACACCCAATACAGCAACATGCAACTGAAAGGTGAACAGTTGACCTTTGCGAAGTGCCTTCCGCTGCACAGTAACAAGCGTCACCACATTCCTAGTAACTTTTGATCCATTTGAGCTAGAAACAAAATGCTTCCTTTGTTAAAATCTGCAAATTATGCAGCAGATGATGAATTATGTTAGCTATATCTATGAGCTACAGGTGATGAGCAATTGTTTTCTTTGCCCTGTGTTGTCAGTCCAGTAATCTAATGTCTTAAACCATTTGGCTTCGAAGAGTTTTGTTTTGCTGGCATCCGTTGTTATGAATTTCATCCATCCCTTTTTGGAGCATTCATACGTGTAAGGAGTGTGCCCAAATGTACGTTACACATTCAGTGTGCCTACAGGCACAATCTGCACCTCATGATGCTTTAATGCATCTGGGGTTGGCTGCATTTGTGTTCCACTGCTGTAGAGACACGGCAGAGTGGGGGAGATTTGGCAGGGAAAGGCTGCCTCCTGCAGGGCTGGGCCCTTTTGACAAAGAAGCAGCATGTCTAAAGAAAATGAAGGAAAAGGAAGCTGCCCAGACATAATCTCAGTGGTTGAGAAAGGTTGGCCCAAGCATTCCCTTCCATCGTTTTGTTGTCTCATTTGCTAGTATCCGCAAAGTGTCACCTACTTGCAAACCAAATATTTTGCTGGTAAAATGTGTACTAAGGGCACGTGCCTGAATCTGTTCTTAACTGTTCTATTGTACGTGCTTTCGGTGATGATCTGTCGTGCTGCACTATTCAGTGTGAATAGGGACTTAGGTGTGCCTCTGTGCCTTATGGCTGATTCACTTATATAGCAAACATTGGGAGCGCAATGTTTTTATCACCGGATTTTATGCCATACTCGGTGCTCTCAAGATTCCCGGTTTCATGCGTGAGTTCACCTTGTACAGTTATATTTTTTAATTCTTGGATTGTGGGCCTGATTTTACAATTGGTTAAAACGAAGTATCCTGTACTGAAACTGCTACTTAGGCATGGAACTGGAAAGCTAGAGAGCTCTGCATTTTCCTACCTGGAATGGGGAATAACGGCGGAAACAGGAATCGCAAGATGGAGCAGCGCTGATGTCACAGAGACGGTCAGATTGTATGAAAGCTTTCTTAAGTTTATTTTAGCAAAAAACTATCAAGGACAGGACGATATTGAACCACCAGATGGAAGCCTAATAAAAAGGTATCAAACCATGAAAGATTGATATTGCAAAGTCATTTTATTGGCTGTGGCAAGCACTGGCTGTTGTTTATAGTTCATCTCATCCAGAACATTGTTGGTGGCCTAGACTCTGCAATGGACCAATCAGACGAAGCTGTGCCTGTGCAATGTCATCAGTGGCACTTACTAATGAAGGGCTTCTAGGAGTAAGCAGCAATGCTGTTTAAAAACCTGCTAAAGGCAGCAAAATGTATGTTTCGCAAGGAATCAGTTTCCAGACAAACAAAATAATGCGTGTTCAAGAAAACAACAAGGGCCTCATAAGTGGAGATTTCTTTTAAACAAAGTAAATATAGAAGAAATGCATTAGTGCTGCAGCAAGCAGAGGCATCACACCTATAGGACCCTATCAGAAATGGACACGTCCAGATATATGCACCTTCAAACACTTTTACTGTGAAAGTTACTTTATGCTTGTATTCCCCCCCACCCCGGGACTCCCTCCCCATTATGGTCTCTCAGTTGCCTTCTTCATTGTGTGGAGAACTGTTAGGCCAAATTTACAAAGATTGAGCGCAACGCAGTACAGAACCCAAAATTTGCAGCACTATGTTGCATCAAAAGGATAGAGTAGAACAGCGTCATATCTATGTAGATATGGCGTTATTTCTCTCTCTCTCTGGACTGGAGCACTTTTGGCTGCCTTGCGCTACTTTTTTTTTAGTAAATAGGGATTTGCGTCAAACACCATTGGGATTGTACCACCCATGTTATGCCCCCTTTTGCAAAGTAGTGGAAAGTAAATCCCAATACAACACTTTGCACCAGTTTACGGCACTTTTTTGACGTCCTCTTCTCTAGGAAGAGCGGCTTCTCGTCATTTCCTCTGCAAGTTGTACCAACCCTACTCCATTTCATGCAATTGCCTGTGTTATCACCATAATCCTTGGAGGTTACAGCCCTACTCTCAATGCACACTTCACCTAGGCTATGTGCTGCACAGCCCCCTAACTGTGGTCACCGCACCCTTGCATTCATTTCCCAATACCTGGCTGGTGATGTCCGATGGCATCGGTGAAGGAGGCTTCGAGTACATGGCATCCTGCGAGATGAAGCCGGAGTCGTGCGATGAGACGCTGGACAGGCGGGTGTTGGCGTTGACAGGCTGCGCCATGCTGCGGTGGCGATAGGTGGAACTTGGTGAGTATGAGTGAGAGGTGCCACCCTTTGTGCTACTAGCACTGCTGGGAGGGTGAAGGTGACAGCGGGGTAGGAGCGAGAGGGAATGAAAGAGGTGGGGAAGACGTGGTTTGGAACACAGATGGAAATTTGGTAATGGGTATAGAGCAGGGCAGAGGATGTGTGGGGTTTTTGGGGATTTTAAGGGGCGTGGGAAGGAAAAGACAATTTAAGACAAAGGAGCAAGTCAGACGAGTTTAGATATGAGAGGACATACAAGTAAAAGGGAGCCCTAGTGAGCCCTGTCCCTGCCGGACCAGCCACATGAAACATTAAGGCAACAATGTTTTCTTCAACCTTTGCCCTTCCAGAAGAGGTCCCTTCCCTTGTCCTTCTGGGAAATATTTTGATTTGAATCCCGCCAAAACCCCCCAATTGTGAGGGTAAACCCTGCACTCGTTCGACTCCAGTATGTGTCGCTACACAGTTTAAGGAAAAACATTCGAAACATATGAGCACTGTTGCAAATTAAAGATCATACATAATAAATTTAAACAGAAAAAAAGGAGTGCAGGTGCCATTGCATTACAGGGGTTATTTATGAAGGGTTGTGCGTGTGCTTAAGTGGCGCAGCACAATGTTGTGCTGTGTCCAGTCTTCTATAAAAGTAAGTAAATTTGATGCAATGCTTTTGTCGCTTTGCATCTCTTTGCACGTGCGTGGAACCCATGCAAAACGTTAGTAAATAACCCCCATGCAAATTGATGTTCCCTGGAGAATCTCTGATACTGTTGTATTAAAAGGATGCCCTTGTGTATATTTATGGGTAAACCATGACTCTCCTCCTGGTGTAAATGCCACTGTGTTGGGGGACATGCCCATATTAGTAATACCATATTGAATACTAGGATATTTGGGTAAAGTAGGACAACTAAGATTAGATATCAAGTTACCTAGTACCGTGGCTAAAAGTTTCTGCGTAGCGTCTGCATACCTGCCAAGTGCCCACCTTGTTGGAGGTCCTGCTAACATGTTTTTAGCACTTATTAACTTAAATTAGCATGTTTCTAAACGCTTCCAATATTTACAGATTTGGAGCTATATTTAGAGATTGGCAGGCAGGATACTCCGTCAAAACTTTGCGGCCATCACAACCACTGAATTACAAGTGCCACTGGCTATAATACACTTGTAATATGGTAGACGGATATCTGCCACGGTTTGACTTAGTATCTTGTCTGCAAACTCTAAATAAGAACAAAGTAAAAACAGAATGAGATCATAAGGCCTTTTTTCTGTGTCTCTGGCAGTAGGTGGTCAATGTGGAAACCATTGTTTACCATTAGTGTCCCAATACTACTTAATTCCAATTGGGTAACCAAGGTACTTCCTTTGCACACTTGATTCTTCAAGGCTGGTGACAGCAAACAGTCAAAGCTATGTGAAGAGGCATTAAAGGGACTGAAACTCAGTCATTATCCTTGATAAACTCAATTCCTGGAGAGATCTCTATCTCTCAAAGAGGTTAGCAGTCTAACTTAGAGGAGGGTCGTATAGAATGAAATTCCAAAAATATGGTCCATGACTCAAAGTCCCTCCTATGAACATGTATTTTTACACACTCAATCCCTGCTAGCAGCAATGTGGCCCTTGGTCACACCACAGACCAGACATTTTGGCTCCTGAGAAAATGTTTGTGAGTACCTATGAGCTTCAGTTGACAAACCTTTTGGTGGATGCGTATCTAAATAAATAAAACATATTTACATTATTTACTGTGAACTTTACGAAAAAGTTAGTCGGAACAAAGATGTGCTCAAATAAAAAAATAAAGCATGGCCAAAGTCAGAAGGTCAGGTTTAATGTGCTAACGCAGGCAGCTTTCACACATCAGAGTGAGACACATTGGAGAGAGCCTCATGCAAGCACTCGAGTGGAGGTGGATGAATACACCCAAACAGCCAATAGCATTAGGTGGGAGTTCAATACTCTGCTGGGCTGAACCCCAACGAGAATAACAAAGACTTAAACCAATGGCTGAAAGAGGCAGGTAAAAGAAACCAAATGGTTGAAAGGGACAGACTCAAAGGGCATTCAATATATTATTAGCAATAGGTCAGATAGACATATACTCTGTCAAAACCTGGAACTAAAAAGGCACAGCAAGACATCCACCACTCTGATTTGACAGTTTTCAGTGAGAGGTCACTGAGAACTCTGAAGGGAACTTGATTCGATGGGCATGGCTTTTAATAGAGCCCTCTGGCAGGAAGTGGTGCCCTTGGTGGAAGGTCCAGCACTGATGTAATCTCCTCTTTCCGTATATTAACCCTAGCACACAGTCTGCCTATGCTTTAAGAAGAGTGCTTTTACAGTACGTAGGTACTGCTTTCTCCACTGGGTGGACAGAAGATGAGTTTAGAACCAACTTTCATAGGCTGGCAGACAGGGCCCTGGCTCACCCACAGCACACTGGGGAGAATAGTGTATCACTAAGGGAAGGAAGGGTGGGGAGCGGGGAGGCAGCATAGGGAATGCAATAAGAGTACTCATAGAACTAGTAACTAGAGTAAACGACATTATCCACTCCTCCCCCAACACACCCAGTCACACAGGTGTGGGCGCGCCCACATACAAACAGGCACACACATGCATGTATACTTGTGGACATGCACAGGCAGAATCACACACACCTGGACACACATACACACGTACGCACACAGAGTCTTTTCCAGAAGACCTGCACCCAACGTAGCTCATTACATGGTTACGGAGCAGTGGGAAATCCAAGGGCAGCCAGAGGGTTTCTGGTCCCACTGATACACACACAAGCAGTTTAAGTCACCGAGAAGCCATTCACAGGCAGACATAAAGCCGAAAACAAAAGCAGTATTTCATCAGGAAGAGAAACTGTAGACTCCAAATCAAGAAGAGGCCAAGGATGATCCACACGAAGGCAGATGAATCGCACACACAGGCAACAGCAGCCCAGCCACACAAACACGGACAGACTCATTCACGGAGCTGCCACGCAGAGTCAGTTACTAAGATGTCACACACAATCAGTGGTAGAACCAGCGTGCATCTTGAGACAAACATACACGGAGTCACCACAGTAGGTCGCAGATCCACCGTTTGCTGCTTCAGACTCTATCCTGACTTCAAGTCTTTCTCACGTAGACAGAACCTACTTGGGTCATGGGAAGGGCAGAGGTCTGTGGGGCTATTTCAGAAGAACCAACTTAAGAGAGAGGATCTAGTACCTCTCAGTAATGTGAGGGTCCCAGGGAGCCTTGCACCATCTGTTAAGCAATGCACTAAGTGGTGACAGAGATACTGTAGTGTGTAAGAAAATCAGGAGCTTTGACCAGGCTGGTGGGGTTAGAACAGTGGTCACGCGGTAGGCTGTGACTGACACGTGACTATGTCCTCTACTATCAGCATTTAAGAGGTGTTGGAAATTGTTGCAGGTTACCTCTACCGCTGAACCCCACCTGCTGTCTCAAACATCTATGGGTCAGTTAGAGGCTGAATGCTGCCTTTGGGAGGGACAGGGGCAGTATTCATTAAAGGGGAGATGGGGTGAAGGGCAGCTGGTCCCTGCTGTAGCATTCAACAAGCAGGACATTTTCTCTTTCACTTCAACAGTTCATAAACCTTTCCTCCATCCACCAGTGCCTTCCTTCCATGACACTCACCTGGACATGCTGGATTTTCTGGATCCTGAACTGCTGGGAGAGGATGGTGGTGTCTGGTAGGACCAGCTGTAGTCGGAGCCTTTCAAGTCTTTAATGACCTGTGACAGTAAATCGGGAAGGTGTCACTCTCCTCCTACGGCTCCACCTATTTGAACAAAGATGTAGTCCCACCGCCACACGCAACTAAGCAATTTACTTTCTCAGGCCATTGCATCACCATAGTCATGCACAACTCAGAACTTGCTCACCTGTTCACTCGCCGCGGGAAGTTTGTGGGGCTCCGCCGTTAGCACAACCAAATCGTCAATGATGCCCTGTAGGTGTGTTACTTCTCCCAGCATATGGATCTCACCAATCTGAAAAGGCAGAGAGAGGAAAAGTGTCATAGTGAAGATAACTCTACACTGCCAATAATGAGCCGGGTGACGTCTGGCCTCCCTCTACACAGTCTGTGATGAATTGCTTTCAGGCAACGAAACACCTCCATGATAAGGGGGCCTACTGGCAAAATGAATCGCTTACTTAGATTTTTGTGGCAATGGAAGAATGCTGAATCTGAAGTAGAATGTGCTTTGCCCAACATCTAAGCCATACAATGGTATGATGGAGGGTATCTCGCCTGGATTTAGCACATTACTTTCCAACTCTTAAATTGGCCAAATATTCTGCTGCTCCAGTTCCTGAGAAACTGGTTTTCTGCATGTCGGGAGAGTCAGTTTTGTACAATCTGTATTCATAGAAATTGAGAGCTGAAGATTTTGGAACTTCAGCAATTACTCTGAATAACTGATTCAACCCCTGCCTTCTTGTATTCGAAATCCAAGCTGCGAGAGAGCAGGGTTCGGGTGTGAACCGAAAAGATTTCTAAAATTTAAGATTGAGTTTGGCATTTGAATTGTTTTGTAGGTCGTGCCTACCAGACCGCACCAGCTGTCTAGTTGTGAAAGGCCTTTTGTGGGCTCACCAAAAACTTACAGCGAGCTTTCAGCCTGCCCACTGCTTACCACTGGGGGCTTTATTGACACTCTCATTTGCTTGCTTCTGATTCTGTGACTTGCCGTTCCTCTTCATGTGTTAGTCCCTCCCATGAAGCATAACCTGTTTACCCTCCTTTTTATTGTCTGACTTGTATCCTTCCACAGCTCACTTTTAGGGAACTACTTTTTTCTTTTTCATTAAGCGGTCCATGCAATATCTCCCCTTGCTCCGTCTTTCTCTTTTCCTCATGTGCAGGTCACTCTTCTCTCTAATGTGTGCTTCCCCTCTCATCAAACTCCCCTGCCCACTCGAGCTCCGTGGTCTCTCTCCCTTATGTGCTTCCCCATCGCCCTCTTGTTGTGCGCTCCCTCGTGTGCTGCTTTTCCCCTCCTCCCTCGCCTAGTTTTATTTTTATGCTAACCCCTGTCCCATCCGGATTGCTTCCCCCTCGCCCGCACCTCCATTCCCACCGCTATCATTTTTGAAATTGTTGTTTACTTAAGAGGGTGCAGCAAATTGCTGTAAGGCTCTCCGCCTTACAAAAAAAACACTTTCATGCTACTCCAGTTTCATTCTTTTTATTTACTGAGCCGTCTTAGATTGGTCAATAAAAAAATGAGTGAAGCTCAATAACTTGCGTGATGACGCATGCACACGCACACCTCATAGCGCATGTGCATGAAATGATGTGGCCACCTGCAATGGCTACTTCAGCCTCCTTTTTTTTCTTGTTTTAAACAATACTGGCAAAAATGCTTTTTGCTGATGCTGTACAGCACTGCCGAAAAGCATTGCCAAAGGTAATATGTCCCAAAAGGAAGGCCTATTGCGTTTGCTATTGCTTGTTTCTTCTACGGTTTCCTGTGGTATGACTTAGAAATGACAAATGTTGAGTCATGGTCAAACGTTGCTATGAAAGGAAGGGGGAAATCAGTGGAAGGTTGGTAACCTCATGAAGCTTCCGCTTACTCGTGAGGTCTCCTACGGTTCCTGAAGCTCCACATCTCCCCTGTCCACTCCCTTCCTTATGCTACTCCCCCTGGAGAAAGACCTCCCCCTCCTCATTCCCTTTTGAGCCGTCACCACGTACCATGTAGCACTGGGCCATCAGAAGGGGCGGCTGGGACCATTATTCCCCAGCCCCCACCCTTTTTTAGGGCCCCTTCTCACGCTGCAAAATGTAAAGACGCCAACCAGCCTCGTTTCTTAATGATGAAGCAGCTAACAGACCTGTACCAATAGATAGAGCCAGATGATGGGCGTGCCTTGCCTTGCCTTCCCTTCCTCTTGAGGACATTCTTTAACCTTGGAGACAGCCACTCGTGCTAAGCAGTCTTGAATTGAATATTTGCCCATTGGCCCCAAGCAAACGTCCAATATGCCTGATGCAACATATGACTAATCCCCCTTCTTGTAGGATTTGGAATGAGATATGAAGAAACTACAGCCTGCAAAGTAGCCCCCCAGTTGCTTGTGTATGCCTGGGAGACACATACTCTCAATAGACTAAAGCCTGGCCAGATGATGGCCACCTATAGTGCAGGAGACGCTAGACTAGGCATGTTTGTAGACAGTAAGATGCAAGAACACACCCTGCACAACCATCCTCTGACATTCTGCCACGGAAATGTCAAACATTGGTCATGGTCAATGTAAGACGGTTCTACATCAAACTGTATATCCACATATATGAAATTTACAATGACGCCTCTTACTGGATTTCCCTTATCTAACCCCGCCATTGATGTGAAATAAGAATAGCAACATGACTATCTTTATCAAACTGGTGAGAGGTCCAAAGGGGAAGAAGATGGGAAGGAGTGCTGTACCTACCACTACTGGTTGCAGAAGTGTGATGAACGTGCAGAAGCGCCCCCGCTCCTCGATCAGAGCCCTCCGCACTGCCTGCTTCTCTGTCTCCTCCATCAGCAGGTACATGTCGTTGACGTCCTGGAGAGCGCTGTCTAGCTGTGGCTGCAGGTCCCCCTTTCCTGAGAGAGGGGGCGGGGCAGAAGAAGAGCCAACTGAAATGGTCAGAAATGCTGTGCCATATTAGAGGACACCCTTGTCACATTTAAAACTTTGTTGGCAGCTCTTTCTAATCACCCCTTCCCCCAGTGGCCACCCCCATAATGGACTGCTTCAGTAGGCCAAGGCATGTAGCATCTCCAGCAGGTCCAATGCAGTGGGGACGTCATACCCCGCACAGGCGGAAATCAAAAGTTCCAAAAGTACAGCAAGCCCGACCATAGGCCTTTTCCAGTTTTACTTTTGAACATCTCAAACTAACAAGCACCATATGACTGTAAAAGAGTCAGCGACTGTCTTGCTCTACTTCTTAATTAGTGCTAGGGTAAGGGGGTGGGTCCAGACATTGAAGGAACCCTAACAAATTAAGCTGCTCTCACCAGCGTTTAGTGGGGCACGTAGGCACCTATCACAAGCACTGAATCTACAGACTAATTTCCGCACTCATCTATAGGTCGATTCAGAGAAAACACAAATTCACTCTCTCACTTATCTACTGGGGGTTGCAGAGCTCTTCCCGCCATGTTCAATGTTAGATTTATTTTAGTTGAGGGTAAATCATCTGCTATGTTAAGTCTACAAGCTATAGTCATACATTCCTCCACCTCACTCCTTTACATTGACAGCAATGAGTACAGTCCCCAACCCCAGTTAAAGAAGAGAGGGAAGCAAAACTCTTGAACAGCAGAGCAAGAAGGATACTTCACAGTCAGGAAACAGCAAAGCATGAGAGCATGGACATGAGAGAAGAGTGAGAGGCATTAGACTGGGGACACGGCTAGCAGTCAGGAAGCAAGAAGCATGTCTGGAGAATGCAGTTTTGGTACAATTTCTCTTCTGGCATCTTAGGTCTGGGGGGTGACATGCTAAAAGTGGGAAGGTCAATGCAGTAGCTATTGTGGCTGGGTAAATTCTAGAAGCCCCTAAATGGACTTGGCAGCTCACAGTGAGTGAGAAGGGGAAACGACAAGTGGAAGGCAACCTAGAATGACTGACAGGCTAGGAAAGCAAGCACGGGAGACCTGCTGACAACAATCATGGGACCTCAGGTAATCAGCAAAAGTGTAGACTCTATGTAATGCATAAACTAGCATGCATGGTTTCAGCCTCTAGAAACCACTGCACAGGTTTGTAAAGGCACCTTTTAATATCTGCCCCAGCTCCGTGGGTTGGTGTAGGTCTCCCTGCTAGTGTATTCAGAGCAGTACTCGACTACATCCAGAGTCGCTGCATCGGGTGTCACAATGTTGGGAGTGCTATTACTTCACAGGTCAGTTAATTTTTTTATGTTTTATAAATACCTATATATATATATATATATATATATATATATATATATATATATTTGCCGAAAAAACAATTAAAAGTTAGTTATGGTTTAACAAAAGCAAAAGCAAAACCGGAAAATCCCAGAAATTCGCTAGTTATGGTATGCAGCTCACACCATAACTAACGGTGCCCGCCATGTTTTGCTCTTGGTACTCTGTTTTGCAGGGGTGGATTCTCCATTAGGGCTCTGGGGCTGTGCTCCCCTGAAATGATTTCCTTCACATTCCCGTACAAATATTAAAAAGATTGATTTATTTAGAGATACAATCGTATCATTAAACAAATCAATGCATTTAAGTCTGAGCTGTCTGTCCCAGGCTGCCTGCCCCGCCTCGCTCTGAATCAGGAGACGGAAGCCAGGCAGTAAATCAACTTTTGAGCTGGGACTCACGACACAAGGCTTACTGTTCTAAAGCCCTTCATAATGAATCAATGCCATTGTAGTCTATGGCAGTATTCTCTATAGGGCAGTGATGCTGTCAGCGTCATGGTTTGGGACGTTAGAGTCTCCATCCCTGTGTGAGAGCAGCCTTTCGTCATTCACAGGCATAGATCCCACCCTTTCCCATTCCTCACACGTAGGAGTGGATGTAAGCACTGTGAAGCACGTGTGTTTTAGTGCCTTGTCCTCGGTAATGGTAAGTGTTAGAATGCTAATCCTCTTATGTATATTGTGCTGAGACCCCTCACCACGCTAACTTCCCCTACTGTGACACCCAGGCCCTGGCTTCATGTCGCTGGCCTCGTTAGAAGTGGAGATGCAGCATTTGTTCCCCCGTCAAATGGATGCAAAAGACGAGCAGGCCAGTGTTCTTGTTCCCTTGTGATGTTTATCCAAATATCCGAGTCAAGGGAAAAGTAGAGATCTGTGCTTACAATAGACAGTTGTCTGCTGTATGATATTAAAACTGGCCCTATCTTCATGCCCTTAACAACATTAATGCCAAAAACATGTATTGATTTATTAACAATGAGTGTTAAAAACGTTAAGGCAATGCATGTCAGCAATTTAGTTCCTCTGTTATGTCAAGTTTTACTTAATCTTGCCTTCCTCAAGAGTTAGCTATTTAATCATGTTGTGATTCTTTCTGTATTTTTTTTCCGTGCATACTTTGAGTTGTGCAAGTGTTTATGAGGGGCTTTGATTGAGAGCTTTGATGCTAATGCTGAAGCCAAAGCAAAGTGTCTGTCAGTGGGTAGGCCTCTCTGCAGAGCACACAGAACAATGATGATGTATTCCAGTTGTAATTGCAATTTTGTGAAAATGTGTGTGAAGGGGTTGCACAGATGTCAAAATATTTACAGGGCAAAAGCAAATAAATTGCTTAAATGTGAGTGAGTGCAGTGTATGTTTGGACATGGTGAAGTGAGGGAGATGCAAGGAAGTGTATTCGTGGAAGAGTGAAAGGGTGCTGAAGAGGAAAGAGAGGTGGTTGAAGATGTGCAGATCTTTTTTTCAATGTATTTTTACAGAGGAGGATCAAGCCTGGACCCCACGTTTGTCCATTAAGCTTGCCCGAGTCGCTCACTACATAAAAATCATACCAAACTTTAACGCCTCACCACTTTCAAATGTCACCAGCCGCCACTGCCATTTTGTTTCCTATACCATGGTCAAAGTGGAGTAGTGCGCATGTTAGGTGGCCTGAGTTATGGTGTACATTGCATACCAAAACTGGAGAATTTCATGGGTGTTTAGGGATTCCATTCACTGAACCATAACTAACATTTAACTGTTGTTTTTTCATTGAATTTCTAGGTTTTGTTTCATAATAATTAGGGCTCCCGGTTTATGGTATTTTTTTTTTTAACATTTCTGTCTGTATTTATCCATATTTATTTTTGGGCCATATCATTGGTGTTTATCCATATTTATTTGGTGTTTTGAGAATAAATGGAGCTGTAAAATTGTATATTTCCACGTTTATTTAACTCTTGGACGTGCACTCATACATGGATGCCGGTCATGTTTTAGCAAATTAAGCAGTCATGTATAACAAAAAACAACACTCACAGGTACATATTAGCGTTATACTACAAATATATGTTAGCATATGCCCGTATTTAAGGAAATCTCATCCTATATTTTTAACGCTCCTTGCTGTCTATCGGCTCAGCTGTTGTCTGGAATTCATGAAAGACAGCATGGAGAGTCTCTCAGAAGAAGCACAATTTTCAGTATTTTTCTGCTTTTAAAAAAATACATACAGGAAATACATTGTTTTCTGTCTGTATTTATCTGTAAAAATCAGTAAAAATGGAAAAACGGAAGCCTTAATAATAATCCACTTTATCCACCTCCCATGTATCCAATAAGTGCAGTGCCTTCAGCCATGTTCATCAGGGGTTGAGGGGCTAGCCACAGGGCCTGCAGCATTTAATTGGGCAACCCAGAAAGGTCTTTTCTCAACCATAGCTTTTTTGTTTGGTAAAAAACCCTATTTTTATGAAAATCTGCATTTTTTAAAACAAAATTCCTTTTTTACTAATACAAAACGACTTTTATGATAATCCGTCCATGGGAAATAAAGTTATAGTCAAAACAAAAATGCCTTTTCAATGGAAAGTGTGACTGTACCATATCATGACAACACAGTAGTGACTGCCACTGTGCTATCTATCTATCTATCCATCTGACTATCCATCTATCTTTCTATATAAAAGGCCTTTATTTTCTTACAAACTTCTAAGCTGTTTGATAAATCTGCATGAAACTTTCCAAAAGACGTCTTTGGGTTCTTCCTGGTATGTTTTGCAGAGATTTGTCAAGCTGGAGCCAAGAAAAAGAGGTGGTCCCAAAAGTTCCATTCTCACTTTTAATTCCTATAGGATACTTTATTCTTCCTTACAGAAAAAATGGCTGAATGGAATTACACCAAACTTGGCATGACGATAGACCTTTACTCCAGGAAGTGCCTTTGTGTAGTTTAGTGTAAATCCATTCAGAAGTTTTCGAGAAATTTGCATTTTACAAATTGCTTGGGCAGGGAGTGAAGAGCTGAAATATTAGCGATATCTGGATCGTTAATTCCATCGAGCATTATGAATCCACAGAGGAATGAATGAGGGAGTTTTTTTCCCATCCTGCACTTCAAATTTGTGAATCCAGGATTTGCCAAATCTACCATGTTCTGCCACCATTACTCCACACTGCACTGAGCACTGTGTTAGGAAAAATCGGAAGAAAAAGAGCATAAAGGGGCAGGGTGAGTACACTGTGACTCACAGGGACATGTGGGTAGCACCAAAGGGAACAGCGGCAATAAAATACATATTTTTATAGTGAGATTTGTGAATCACAGACACAGGAAGGGTCACTGTATCCACTAATCCAGTAAAAAAATGGGAAATAAAATATGCTGTGCACTACTGCGGGACTTGGCCAATGGTCACGCAAGAAGTTGTCCACATATGGCAGGCTGGGAGAAATGCCTAGCTACAGTCCAGTCTCTGTAGCCAACCCCTGCTGTACATGGCCAAAGGCCCTGAATCCAATCTGCGCTGTGCACAGCTGAAGGCTGGGTGCAGCAGGGGTTTCCGCCAGCGGAATGCTGGGCAAAGGGCAGCCATGTTAAGCAGGTGTTGGCAGCCCACAGTAGGTTGGGTGAAGGGCTTGACCAGAGGTAGGAGGCTGAAGACCATGTGCAGCGGGGGTAAGGTCACTAGCACATGGTTAGGCTGATGGTCTGACTGGATGTCAGGCCCTGTGGCCAACCCCTGCTGTGCGTAGCCAAAGGCTGTGTGCTGTGGGGTTTGGTTGCCTGCTGAGGGCTGGAAGCAGGGCCTAGCTAGAGGCCATGCCCTGCAGTCAAACCCTGCTGAACACATCTGAAGGCTGTTTGCAGCTGGGGTGGCTGCCCAATGAGGGTTGGGCGCATGGAACGCCTCGGTGTGGTATACGATAAAAAAAAAATGTAAATCACTGAAAAGGGTTAAAGTGAAGTTATAGTTAGAGCTGTTATAACGCCAAAACATATGGGGTTTTTTTAAAACTCAGAAATTCACCTAAAAACACAGTTAAAGTGCAATTATGGTTACAATTTACAACGAAAAAACCACTGAAATGTGCAAGTAATGGTTAGGACCACAATTCATAACTCACCCAACAGCCATACAAACCATAACTTGCATAACAAATGTAATGCTTATGGCCTTACAATATTTATACCAATAAATAACAATACTGTAGAGCAAAATGTATTTAAACAAAACATAAGTTAAATGCTAGCACATTCCTAGTTATCTCTGTGGTATGGGTAACTTGAAATGTAATCTCATCTGTAAAATGATTTACAACGCTTGTTTAATTATGAGTAAGGTTATGAGCAATGCATATTGCGTGCAAATTATGGTTTGCATGGATGTTGTGGTGTGGGTATCACGGGTTGTGGTCCTAACCATAACTAGCGAATTTCTAAGGTTTTTCGGTTTTAATTTGTAACCATAACTGCACCATAATTTAGATTTTTTTCCGGCAATATCTTAGGTGTATTTAAATATATGTTTCACTTCAATTTTTGAGTTTTTCAGTGTATAAAATATATTTCACATATGTATAGCTTAAGGTTTAGAACTTTAATTTTTTTTTAAATTATTATTATTTTTTACCTGTGATGTAATGTTTCATGGAAAGTAGTGACTCCGAACGTACGAGTTCAAAAACTTACCTGCGAATTCTTTGATAGGTTTTTAAAGCCTACAGCGCCGTTGAGAAGTATGATACCAGTGACATATCAAGGGAGCGTTTTTGTGGCGTGACGCTAGTGTATATCAAGCACGGCACCAGTGAATATCAGGGAAGAGTGAGAAGCACGACACCGGTGAAATATCAGGGGTCGCAGTGAAATATCAGGGGATACAGCGGTGAGTCTCATGGAGGATGTCAGTGTCTGAGACACAAGGCACTCTGGGAAGGTCAGTGAAAGAGAAGCATGACACTGGAATTCATCAGGAGGGAAAGAGCATGGCACTCCTCACATGAAAGGGGTTGGACAAGCATGGCCCAGAGACTTGGAAGGCAGTGGAAGTGATTCCAATGGGAGATGCAGAAGAGGGGTGAAAATGGCAGTGGTGATACATCAGAGGAGGGAGAAGCACAAAACCATGGCCCGGAAAGAGACTACCATGACTCCTGGGAGACAAAAGAACGAGATTCAGGACACTATTGACAGGGCAGGAGAGCGAAACGTGTCTCTCAGACAGGAGAGTGAGGGCACTGCCCCTGTGATAAAAGGACAACATGCACGAGCCAAGCAGGATATCCAGAGGGAACAGCGTAATACTGGGGACAAGACAACAGGAGAAGGACTTCTTTGGGACAGGAGCACAAGACGCGTGATGCTGGAACAGGGTAGGAAAGAAGGTGATTCTGGGACAGGAGTGCAAGAAGCGTAACTCCAGAACAAGAGAGCAAGGAGCCTCATTACAGTACATCAGTGGAAGGAAGGGGGCTCTAAGGCAGGAGAGCAAGAAGATTCACTTTAGGACAGGTCAGGGAGAGGCATGACAGAGAGAAGCATTTCTGTGGGACAGGAGTGCAAGAACACTACTCTCAAGGAGGAGAAGCATGCTGCAGGAACAGGGGAGTGAGAAGTAGGACTCTGGAAAAAGGAGAGCAAGATGCAAAACAAAACTATCAAAAGAGAAAGAAGCATGCCAACGGGACAAGAAAGCGAGAAGCATTATTCTGGGCAAGGAGAGAGAGGAGGGTTCCGGGGCATGGGTGCAAGAAGTATGACTAAAGGACGACAGTGAGAAATGTGACACCAGGGAGAGGAAAGTAGAACTGGACCACCTAGAGCACAGCAGAAAAATCAGAAGCATACCCCTGGGGTAGGACAGCAGGAAGCCCATCACCAGCAACACGTCAGGAAAGCATGAAGGATGACTCTGGGACAGCAGAGCAAGGAGCATGATTAATGGGACATATTTGACTTACCAAGTAGCTCTACAGGAAGGATGCAGGAAGGAGAAAAACGGTAGATAAAGAAAGAAAATGGAAAGAAAAAGAAAGAAAGCACATGTGAACGTCTGCTGACCTACAGAGAAACCATCTCATCAGCAAAGACAATCTGTTGGGGGAAGAGTACAACAGGCAAAGCGATATGACTTGTGCGTAGCACAGTGTGGTGGCTGAGGCGAAGTCTGGTAGAGATGAGCCGCAAAACTACCACACTCTAACCAGTAATTTGGCATTTAATGGAGGCTTTTAAGTAAAGGCTCTAGTCAGAAATCTTCTTCAGCGAAGACACAATGAATTAAGACAGTTCAGTAATGTATGAAACATTTTCTTTTAAAAGTCTCAAATCTCTGTGCAAGCAAGACTCAAAATTCACAGTTCTCCAGCTGTAATCTGTGCTCCCTTTCTCTCTCTCTCTCTCTCTCTCTGAAAGCTTCCAACAGAGTCTTTATTATTAGTTTATTTGTTGGAAGCTAATTAGAACACAGATTTTCCTGCAGCTCAGGACTGTTGAAAAGTCAAAGGGTTTTGCGAAAGAATCCGAAACATGCTTGGGGAGCTGCACATTTGACTGACCTGGCTCCAGCACTTCCAGAATCCCAGAGGCAGATGTTTTATTGAGGAACCTCTTGATTTCCCCACAAAACAGACCAGCTCTGGAAGCCAAATTGAGTTGACTGCCAGTCGAACCAGCATAGTTTTACCTGACGTTTGGATGAGTCTGTGAGGAAGGCGAACAGACTCCCTCCCTTTTGATGAGCTCCTCCACAAAAGCCGAGTAATGGCAACTTCCTAAATGGGTATCCATAATCTGGTTTAACTTTGGAAGTTTGCTCTGTAGCGCCATGGTTGGGTCTGCACACACTGCGTGGGTGAGAGGGCTGTGTCAACCTCTTGTTTCCACCAACTGGAGCACAGCTAAAGCAATTTGGAGCAATAGTCTATTTCAGTGCCAGAAGGAAATCAGATCTTCTGATCAGTGTCAGAGCAGAGGCACCAAGACCAAGCAAACCTGCCTAACTGAAAAGGGTCATTATTTGCAAGCCCATTAAAACTTACACAGCTCAATGTCCTTTGACCTTTACGGCCTCCAAGGATTCCTCTAAAATATATTGCAAATTCTCTCAGTTTAACATTAGTCCCAAACCTATTTTTTTTTACAATTTACATCAAAAACATAATATTTGCCAAAAACAGATTCGACTGCTTAGGAAGGTCAAATCATTTATCCCAGACTTTGCCTCAAGACCATGCTCTCCTATCGGTTATATTAAAAAAGCCCACTTCCCGCTCAGAGTCACAATTGTTGCCGCAGCGTGTCTCATAGATGCGACCAGGTATGTTGATCACATTAGCCACCTCCTGGCCTCACAACACAGGCTTGCCTTCGAAGACACATCTGAAAATTCCACAAAAGGAATACCTTTCAGCAACCTATTAACATAACAAAAAAGTGTGAAATATCAACCACGCGAAAAACAGGAGATGCTGGAATGGTGATATCTGCCCTCCAAGACGGCAACGTTTAGACACTTGTGCCCTGGCACCCGCGTACGGAATCGCTGAACCTGCCCACTACCCCTGATAAAGCTCTTAAAGACGTGGCTTTATGTTATGCCTACAGAGTCCCAGCAGTGCCTGATAGAAAAAACCCTGAAACCCTTAAATTCTCACCCCTATACAGTCCTTCATTACCATACTGATCAGCACTTCCTTAGAGAGTACCTGTTTTATGTAGCCAATAGAAGGCGTCCAATGACTGCTATTGCTGTGGCCTGGTCAGAACTAACAATTAAGCACTGCCAAAACCAATAGATCAAGATTTAGTGTGCCAAAGCATGTCAAAGCAGGCATTGATATGCCTTGCCTGCACAGATGCTGGCTATCACATGAAAGCTTGCCATTTTGGCTTCACATGACTGTAGCAAAAAATGAATGTTTTCTGTATAGAATGCATCTATAAAAAATAATTGATGTGACCAACAGAGTGACAAAGAAGTGTAATTTTCAGATGTAAAAGAGTCCCTAATGCATTCCAACGGAAGCACTCCCTGGAAGGCGGAATGCTACTTCAACAAGATAGTACCATTGGGTGAGAGACTAATACTACTCTAGAGGCAGCCAAAGCCCATTCTATACATATTTTAAAGCATTTGTGACAACACGTGTTGTAAACTGCTTCATTCTCAAGCCAAACCTAAAAACCACTAAGAACAAATGTTAAAAAGTTGCAAAGCATAAAACTGATCTTCTCAACTGAGTGCACTGTGAAGAGGAGTCCCTTCAGTTTCCACACTGAGCATTAGCTGCATGGATCGCTATGGAATGCTCCGACGCCTTGCCTACTGAACAAGCACTGAGTACCTACGCTGTCGTACACTAAAATGGCAACTCTGTGCCCAGCCAACCCAGCCAAAATGAAAGCTGTCTCAGACCTCCTTCCCATGGACAAACATGCAAAGACCTATGTGAATCAAATGTACAAATGGGTAAGGCCTTCGGGCACATACATCTAAACGTGTAAGATCTAGTGCACGAATGTGCCTGTATAATGTGCACAGCCCTGTGCAAACATACAGTAAACTGAATACTTTAGACGTATAAAGGAACTGCACACATATCCCTCCATAAAGACAGATTTCAATGCCCAGGGCATACAGCAATCACACATCAGAAAAATGACCAAACGCTTTGAATACAGTGTTTCCTATATTCCAGTACTTATAAAGTGCTGCAATACTGCACTCTGTTCTTAAGCCATTTGTATCTGTTGCCCATGACCCGTATGCACTGCTCTGCCTTTAAAACTCGTCTACTGAAAATAAGACGTGCATTACGCTCTGCCCAGTGTAACTGCCTAGCATCTTATACTCTGCTACTGGCCTGCTTTACACCTAAACAAAACTATAAATAACATTAATCGTTTTACACAGACCTGCGGCCATGTCCATGATGTCCTGTTGGCTGGGCGCCAGACCACATTTAAACCTGTCCCTGACTGCCCTGGGTCCTCGAAGGTAGCATTTAATGGGACATTGTTGGGGCTGTAACCAGTCTTATGTGGCAATTTGGGAGGAACACTCTAGAAAAAAAATATGCTGTTGGAAGCACTGAGGAAATGGGCCTCACGAGAGTCTTTCAAGCAATGGACATGAAAGAGGGGGTGGCTAACTACAGCAATGTTGTCCTGGCAGGCCAGGGGTTTTGAGGACCTCAGGGCCCGCTCTTTGATAGACCACATGTGGCAACTGACTGGTCACCGGCAAATCCTGAAAAGGGCACAGGAAGGCTAGCCATAATGACCAGCTACAGTACCCATGAACTCCACAGATATGTCAAAACAGATCTGAAACACAGCTAGGACGTTTTTTTTAATGTTGCACCACGAGGAAACCAAACCTCTCATTTCATGCACCTTTCATGCACTTTCCATCTTTTAACAGCATGGTCTAAGCAGGGATATTGTCACCTCTGGACTAGTGACTCTCACTGTACCCCTGAATCCTCAAACAGGTAATCATGAGGATTCCACTGGCTTTGCAGACTGGTTGTGGAAGGAAAGGATGTGTGGTGATATTACAGCGCAATTTATGATCCGCTGGAGATTCACAATCAAAATGTATTTTTGTTTCAAAACCTTGTGTGTGGACCATTAGATTATAAATAAAAAGCAATCTCTAATCCCTTCCAAATTTGAGATTTTTCATATAGCGCTTTATGCCACACTTCTGCTGTTTATAAAACCTGCAAATAACAGGTGTTGCTATTACTGTATTTAATGGTACTCAATTCACTGATCAATTCATCGATCTTAGAACAATGAAGGGGTTAGTCAGCCTTGCGTGGATTCAAACTTGTGACCTGCAGATCACAGTATATGCTTCCCACATTTTTATGGGCCACTTCTTCAGAGAACTGTACTTAGAGCCCTCCGTCTAAAGAAAGATCATATTAGTCTAGGCAATTTTGTAGATCTATGATTATTTATAACATGGGTCTTCCAAAATCCAGCCGGATCCATGATGGCAGCAAGTTGCTGCTACTGAAGTCGTCTTGAATACACAATTAGATCCTAGTCAGCTTTTTGTAAATTGCTTTTAACGTTCAGTTCCAGTGTTAGCAAGCATTGTGTGGTAGAACGACTGAAGGCAAAACGTATGTGCGACACTTGCGTTCAATGCGATCCAAGGAACAGCTGCAGCGAATAACAAGCACTGGTATACAATAAAATAATAATGAGACTATCTTTGCCCCATATGCCTTGAGGAGGGGTACCACAGAACCCACAAATAATTGCTGGTGAAACTTTGCGAGTCACCGGCAACTTCTGTTCACTCAAGTTCTCCGTTACTCCCAAATTCATACGTATTGGTATATATTTTAACATTATTGGATGGGGATTGCAAATTTGATACAATTTGCATACTAAGCAAAACCTTTGGGTCTTTGCACGGATCTGCCCAAATAACACCTCAGTAATCCCCCATGACGCAAAGTAAAACAAAGCAGCTCAGGCTGCTCTTCGCATTGAGCGAAGGGCACCACCTGTCCAGTGCTGCACTCCTTTTGTACTTGAGAATAAATGCCATGTGCCACTCTGCATCGCTTGGCACTGCCACAGGGCCTTCGTTAATCTGGGCCAAAGGGGCAATCAGCCTGTGAGTTCTTGCTTTGTCCTTCACAGCAATCAGCTGAGCTCAGTGCAAGTGAATAACAACCTCATCAATAATTCAGAAAACAAATCTTTTTTTAAAAAAAATTGGCAAATAAACTTGGCAGAAGTCAAATTAACAAAATCAGCTACGTGTACTGTTGAGTGTTCTTTCGAGTCTCGGTTGACCGAGCAGGAACTGAGACTGCTGGTTTATATTGTGACTTTATTTTGAAGATTTTACAGTGTGATCATGAACATTGAATATTAGGATTGAATATGGTTGTGCTTGATCCTTACATAAACATGGAGTTTGCCATCTCTCCATTCATCTGAACACAGCTCCAACACTTGCTGCCTGATTATCACAGTCACCCTTGGGAGGACAAGGTTGTTATGGCACAGTCTGGAGACAAATATTCTTTGTCATCTTTAACACTGTCCCAGGATTTACCAGAGATTTTCGCTTTTCATCAGAATATTTTATGATACCTCAAAGACCGGGTGACCAGATGGCTTCATGTCACCCAGACACCACTTTCCCATTTCTGGTTTTTGCTTTCACATATCATTGTTATCACGTGTGCTGGTCCAACTGGCTCAATTGAAATGAACAAAGACTACAACTCCCAGAATGCAGTAAGATGCAAAAGCAAAGTCCAGAAACGGAGATGTGGTGACATGGAGCCATCTGGTCACCCTACTGAAAGATGATGATGTGGTTGATTTTAAGGGCAGATTTCTTCGATGTCGAGTGTTTCTCCTCTCCGCACCCTCTGCCAGTGTGCTTTCTACATACCCTGGCCCGCTCCCTCCGGGAACCACCCACCTCACTTGAGGCAGACCTCCTCGGCCAAGTGGGCAGAGAGCCTCACACAGCTGCAGTGTCCTCGATCCAAGCAGACGAGGCCCCAGGACTCAGGGCATGGGTTAGTACAGACAGACTGGGCGGATCCGGAAGCTGGCCGGGGCCCACGTTTCTAGTTTCCATGAAGCTTTTCATGTAGCTCGTTGCTGTTCTTTATTTGGAAGAAGAATGTTGAAATATTTAGTGAAATAGTTTCACCCTACTGCTCGGGCCTTTCTCGTCGCTCAGGTCTCCTCTTGTCGCCTCTTGTTCCCAAACAAGAGCAGTATACGTACTACTCAAATAACAGCTTACCACGGCCTGGCTCGGTAGGATTCTGCTGCATTTCTCATGGGTATAACACTGTCTGTGGTACATAAACTTACAGGACACAAAGGTCTCTGTGAAGGGGCGGCGCCATCTTGTCTTCAGAAAGGTTGTGAAACAATTCCTCTTGTTTCATCTGTACAATTAAAATTACGAGGGGACTTCAATACCAAATTGAGTAAAGTTTAATTACCTCCTTGTAAGTCTTCCTCGCCACATGACTAATGTAGTGAGCTTCAGCTCCCCAACAGAACCCTCCAAGCAAATTAGCGCTCTAGCGTTCCCATCTGTCCCTAACATGGCGGACCTCCTTCACCCCTGACCTCGGGGCTTTAAGTGGGCCGGGTTCGGCCGGTGCTCAGCACCAGAAGTTTTTAAAAGCAGGTGCCGAGACGGGTCCCTATTGGGCTCTCCATTTTTACCCTCAGGTTGAAGAAAAAAAAAACGTAACTCTGCAATAGTACAACCCGTCACTGCCATTGAAGTAACTTCAAAGAGACTCTTTTTTCAGTTTATATGGTGCAAACTTGGATGGCTTTACACGAGCACCAGTTACATTACACAAGGGCATGGTCATTTTTTGAATCACAGGACGTCAGGCTCAAACCTGATTTCTCAGCTCGAATGTCAGCTGCGCTAGCCTTACGCCACAACTTTGCCCACAAGAGTGAGTAGCATTTTCAATATTATATACAACAAAGTGATAGTTGTTGCTTATTTATCTCATGCAACTTACAACCACTGACAAAGCCAATAGGCCTGGCTTGTTGTAGGTGTAATGTTACTTGTTGTGTTATATATCTGGATGAATGGACAGAAGCAGCAAAATACCAGTGGGGCAGCACACTGTGCTAAGCACAGATTTTTAGCTTAAGTGTTTTAAGCCACGCCCTTAATTACAGCGGCCACGCCCCTATGAGAGACCCCCCCCAGTTTTTTCATTTCACTTAAAGCCCTGCCTGACCTATTATAAGTGGAGGCATGACCCACCCCACTTCCTGTTTTTTTTGGTTCTTCTCTGCAGACTCTTCGAGCAAGTTACAGGTAAGTGGGGCGATGTCCTGCGGTAGCCGACCCTGAAGCCCGGTGGAAGCCCTGCTAAGCAGGCTCTTGTTGCTTCATGGTATTTTGTAATGACCGGTAGATATTTATTTTTGCGGCGTAATAGGTAGCCCAGCCATAGCGGGCTCTTACCTTGTCTTTGAAGCCATGCTTCAGCGGGCTCACTCATTGCGGCGTATCCTCATTGTGGGGACGGCGGCCCTCAGGGCTCATTCTCCTGCAGCCACTTTCAGATGCAGTGCGGGAGGTCAAAGTGGAGGGCGCTGCAGGTCCTGATTTGTCATGGGGGCTGGAGCGTGTATCCTCATGATCCTTTTGTATTAGGACTGCGGTAGGGCAACCGACTGTTTTATGACGCTGGGGCCTTGACGAGTCACGCATTCCTGGCATACAGAGAGTTGGATGGGGAATGCGGATGTTCGGTTCACGCTGGAAGCGTGCACGATTCTTGTGTATTGCGGTTGCTTACCGACTGGCCCGGCTTTCCTGTGGTTATTTTCATGACAGGACCTGCCTATTTGAGCCTGGCTCCCTAGGGACGGTTCTATGCCTGACCAGAGTGTAAGTCAGGATAGGGAATGATGAGTTGCCACAAGTGGGGGCAGGCCTTAGTGTGCAGGCTCCGGCGGAGTCTCCTTCCTTGCAGGCCATTCAGCAGATGATCCAGGCTGCTGTGGCTGCAGCATTTAAGGAGCGTGAGGGCCCTTCTTCCCCTAAGAAGCAGAGTGTTGAGTCTTCCACCAGTGCTGAGGCTGACGGAGAGGAGGATGATCTCTGGGGCCCATATGTGCAGAGGCAGGAGCTTAAGGAGGTTCTGCAGCATATCAAGGATAACCTAGCATTCTCAGTGCCCCAGGTGGAGGAGGAATCAGAGGATGTCTTCATGCAGTACCAGAGACGTGAGCCTCAGTCACTTCCCCTGCATCCCTCTGTCAAGAATGTCATGGATAATGAGTGGCAGGAGGTGGACAAGCAGTCTTTCCTGTGGTACTTATCTAAGCGTTATGCCATTCTGGACTTTGCTAAGAATTTTCCAACGGCAGTGAAGGTAGGTTCATTGCTGGCTGGGTTGTCCTCGCAGGGGACCATCATTTCAGAGGATGCCTCTCCTTCGGTCCCGGTTGATAAGCAGGTGGAGGTCGCGGTCAAGAAGTCTTACGCCATGGCCAACTTCTCTATTAGGGCCTCTGCTTATCTCTCCTACACAATCCAGTCTATTTTAAAGGACTACCAGTCTCTTGCTGAACGTATGGAGCAAGGGGTGGACATCATGCCTACCCTGGGGGTCATGGAACAGCTACCAACATGTTGTCAGACATTTCCTTTGATACCTTGGGGGCCGCGGCTGCCTCTGCGGGCACTGCTATTCAGGCCAGGCGCCAGGTTTGGTGGCGCCATTGGGAGGCTGAAGCGGCGCTGAAATCCCTTCTGATGAAGATTTCTCCGGGGGGAAACTGTTTGGTGCTCCATTGGAGGAGTTGGTGAAGAAATCGGTGGAGGATAGGAAACTGTTGGCTCCCAATTGTTCTTCTAGGGGTAGATTCTTTGACGCCACGAGGGCCTTCCACCTGTCTTCTACCCCTAGGGGTAACCTGCCCTTTCGTGGGAGGGGACGCAGATGGGATGTCCTTTTCTCCCACAAGTCCCAGTCTCAGCAGTCAGATGTTGGTTCCAACCCCTCGTCAAAGTCTTGACAATCAGAGGGGCCCGAAGGTCAGATCCTTGTGGGAGGGTGGGTTGTCGAATTTCGTGGAGACTTGGGAGAAGTCAGACTCCGACCAGTGGCTCTTACAGATTGTCAAGGAGGGCGACACGATTATCTTCGATTCCCCACCCCAGGCTTTTTTGTTCACACTGCTTTGCCCTCTGCTGTCACAAAGAGGGAGGCTCTTTTGGCAGGTATTCGGGATTTTCTCGAAAAAGGGGCCATTCAGCCAGTTCTGGCCTGTCAGAGGGGTCAAGGTGTCTACTCTATCCTTTTTCTGGTAAGGAAGGCATCAGGGGACTTCCGCCCTGTGCTGGATTTGAAGTGGGTGAACTTGTTTGTCCCTCATGTTAAGTTTAAGATGTTGTCTTTGCATGAGATCCTTCCTTTGCTGGTTCAGGGGGACCTGGTGGCTTCCTTGGACCTGCTCGATGCCTATCTGCACGTGCCAATTCATCCGGCTTCCCAGCAGTTCCTCAGGTTCTGTGTGGGGCTAGAGCATTTTCAGTTCCAGGTATTGCCCTTTGGCTTGTCCTCTGCCCCGTGGGTTTTTACGGACGTCTTGGCTCCCTTGGTTGGGTTCATCCATAGGGAGGGGATTCAGGTGTTCCTTATCTGGATGACTGGCTGATTTCTGCCTCTTCTTTTTCCAAGGGGACTCTTCATGTCCAGAGGGTCTGCGAGATTCAGGAGGTCCAAGGCTTCCTGATCAACCACAATAAGTCACATCTGGTTCCCACCCAGGACCTAGTGTGCAGGGGGGTCACCTGGACATGGTCAAGGAACTGGTGTTTTTGCCGGCAGAGAGGAGGGCGACCTTAAGAAGGGACCTGGGTTGCGTGCTCGCCCTAGATTCAGCCCCGGTGCATCAGTGGTTGAGGCTATAAGGCTTGACGTCGGCGGCAATCAATGTGTTGCCGTAGGCTCGGTTGCACCTGTACCCATTGGTGAACTATCTCCTGTCCCACTGGTCCCCTTGTTCTGCCAATTACGATCTTCGGTGGTGGTGTCCCCTCAGATTCGGATTGCCCTGGGTTGGTGGATGGAGGAGACCAATCTTACGAGGGATCTTCCTTTTCAGGTGTCCTCCTCCAGGGGGTGACAACGAATGCCAGCAAGCTGGGCTGGGGGGCGACTTTAGATTCCTGGTCTGTGCAGGGGCTGTGGGATCACCTGCAGGCTGGTTGTTCGTCCAACTTCAGGAAACTGAAGGCTGTTCAGATGGCTTGTCAGGAATTTGAGCCAGTCCTCAGAGGGCATCATGTGCTGGTCTGGACAGACAATCAGGGGGGTATCTCAATCACCAGGGGGTTGCAGGGTTCAGTCCTTCTGGCTCCTGGCTCAGGAGATTCTGACCTTGGCAGAGAGCACTGTGTTGTTTCTAAGGGCGGAGTATCTCCATCGGAGGGAGAATTGTGCAGCGGACCACCTGATCAGGGTGTTTTCCCCATGAATTCAATCTCTTTGTCGACGGAGATGTTTCTTGTGTTGCAGAAGAGGTTTGGGTGCCCAACGGTGGATTTATTTGCGGACAAGGACAATGCGCTACTGCCCCCCTTCTGCGCGATTACTCTCTGTCCGGAGGCATGGCAGGTGGATGCAATGTCATTCTGGTGGCCAGATGGCCTGCTTTACGCATCAATTAAAAAGTCACATTTTTATATTTTTGGTTCAATTTATGCTCTTGTTGCTATGAGTGGCACATTTATGGCACCAGTGTAATTTTTTGGCATGGGCATCAGTAAAAGGTTTCCGGGGGGTGTGGGGGCGCTTGAAATCGATTTGTTCACTCTATTGTGCTAGCTATTTATTTATCTGAGAGTTTTATATAGGGCTAGCTGGACCTGAAGGTAACAGAGCGCTTTACAACAGTAAATGTTCACATCAGTCTATACAGAGCATCTGAGTCAGAGCGCTTTACCTATGCCTGCTTCATGTCTGCTTCTGCAGTATTTTAAAGTCATTTATCATTTTTACACTTATAAGTTTTATTATCCACTTCTCTGTAGCTCGCCAAGGGCAAATACGATGCAATGCAATTTACTTTCCGGGATGCCACCTTTGCACCCAAAGGGTATCTGATGTATGTGAAACCCCTCTCGTACATTTAGTGGGTGAAGTTACCAAAAAAAGAATCAAAACGAGACGATATTTGAAGCTGTGGAGGTGGGGGCAGCCAGACCAAGCGGCCGTGTCTTTTGTGTGAATTCATTAGATAGGGCCACCCCTGCAGGCCTAGTCCTGTCTCGGTGCCCTGCACACGCTAGTCCCTGAAAGGTTTCACACAAGCATTGGTAAAAGTTTCACACAAGCATCGGTAAAAGTTTCACACAAGCATCGGTAAAAGTTTCACACAAGCATCGGTAAAAGTTTCACACAAGCATCGTAAAGGTTTCACACAAGCATTGGTGAAGGTTTCACACAAGCATCGGTAAAGGTTTCACACAAGCATCGGTATGCTGCCCTGACGTCACTGCAGTTTTTTGCTTTGTGCATTTAAGAGAAGGTCAGAAACAGGAACTGCTCTTAACTTCTGCTGGGTACTTCCGATCTAGATCGGGTTAATAAATACAACATCTATTTAAAATTGTCTGGGGATGAGGCCAGTTGCCTTTTTTATCGAAGCTAGACTCGTCAATGTGTCCTTCAACTTAAAATGTGAAAAAGTGTTGTGCTACAAAGTGCTTTCCAGTTCCTGTGGGACGCTTGCTTAAGGAAGTGGTGCGTTGTATTAAACTCACAACACATGGCAGACATTCATGGCTCATAAGTAACGTTTAATTTTGACTGAGGTTCCTCCTGTACCCAGTACTCAAACTGTTCCCCTCCTTCCGGTTACATGCGCTCTTCCTGCTTTTGATAGTCGGACAAAGTTCAGAAATGGAGGGAGACTCTACAGCTCTCAGGGTCAATGCAAGTGCTATAGAGTTATTTGACTCTGTAGATCACAGGTTGCATCGAAGTGGAGACCCCGGTTTTTATTCTTCAGAGTTTAAGTGATAAAGTGACACTAGCTCCTTCTGAGAGTCTGAAAACATTCAAATGTTGTCTATTTTTATTACGTCTGCCGTTAAACTATACCTTTTGATTTTACTAACATTATATATATAATATAATATACTTACTTATAGGGGCTGTCAGACATCCCTCTTCAGCCATTGGTCCGTTGTGTTGTCATTCACATTTTTCTTTTGCCCACTATGACATACTGCTGTGGGTCAGCCCACTTCAGCCATTGGCTAACTTCACCGCTCTTTCACAAGGTGCACATCTGCACACAAAGTAGGTCTCTTTGGCGCCAGGGGCTAATAAGGTAATGTGTGCTTTCAGAGACCAAAAATATTTTTGCTGTCAGCCCATGTTTTTTTTATATACTGACAAGGACCCAGAAGCCCACCCAACAATAAAGTTTTACAAAAACCATGACAAAACAAGCTTTGTCAAAGCCAAAAAAGAATGGCTGCCAAAATGCCAGACCAAATGGCTTTTTTTGCTTGGCTTGTTTGGCTAGGGAATGAGTCCTATGAAAACTGATGTGACAAAGACAAATAGTAGGGAAGTGAAGGATTTCACAGTAGATCCTACCTTTCCGGGCTTTCTTCTGCAGTTTCAGGGTGTCTGAGGTCTTTTTCTTGATCTCGCTTCGTGCACGCTTGTACTCTGAAAGAATGGAAGAAGAGGTAATGCATAGCACCATAATGCCCCACTCTTACTTGTTTTACAGCTAGGTCTTTGCTATGTAAATCACATACATAGCTGAAGTATGTGGGTATTGAAGTGTGCTTATCATGACGTCATACATGGCTACCTACCACCAGTCCAGGGCCCAGAACTTTGGAATAGAGACTTTTATACAGTTCCAACTAAAGCAAATACACATGCCCCTACAGAGTGACTGTTGGGGTCACCCACATGAGGATTTCTGAATCCATAACAGCAACCAGCCCTAAGAACCCAAAAACCTCAACAAGCTGGACTGATGTAACCTTGGCTACTGGATGTCAGATTTCAGAGCTTACCACACCTAGAAAACTGAAGGCTCCATTATCAGTTTTGGTATACCTTTCACACTTTTGCCGCAGCCTGACAGGTGAGATTTCAGGGTGTAGTCTTCTTCACGATACCATCAATTTAGGTGATAGATTCCTGATTTTTTTTACCCCCAAAAGTACATTGTTTTAGCATCCAGCACATATTTGAAGCCCTGTTTACAGTATGACTTGTAGGAAAATGTCCTAACTTTGAACTGTTGCATTTTTGTTGCATAGCCTCTGTCATGCTGCACTCATCTCTTCAGTAGCGGCTGCTACCGGATCCGGGAGGTTGGGGGGAGGGGGGGGTGGTGGAACGAAAAAAAGAAAAAAAACACTTACCTGAAAACGGCCGGCCACCGCCTCTTCTCCGTCCTCTTCTTCTTGTCTCCGGTCCAGCAGCAGGAAGCACCAGGAGGCACCCGAGCTCCCAGGCTCCCCTGAGCCAATCACAACGCTGCAATGCAGTGTTGTGATTGGTCTGAGCGCTGTGGTTCGGCGCTGAGACGGGGAATGGGAGGCTGGGCATGTTCCTCACCAGGCTCTCCATTAACGCCTGGTGGGGAAGATGCAAAGTCATAACTGTTTGGCCGGCCCAAGAGGGCCGGCCAAGCAGTCATGCGCACTTAGGGAGTGCAAACCACTCCTCTCCCTGCTCTGGCCAGCCCCGCCCCAAGAGCCACTGACTGCAATAGGAAAACTAAAATGATAATAACTATACATTATTATCATTTTATTTTTCCTTTTGAGCAATGGGGCAACGCTTCTGCGCCTTAGCGGAGGAGCTCCCACTGCATCTCTTGGCTGAAGCAACCAAGGTCTGTACCACACAGCAGTGAGACCGGTGAGCAAGGAAGACTGGCGAGTGTGAGACCCCCCCCTCAGGCCTGTGTCGACATCTGGAGGCAGATAAGTTGAGACGGGAAACAGCCATTACAACACGGCTGTTACAACGCATTACCATTACAACCCGATTGTAACAAGGCAAGTGCGTTACAACGGCAACCATTACAACACAATATTTTACAACGCATATGCCTTTACAACGAATTTCGTTGTAAAGGCATGAATGGTAATGGCATATGCGTTTTAAATGTAAGTATTAGGTAAGTATTAAGTGTTTGTATATATGGGTGTGTATGTGTTTTTAGGGTTTAGGGTGGGTATGGGTTTTTGGGTGGCAAGGGTAATTTTAGGGTTTAGGGTGGGTATGGGTTTTTGGGTGGCAAGGGTAATTTTAGGGTTTAGGGTGGGTATGGTCTTTTGGGTGGGAAGGATACTTTTAGGGTGGATATGGGTTGTGGGGTTTTAAGTAAATGTATATATATGCATGTTATATATATCTATATAAATATATACACACATTCTTATGAATTTATGTGTGTTGTGATTGGTTTAGGGGAGCCTGGATGTGCTTCCTGTTCCGGGGGAGCGGAGGGACGAGGTGGAGAGACGCGGTTGTAAGGTATGTTTTTTTCTTTTCTCATTTTAGATCTCCTCACCCCACAGCCCACGCCCGTCCTCGCTCCACCACCCCCGATCCGTGCCGGCCGCCAGTGACAGATTAGTAGTCAATGTGGCTGGCTTTTTCCTCCTAATAGGATCTTTCTTTTGCCAATTCACTCTAACATTATCCTGACAGTACCTGTCTGTCTGCATATCAAAATGTCAATAACAAAAATATCATTGGACATAAATATTGTGGACTAAGTATTAGTTTCAAACATATTGCTCCACGGAGTGTAGCTTTCATATTATTAACTCCAAAGGGCGATCTTTTGTTAAACTGTGTTTAGAACAGTATATTTTTGCCAGACAATATGTAAACTGTAATATTCTGATACCATACCACTTGCCCTGTTGGTGGGCCTGCACAACATGTGCGAAAAAGCTCTGTCTGAGTCTCCCAAGACTATCTTCTGCAGAGCCTCCCACATGGGCAGAATGCAGAATCTAGAGTAGGTGGTCCCTGCTCCTCCCTTTCACGCTGACTTCCACTGAGGCAACCAACAGTATCTAAGAAGCCTCTGCGGTCCACTCAGGAAAGAATGGCCGATGCTCACCCATTCCCTGCTGCAGGTTCCATCAGTAGGTTGTGGGTCATCCTCTCATGCTCTCTGTCCGCGCCTTGTTGACAGTAGCTATAGTTCATAAACAGACTGATCAGTAGATCCGTCTCCCTGCAGGCCGATGCTCCCTGGATCAGGCTACCTCTGACACTAATGCCAGTGAGAGAGGATACGTTCCTAAAGTGCTTTGAAGACCCTTTTCTTAGCTAGACACATCTACATGCCGTGGTGCAGCTTCTTCCAGTTCCTTCTACGTCATGAAGCTGTCATGCTATGACTTAATATGACAGAAATCACACACTAAAAGGGAATGTGATGCTTTTTGTTCAATTTTATTTCTGTTCTTTTAACACTATAGTCTGGGGTACAGTCTAAAGGTGTGGCTCCATTTCACACCTCAGGATTTCCATCAGCGTGAGACGTCAGGCTTGGATGGAGGAACGCTCTGGAGCTTCTTTGAAAGGGCACTGCTCGTGGGTATTCCTGATCACCGACACCTCAGAGCCCATGGAGGCTGAAACACTGCTCTGCCTTCACCAAG